>CM060963.1:90236858-90606858 GCA_030765045.1 Tenodera sinensis
CCCAATAAATGTTGTCTTTCAATATCTTCAATTCTTAAGGTAAAGATCTTCCCACAAAGCCTTTGTTAATTATAAGAAAATAAACATTAGGTACGGCTTGCTATTTTCCCACCATTTTGCCTTTCTTACCTACTAAAGCAGCATATGTTTGGTACGCCCTCTTTGCAGCACAGAGCACTATAAATAATACGGAGATTTATTAAAGTTCTATGGAATCCGGTGCCCAAGTTTGCAACTGGGGAGTTACACCTCGAGTGCGCTGGGCATCCAAGCAGGGCTGCTGGCTGCACTTGGCTGTGTAGGAAAGTGAGCGTTGCAGCATCCTAATGGAGATGCATCCTAGCGGGTCAAACAACGCCCTACCTTGTGATGGATCCGCCCCGAGAGCCCCTCGCTGCCCGGAAGCAAGCGCTGCTTTACAAAATTCATGACTTGAAGAGCTCCATCCAAAGTGCAACAACCGTACATCTACCTGTTGCTAAATAGCTGCGTCACTTGGCGTGTCTTCATTGAAAAACAATTGCTGTGTTAATTTCACATTACTTTCTCTACAATAACCCAGCAAATTATTCAATGTCTTTACTTTTCTATCTACTTTGTGTCAACCAAGATATACACTGTCGAAGTGACTTTAATGCATGTTTCCACATAGGGAACAATGGAATACAGTAGGCTTTAAGCGATAGTCAAATTTTTTAAAAGCTGGTCGCCATATTGTGATGGCTTTGAAATCCCATCGTGTTTGCGTAACCGAGAGAGAGAGAGAGAGAGAGAGAGAGAGAGAGAGAGAGAGAGAGAGAGAGAGAGAGAGAGAGAGAAGTACAAAACGAATAACGACTTCTCATTTGAGAAACATATACGTATTTGAAAATTCAAATATCTGGAACTCTCTCGGAAATGATTAATTCCTTCAAAAAGATGCCTTCCGAAGGTAACGAAAACTGCTGACCCGTAGCCGTGGTCGCTGGAGGGTGTGTCTTTGGCGCTCTCCGCGCAGAAAGTTGTGGTTTGGTGTCGGCCTCGGTCATGGGTGTTGCTGTAGGTATATGTAAATGTGTGGATGTGGCAGAATGAAATGAGCATACAATCAGTAAAAGAACGAAAAATGAAAATGAAAAAAGCAAACGCGCCTGTAGCTCCTTTGTGCATCTAAAGCAGTAAGGTTGCCTGCATTCAAAGCATCTCTCCAAAAACTAATGGTCTGTATGTATTAGATGTAACACATTGTTCTATAAAACCAACATTCATTAAGGTTAAGAACTCAGTAATATTATATGCAAGTTCACAAATAGCTATTTATAAAATAGATAACTTCCTAAAAGGTGAACTTTAAACCTACACTTATATAATACTGATTGTAAAATATCTAATATGTTGTATAGGAAGGATATATCATTTTCTTTTGGCTGGGCTTGGCAAATTTGGTAAAATAAATTAGTTTAAAATACGAATAATTATCAGAAGCATTATATCTTTTCTTACAATAATGATATAGCTGCACTTGAGAAATAGAGTTTAATATTTTAAAGATGTATTATGCATTAGGTGATAGCCTCAATATACAGTGCTACTGCACACACAGAACTTTCGCATAACTTTACATAAATGCTTACATAGGATAGAAGGAGCATTCTGGCTAAAGGTTGGAGGCTGAGATTTAATGAAAAATGAAGGTTTTTGAGCTTTCTTGAATGTAACCCTAAGATATAAGGTATTGGTTATAAATAAGGAGTGGACGAGCGTGAATTGCTTTTGTGAGGTTGCCTTAACTGGTGCTATAGTCTGTTTATGTTGAAGCAGACAGGGTGAGTCCAGATGTAAACAACGGGCGTACGCCTACACCACTCCCACAAGACTTATCAAATGATTACACATAGTATGTTGTACATAAGGACTGTTAATGTTTTTATTTCATTACAAAACACTGTGAAAAAATAAACAGTAATGTACATGCCAGAAGCTATATCCTGAGAAACTCCTTTCGACTTCGCAAGAGGTAATAAGTGCGTGCGAATAATATACTAATCACTCTCCGACATATTTCTTACATGTTTTGATCTTACTTTTTGCAGCAAGACATATCACACATCACCACAGAATTGAAAAAAAAAAGCTATTGCTCCCCCCCCCCCCCCCCCCCAACACATTCTGGAGAGTATCGCTCACGTTTGTCCTAAGTTCTCCGGCTTTGATTTCCTTAATTTGTAGGCACCTGTTTTCTTATTCGCTGCCAGAACGTGCTTATAACCATCTGAATTCTATAATATATCATTCTATAATCATGAAGCATGTTTATCTCAGATGTTTCTAAGGAGGTTAAGACATTGTATAAGCAACAAAAGTTATTGTTCACAAAATTTAAACGATTCAAAAGATCCACTGAAATAAGGAATTTTGCAATTTTAAATGCATATGACTTTGGAATCTAAAGCATTGTTTACTTCCATGGTATATTTTGGTATCAGGATTTCTCTGAAATTGATCATATCTGAACAAATATTTGTTTTGCTTACAGGAACATTTATTCAAGTTTTGACTAGTGCCAACTCCTGTTGCAATATCGGACACTGTTTTTAAATATTCTGTATTTGTTTACCCACAACACGTGTCAAGGCAGTATGCTCCCTGCACCAGTAACTTGGAATTATAGATTATGTTACCCTAATCCTCCCTCTAGTTATGTCTTGCTATAGGCATAATAAACTTCAGATGCTGGAATATAATGTATCAAGTTTCACTGAATTTTCTGTTGCTGCAAAACTTTAGAACACAGGTAAAACTTAATCGTGTACAACATACGATTTCAACGCAGTAAAATATTTATGATATTAAGAATTTCCAAATTATTCGGCGTCTCTCCCTTAAATGTTTCCGTAGTTTGGACATTTTATCGTGAAAGACTAAGCGCCCTCCATCTAGAGGTACTATGGTACTATATGAGATTTTAAAAATATTTTATTTGTGTAACGAAGAGTAACTTAATTGCTTATATCAGAAGTTTGACTGGAGAAACAAATGACGGTGTTATTACCCTCTGAACTGTAAGGTCAGTGACTTTTATTATTTTTAATACTATGCATTCACATTTGCTGGCACATTCCCCACATTGTGGGGATAGGAAAGTATTCTGATTGAACAAAAGTGCCAAATTTAAGATTGGAATCGAATCCGGGACCACTGGGAATCAAAATGCGGACTACTCGACTGCAGCGACAGTCTATAGTGATCTTATCCAAATATTTGTTTTTATCCCCCCTATTTTACTCTATATCAGGGGTTTCTTATGTTGTTTCCCTGCCTATATTCTTCTCTTATGCAGTCTTCAATAGTTTCTAGAAAATAGATAACTTGCAACAACAATTTCACTTACAATAAAAGCTGTTCAAAACAAAACTGGAGAAAACAAACTCCAGTGTGTAAAATCTATGATTTTCTTCTGTGCAGTATTCATCATAAAAATTGCAGAAGTGGTATAGTTTTTTAAAAGTATATTAAAATATAAATATTGTATCTACAATGGCAGAGATATGAAATTAAAGAGAAACCTTCTATTAATAAAGCTACAAAAAAGCCTAAAGGTTCCACTGTTTTGGCAATTTTCACCACTTAGTCACCCTTTAATTGCACAGACGCATGTGTTTGTTAGTTCGTTATAATTGACCTCGCCACTGTTTACCACACCCTCGAGTACAACTAGGTTTGTCCTCGGCGACGCAGTAACCTAATAAAGCATGATGAGCCCATCAAGAGACGCTGAGGAACGGTTTACTTTGTTAAGGAGTTAGCCTCCCTGTTAACAGAATATGCTTGTCAGGAACAATGGAGGATGGATGCCCTTCTTGCAGGATGTGGGATGAAGTGGGCAATCTAAGCCCCGGAAATTGGCAGAGGGAAGGAGGTTGGGAGAGTAGCTCTGTAATAATTACCTCCTCCTCCTCCTCCTCCTCCTCCAGGTGGTGCATGGAGGTACCGAGTTTTCCCAGTGACCACCAAGTCATCTCAATTATGCAGGGCGTTTAAACCACGTTGCTGTCTTCTTGGCCCTGTGCTGGGACATTCCACAAACCGCCTGGATGGTCGCGGCTGCATTTGCAATGCGCGATTGTTTATCTTCGTGTGCACGTAAATAGAACAGCCAGCCTCAATCTTGTAAAAGCGAGAAAACATGCAGCTTTCTTTTGCAATAAAAACATACAGTTGTACTGAGAATCCTAGAGTGCAGTCCTAGATTCCCTTAACGTAAAATAAGAAACTTGTTAACGAGGAAATGTGATGCTTTTGTTTATTTAGGAATCTGCATTGCAATTAAGTAACATAACACAAGTGCACGAAGCCTTTTGTATGAAAGACTCACAATTTCTAAATCTCTAAAGTCAAATCTACAATGCATTCCATTCCTAGTCCGAGTCTCTTATTCACATTATTATAATGTGAAGTGCCTGAACTAGGAAGCATTTTCTTACATGTTTCCTTATGGATACAGTGAAAATAGAACAATACAATAGATTTAAGCGATAGTCAAATATTTTAAGAGCTGGTCACTATGTGAAAGCGATGTTCCATTTTATTGCTTGGCCAGGAAATTATGAAAAAAGCAAAGAACGACTTTCTGTTTGAGAAAAGTGTAAACATTTAAAAGTTCAAACCAATAGTAAGGAATATCTTGTAAATGGTTATTTCCATTAAAAATGATATTTTATTTAATATTTGGTTTATATTGATAAAGGAGATCTAAATTGTTTGTACGTAGTAAGACTTTGTACACTCTTATGGCTTATGTAAGTTATGTAAGTTATGCAGTTATGCAAAAGTCATATGAGAGCCTCTTCAAAAAAGGAGAAAACAAATCAAAATATGCGTTAAATTTACCGTAAAAATATTAAACAAATGTTATTCTAATTTAAACTTCATTATTGAAGAAAATCAGTAGTTTCGAACGTTCTTCCATGTAAAGGGAAGGGGGGGGGGAGGGGAGGGGGAATCTGGGGATATCAAAACGTTATTTTCAGTGATATCTCGGCATCAAACTTTTAGGTGCAATACAATAAATACCTTATATCCGTACTATATACGTAGAGAGAAAGTAAATGCGTGCCTATTATTTTGTATTGTTAATAGAGTTCCAATTTTGAAAACGTGCTTTCCAGTTTGTACAAAAATTGATTAAACATTTCAAATTTAAAAATTTCGTCATTATTTCAACCCTTACGCGTAAACTATGCACAAAGAATATGCTGAGTTTTGGTGACACATTTCTGGTAAGTTATTATTATTTTCTTGTTTAACGACGCTGTCAATTGCCAGGGTCACATCAGCGTTGCCGGTGTTCCGGAATTTTGTCCCACAGGAGTTCTTTTACATGCCAGTAAATCTACTGCCATAGAGCTGTCGCTTTGAAGCGCACTTAAAAACCATCGGCCTGGGCCGGGTTTGAACCCGCGATCTTGGGATCGTAGGCCAGCGTCTAACCAACTGAGCCACCCAGACATTTCTGGTAAGGATGTATGGGTTTATAATTATATTGGAGTTCCTGAGCTTATTAAAATATAATGAACCAATATTTTCATTATCCTACACTGAGAGGAGAGGAAATTCCAGCCTTAAACTAGCTAAATCAGCTATTTATATTGGAGAGAGAGAGAGAGAGAGAGAGAGAGAGAGAGCGAGAAAGGGGAGGGGGAAAGAGAGAGAAGGCGCATATATGTCTTTAGAGGACATTTACAGAAGTTTCAACGGATTTTGATAATAATTGCTCGGCACTGGAAAACACAGTTTTCTTCAAGGAGAGAGGCCATAAGGAATTTCCAAAAATGTGAAAGGTGGAAGAATTTATGTTACCTAATTTCAATTCCATTTTTCAGGCTAGGTATGAGTATCACATGTTTTTGTGCTCTATTGCTAATACGACAGATTTTAATGACCTCAAGGCCAAACAGTTAAATGGAATATGGGAGTTGGCGGGCTTAAAATATTGTAAAATTGAGTTATTGGAGGGGAGAATTTGCATATCGTGTTTAAATCACATTTTTTTACCGATGCTACTGGGCGCTGCTATAAAGTAGTGCTTCGATACAAATTGGTTACAAGTTGGAACTGTTGGGTTTTTGAACAACAATTAAGTTAGCCTACAAATATAAAAAGCCTTAAAATCTAACATACTGGGACTTTGGGCGCGACGCAAAACAAAAGACTGTCGGGGCCAAGGTACCTCACATCACATACCACGCCGGTGAGCAAACAGAAGCGCTCAAGATCAGGCTGCCTCGCGGGCTCTTTGTGTGTACGTGACCAACAACAATGAGAGGTAGAACCAAAAGGGGTTTCCTCAGTCTTCGAGAAAGATCTGAAAGCATCATCGCGGGCATGTTTAACGGAGGTCACGAAGGGTCCGTGCGACGTCATCCCCGCTATATAAGGAGTGAGGAAACAGCAGAGCCATGAGTTGGTGAGTGCGTGAGTGAGTGTTGTGTTTGTAGTATTGTCGACGAGAAAGGTACACCGCGCAGAAGTGAAGATGATTTAACGAGCGTCGAGTGACTGTATCATTGGAATTAGTGTATGAAAGAGAGAAGGTGAAGAAAGACACTGAAAGGAATGAGTTAATTTTGCGCGAAGTAAATAAGTTGTGAGTTCTAATATCGCGAAAGGATGTAGACTGTGCTATGTCAGTAGAAGGGAGCTGTGTATTTGCGATAAAATGTGGGAGGGGAAATGAAGTAATAGAGTGGTAGAGAAATAAGTTTTTGTCTTTTTGTCATTTTGTCAAAATACGAATGGACAAGAAAATTATATTTTGCCTTGCTATTCTCAGAAGCTACCAAATTAAATCTGATGTGTTGCACTCACAAGACTTTCTCTACTCTTGTACTAACTATTCTTACAACTCTTACTCCTATATCTTCATGTTAAGAGAAGCATTTGGAGAAATTACTTTATTGCTAATTTTGTTCCAGATGCAAGGTAAATATCGGATAGTAAAATCTTGTACAGCCTTCAAATTCCGATCTCTGTGCACGGCCAAGAGATAAAAAAATAAAGAATAAGGGCCTTCAATTTGAGAGAACTATATGTTCTGCAAAACTCACACACGTAACAAGGAATATGGTTCCGAAATGGTTCACTCCACTAAAAATGCCTTGGACTATAACTTGTGTGTGTTTAACGAGATCCACATTTTTTGTGCAGTAAGATTTGATGTAACTTTTACGGTTTACCAGTTACACAAAAGTCATCAGGAGTAAACAGGACTACATAGACTATAGTCAGAAAATTCAAAATATACATTCATTTAACGTAAAAACCATCTCAAACATGTGGCATTTTAATCAACATTGTTATAGCCTTTTTTGAAAATAAAAATTTCGAATAATATTCCTTGTAAGGGATAGCTTAGGCTGCAGGAGGTTTCTTCAAAATATTCGTGCTGCATCCTTGAAAGATGTAAACTTAGACACCAACCGTTTTTAAGTTATGCTTAAAACAGGTAATGCTTTCACAGGTATACACACGCACACACACATACACACCTCCGTGTGAAATCTCGACATCGAAACTTTGGGTCGAACATGATACTTCTACTCTATAGGCAGTAGAGAAAGTAAAATACTATTTTTGATAACAACAGTTTTGGAAATTTGTGAGTGTCAAGGGCTTTTGGTGCAGGGATTTACTTGAAAATGTTCGTGTCGTGGCCTTGAAAGATGTTGACCCTAATAAGTTTGTTATTTAAATTTTCTAAAATTGCTGGGAATCTCAAAACATGTATTTCCGATGAAATCTTGGTAATCGAAATACTTCTACTTCGCTTTAAGTTCGTAATAAAGAAAGAAAAAAATTAATATCAGATTTTGCTCCATGGAAGTCCTTTTGAAGCGAGATATCGAAACAATTAATGAATTGTTATCGTGGTTGGTACACTCAGAGAGCTAAAAGTCCCTATGACAGAGGGAAGGGCTGTTAAACGATAGGTGAAAGTGGGCGAGCGAGAATTGGACAAGTGTATCGCTCAGCTGAGTGGAGGACTGTGCAGCCGGAAGCTGGGATTGAGCAACTCAGCTCGAGCGGCACCACACAGTTCAAATATTGACTAGCACGAGTAGTCCTCGAGTGTGCTGAATTTCTTCCTACCCACGTTTTATTTATACACTGATTTTTATGCTACTGTAGCCTGTCTAAGAGGACAGTATGGAGTTAAATGGGATATATATATGTATCTAGCGCATACAAGTTGGTCTTAGCTTCGTCCTTTTCTACTCTCGCGCTGTTGTCAGGTTCCTAATAGCATGATGTAAATATTTCCTCTGTCAGGTTATATCCTTTTTGTCATACATTTCTGTAGGGCCAAATTTATGCAGAAAGCGTATTTTTGAGTAAAAGTCCGATAGTTGGTGTTCCTATGCTCACCCTGCGCTAATAAACTATGTGCTAGAATACATCCATATTTTTTTCTTAGCTAGGGTAAACTGCTAGCGCGCCTACCTCTGGTACGGTGGACCCGGGTTCGATCTCTGGTACTACCATGGGGATTTTATCCCCTCTGGGAGGCCTGGCACGAGGTGCACTCAGCCTCGTTAGTCCCGGGGGGGGCAATTGAGGAGCTACTTGATGGAAAAGTAGCGGCCCCAGGTCGTGAAGACCACATAACTGGCCGGGAGGGATCGGGACGCTGACCACGTACCACCCTCCAGTACTGCGCTGCACCAATGACGCCTGTAGTGGGCAAAGGTGAGGGACGCAGCGGCTGGGCGATAAGGCTTTGCTCTTCATGGGCTTCATGGCTGCCGGGGCTTAGTTTAGAGTAAACTGCAGCACTGCTACCTATCTACTTTGAATGATCTATACAGGGTGAAACTGAAATGATCCGCCAGACTTTAACAGCAAATTTCTCATGTTGTGAATAACAAGAAAGTCTAATACCAAAATGTTGAAAAGTGTATAGTTTTCTGGAAAAAATATTTTTATCAAAAGTTTATCATCACCTGGCTGAATTATTATTGACTGAAGGTTCTTGATTTATGGCCATATTCATAGAAAATTGAATAAACAACGTTTTCCTTTGCTGTATTTCAATAGATTCAACGGTTTTTGTGTAAAATAAATTTAAAAGAACCCACAATTTGTTGCCTTTTTGTTACAACATAGCCCTTTAGTCGTATTTACTCTGGACAACTTTTGCATAACTGGTAATCCGTTAGAGATAGACCAAATCACACTATACAAAAAATGTGGATCTGGCTAAAATACACAATTTATGTCAAAATAAATTTTCTTGTAGGCTGAACCATTTTGGATATATTCCTTGTTATGTGTGTGTTTCGGAAAACTTAAAAATTTCGTGAAATGGAACATTATTGTTCATTTTATTATATATTAAGTGTGTAAAGAGAACAGAATCTCAAAGATTTAGAACATTTAACCATAGCTCAAAGCCTACTGTATTCTAATGTTCCCCTCGCACCTAGTAGGGAATAAGAAATAATATAATTTATAGAAATGTTTATCTCAACTAACACGAAGAAGATGTAGGAATAAGAGTTTGTAGGAATGGTTAGTTCAAGAGTAGGTTAGTTCATGTGAGTATAACACATCAGATCTTTTTAAATCACATATAAAGCAATTTTGGCAATAAGCGAATATTTTTAAGAACTAGTCCACTAATTTTGTCTGAAATAGTGTTTCCTGGATTACCGTACGCTTAAACTGATTAGAACAGAGTGCATCTAAGTGAACATCAGCATACCAAAATTATTTTTTCTGTTTATTAATTTACATGGATGTTGCCTTGCTTGGAATCTAAAAACTTTATTTTGACATATATTTTACCCCAAGTAATGTAAAATGTGTAGTGCAAAAATTATAATTATAGCTGTAGTGGTTTAGGTGATATGCATATTACAATACTGACATTTTTCATGTGTTGATCAGTGTGTTCTTATCTAAGTCATTGCAGTTATGTTGCATAAGATAACCCCGATCTCATTTCAAAATTAGTAACTAAATCTGTCGGCATACTTCTCATTAATGCTGGTGTTTTAAGAAACACGTTTTTTACTTTAGGAATAATATATTAGTGGCGCAACTTTCACCTATCTTACAGAACTTTGAAGGCTAAGTAGAGGAAACCTAAATGAATGGCTAAAGTATTGAATTACTTTAAAAGAATACAATGTTAATATAGCGAATAAAAGTTTGAACAATTTTACTGATTTATAGCGTTTTTATAAATCTGTAGAATTCACCGGAAGAATGCGGTTTTAAGTCCCTCTACAATGTTAAGCTAGTCTCTGCTGCTTGCAGTACAAATATGAAGGTATGTTTTTGGAAATATGGAGCTTTAACATTACTTAAATATAAGCCTTTTACACCTCTTAACCCTTTAACACTTACCCAGGGTGAAGCATAGGCAGCTTTCGAAATAACCAGTATCGTCTGGAGATTTTGCCTTCTCAAACGTTCTGAAACCATGTGGAAACTTTCAGCAAATATATAAGTGAGTGGAAGCGAGCTGAGTCTCGTCAAGAAAGTAGCGAGTTAATGAGTGTGTTTCGTTGCGACGAGTAGTGCTGTTTTCCGAGCGAGTTTGTGACGACTGTGGTAACGTGCAGTGATTTCTGTTACTGGAAGGCAGTAGCGATTCTTGTGTTCGACTCCTCACAGAGAGAACTACCCGGAAGAAGAGTCTGTATTGGCTATTTCGTTAGGTCGCTAGATTGCGTAAGAAAGAGAAGTGAATGTAAAAGCAAAGTACGGTGGCAGAATCAACTGGAATCACATCAGTGAAGTGGCATGTGAGCTAAGCGAAGTCTCAGGGAAAAGTTGACTACGTTATTAAGTGACAAAACAAAGTGACGTGACAGTTTAAAACCTGACGAAGGTCTAATATATGTATATCCCTATAACGTCACCGTTAGTGGTTTAGTGGTCACTTTACAACTAGGTCGCGGAACTAACCCGTCCTTGGGTTACTAGGGCATCACTCGCTGATAGATACGTCCATTTTCTCACTGTTTCTGACCAGACAGCGGCATTGAGCATAATACGCACACACAGCAACTGCAATATTACAGTGAACACTGAATTTCTAACTATCTCAACTTGAAACGTTTGCTGTCCACGCATGTTGAAATATACCTTTCAGATATTGTGTCAGGTGTATTACACCTGATGGAGACATGGAGACCTGAATGAAAAGCTTAAACACATATATGAAAGAGAAAAAAGAGTGGGATGTGTTTATTGAGATCATGCACTTATGATAGTTTAAGTAGGTATGGATTATACAATGAAGGAACACCTCGCACACCGCGACCTACGGGAGATTTATTGCGGTTACTATCTTCTAGAAAAAAGGGTGAAATGAATAAACCAAGGGGCCTACAGGTCACATGCAGACATGCCAAAGACGCGCGGAAGTCGTTAATCGTATAGTTGGGCCGTTCTGTGTGTATCCAGTTCGGCTTCTTTGTTTCTAGCTTTGCGGTAGCTTGACACATAAATAAAGCGGTCACTTCATAAGGAACTGCAAAGCCGACTTTCGGCCGAACTATGCCAGCATCGAAGATACGTCCTGCTGCTGGAGATCTCTAGAGAAGTGGATGAACGACACATCGACCAAGCAGCCGTTTAGTGTCCACAAGAACTTCCTGTTTTGAGTAAACATCCGCACCATCTGTCCAGCATTGCAGCAATAAGCACAACTGAAACATTGAAAACAAATGGAATGAAACGGAAATGGTGGAAAGGAAGTCGTGGTAGAATAAAAATCATCCCATGCTTCGCCTACAGACAAGGAAACACTACGAAAACCCAAGGTCAGGGTGACTGGTCAACGGGAATCCAACCCTAGACCTTCCAAACGCAAGGATCACACGTTAGGACAGAGCCATTGAGTTGGTATTATGGCAGTAAATACATTTTGATTGTTACTGGGTGATTTAAGTGACTTTATATCTTCACTTTTCTTGAGCTTCAACGCTTTTATTGTTTCGTGCAAGATTTTCGTATAATTTATTGATTAGAACTGGCCAAAATTATCAGATTTATGTTTTTTGGGATAGGAGGTGATTTCCTTGATAAGAAGCTTTGCAATATAACAGTCGCACGATACACATAAATGAATCATATAAGAATTAAGCTCAGAGTAAATATCAGTATCAAAAGATATAACCACATAGTGAAATCATCTTCTAAATGAAATCATGCAGACCAAAAAAATCTGATGAGTTACACTTATATGACTATCTCTAGTCTTTTACTGACTATTCTTACCGTTGTGGAATTTTGTTTAGGTTTCAACATTTCAGCCTTGGTGAGAAGATAAGGAATGACTTCCTTCGGCTAGCGTAGGTATATGTAGGTTGTTTTACTTCTCCTTTTTGTGCTTTTTAATTACTCTGTCCAACACGTTTTCTGGCAACCAAAGTTCCACACAGTTCGGTCTTTAATTCAAATACTAGTAACTAACTTGCTATGTAAGAACTAAATCGCTAAATTTTCTTTGCAGTCTTTTATCTTTGACAATGAAACTGCGACTTCACTTTTCCTCGAAATGTCACGAAAAGATATTAAGCTTGTCATAACGCAAGCTCCCAGCCCAGACAAATTTAGCTGCACGATTCTTTGTAGTATAATTTTCCTAGGCTGGGCATTTCAACCTCATTACAAACTCTTATTCCTCTAGCTTCTTCATGTTGTCCAGATAAACTTTTGCAGAAAGTATCATATTGCTAATTTTTTGTAGGTGCAAGGAGAATATGGGAGTACACTAGGCTTTGAGCGATAGTGAAATCCTTTAAAGTTGAATGCTATGTGAAGACTCTTAAATTCGTTCTTTTTGCACAGCCGAAGGATAAAAAAGTGAATAACGACCTTACATTTGAGAAAAGTATAAGTATTACAAAGCTCACAAAAATAGCAAGGAATATCTCCTAAATGGCTCATTCCAACAAAAAAATGCAGTTAGACTTAAATTGTGTTTTGACGAGATCTACTTTTTGTAAAGTTAAGATTTGCCCTAACTCCAGTTATGTAACAGTTATCAAGAGTAAACAGGATTGCATGGGCTATAGCCAGAAAATTCAAAATATACATTTCATTTTCCATAAAAATGTCATAAATCTATTGAATTTTAACCAAGGGCTATGTATCAGAAAATCAGAGGTTCTTAAAACATTTCCATGTAAAGGGTAATTTAGGGTAAAGGAATTTTCTATAAAATCGTCGTGTCGTATTCTTGAAACATATTAATCTTAAATACCAGCTTTGGCTTTTAACCAGCTTTTCGTTTTTGAGTTATGCTGTTCATAGGCAGACACGCAAACACACAGATACACAAACACCTTTTACATAGAGAAAGTAAGAAGGTTAAGCCGCTGCTAATATTAAAGTTGTTTTAAGCTTTATATTCTTTGGTAAACACACTCTGGAAAATGAAACTATAATACCCAAACAAGCAGCACATTATAAATGGTGCCGGAGATGTTTATGTAGTATCTTGTAGATGTTTCAAATGTTTGGAAAAGTCTACTTAACCTAGTCTTGAAGGAGTATCCATTTTCTTATTTTCTGACACTTATTCTGCTTTGAAACTTTAAGCTCCATTCCTGTTGGAATATCATACTCGTATTTACAGTTATTTCAGGGGTTAGCTGTAATATTGCTTCCACTTTCCAAAATTTTCCGTTACACTATATCACTTTCAACTGCTAGTTGTCCAGAGATACTCATTAACAGAGATATTGAATTATTGGATTGCAATGTAATTATTATCGTAAGGGGTTAAGAGTTTTATTAGATGTGTTTCAAGTGCAAAAATGTTCTAACTTTCTGAAAGTACTTAATTTAGTATACAAAAATGGACTATGTACCAGCCCATGGCTACAATATTACATTAAAACTTGACAGACGATGCTGGTCTAACGAAGAGAAAAAACAGCAAACAGAAATGAGCACGATGATGTTGCGTTGTGCCAACCTTGAATTTTCCAGCTAAGAGAGCAGTTGCCAACTTTTGATTGCAGCTGGTTAGTAGAGGCGAGAATGAAAACAATTTCGTTGTGAAATGAGTAGCAGAAGAAGTGGTGTTGAGAAAGGGAACCTGTCCGTTAACCACAGATTTAATTTAAGCCTCTTTCGTGGAGCGCTAGCGGTCTAACTACTGCCAAGCACCACAAAACCACAGGGAATTATACAGATCCTTGGTAGTGATCTTACAGTAATTATTTTACTCATACATTACACCATGTTTCAGTTTTTATTGTTAAATTGAACATCTAATAATGGAGGCAAGCACCGGGAAGTATATCGTACCAAAAAGGCAAACTTCTTAAGAACATTGCCTTGAAATTCACCGTAAACTCAAAATCTCCAGAAGCATGAAGTCGAAAATATTCAAATGAAGGAACTCTACAATCCATTCTAAGCATCCTCCTCGACCGATCATCTTCCAGGTATTCTTTGGTTCAGATAACGATATACATGAAAACTGAAATGGTTTGGAGCTGTATCATGCATGAACTAGAACCAAACTCTGTCCTCATTGTCAAACTCTGCCGATAAACAAATCGATAACATGAAGATAAGATGTCCTCTGTTGCACACTACTTGGCAAAGCGACGAGGCGTATTGACCTTCGCTGTCGAGCGCTACGATCGCTTTTTATCTTGTTTATTACAACAGCGAAATAATAGTAACTTGGCGTATAGTCAGTGATAAAACACAAAACATCTGATGTGCTACACTCATACGACTTTCTCTATTCTTGTACTAACCATTCTTACAAACTCTTATTTCCATATCTTCTTCGTGTTATTTGAGATATACATTTGTACAAATTATCTTATTGCTTATTTCCTTGTAAGTGCAAAGGGACTATTGGAATACAGTAGACTTTGAGCGATAGTAAAATTTTTTAAAGCTTTGAGATTCAGTTCTCTTTGCACGATTAACGTAAAAAAATAAACAACGATGTTCCAATTCATGAAAGTTTTAAGTTTTCCAAAACTGACACAAATAACAAGGAATATCTCCGAAATGGTTCACTCTACAAAAAAATTTATTTGTATATAAATAGTGTGTTTTAGCAAGATCTACATTTTTGGTAGAGAAAGATTTTGTCTATCTGTTTACGAGTTATTCAAAAGTCATCCAGAATAAACAGAGCTACATAGGCTATAGACAGAAAATTCAAGATATACATTTCATTTGTCACCAAAATATCTCAAACATAAGGCATTTTAATCAAAATCGTTAGAGCCATTTTCAAGAAAATAAAAATCTTCGTAAAATGTTTCGTGTGAAGGGTAGTTTAGGGTGGGGTATTTTCTTCAAAACCTTCGCGTTGCATCCTTGAAAGACATTAAACTTAAATACCAACTTTGGTTTTTAACCGACTGTTCGTTTTTGAGTTATGCTGTTCACAGACTGACACACAGTCACACACACGGAGACCTTCTTATAAAAATGCCTTTTTAGATTCAGGGGGCCTCTAAACATATATTTTCAGTGAAATCTCGACATCGAATTTTTGGGTGGAATGCAATACCTCCTCTACATAGTAGTAGAGAAAGTAATAGATGATCTCTCGCGCCTGTCGATATATGAGACGTTAGTGACCTGAAGATTTGATTGCACCTCAACAGAGTGTACATACATTGTCTCACCGTGTTTGTGGGATAAGCTGGACAGTTTCACATTCTTTCCGACACGCCTCATGGCTTTGCCAAGTAGTACATTTGTATTGTGATATTTGGTTAAGTATATCACCAAAACGGCACCTAGCCTACTCCTGTCACATCAGTGGTCAACTGCTGAAGTCATGTTCAACTCATGGGTATAACTGTATGTGTTTTGAATTTCTCAGGAGGCAACTGTTACACCTTTGGATGTCAATGACGATATTGCGTTCAGCGGAAAGTCACATATGATTGCAGCACATAAAAATAACTTTTAAATACTCTAAACGGTCAGAAATAGAGACGTTCGTTCAAATAAAACGGATAAAATGTAAATCTAACTGTACTTCGCATACGCCGACTACGGGAGTAGACAAGTTGTCTTGCTGCCAAACTTGATCCCATAATCGCCCTGCTTTTTGTTGCCAACGTTAAAACAGGCTGTACACTAAGTATTATTCCTACTTTGTTGTGACCTCGTCGATCCAGTTTTTTTCCACGATGCCACCGTAATGATATATTCGCCTTCCAAATGTACATTGTCGATATGAACCACATGGCTGCATGGCCTATTTTGCCCCTGTTTATGTACCAATTTGTTGTCCAACGTATATACATACCTCCGGACAATAGGTGAACCAATCAGCTATTGTTTTGTGACTTTTGTTTGTGTCTCAAATAAAACTACGGGTAAGAGTTTGCTCGTATGAAAATACTTGGGTACTATGTAACTAGGAATATTTGGACAGGTGACCTAGAGTTCTCGAATCAAGTAGCCTTTTCCACGGACAACGAAAACCGTTCATGCCCTTGTCCACACAAACATAGCTCGTCTCTGTGTTCCCGTTTTGTAACAGGGTCAAGGACGGTATCACTCTCCCAACGTAAATGTAATAGTAAGAGATGAACACTATTAACGAGTCTAGCCATAGCAGTGAACCACAAATTACAATTACAATGTTTATTTGCCGAACGACAAGGACCGAACAGGATATTCATCACTACAATAAGCAGTAAAGGTACTTTGCTTTTAAGAACTGATATCGACTGCAAAACATATGTCTGGGGCATTAGTGAAGAGGTTTACAGCATGTGCAACTATCGAGGTTACCTACGCTGTTGTTCTTCGGTACTCACCGGTGTTAGACTTGGACCTTGAGAAAAGTTACGTGGTTACTAAAATCGAGAGTAGTCAACATGTCTTCAATATACAGGGTTATTGCAAAAAAGTGGGCAAGCTATAAATCATATGAAAGAAAAACTAAGTGCTATAGCAGAATAAACGTTACGATGTTATGTTGGGAAACTGGCAGTTTGCACTTTGGTAGTGTTAGATGACATGCTGATTTAGATGAAATGAAGGAATGTACCAGCAGAGCCGTGGCAGGTGTCGATACCAATATGTTACATTAGGTTTGGGTGAACTTGGTTATCGTCTTGATGAGCGTCGTATAGAGAAGGGATCACACACTTAACATTTCGAGTTCTCAAACTGAACCTCAAGACTTCCTCTTCCGGACAGTGCAAACAGATTCATTATATGATTAAAGAGCGTTGGATTTATAATAAACTGAAGGTGTGTATTTCATTTGTTATAATCCTGTACATATATCCATTCTATCGAGCTTCAATACAGGACCTTTAGTCATTGCATTTAACTGGAACACCAGCTTTTCCTGCAGATCATCTCAGAATGGAATGGGAAAGTCTGCGGTTTAAACCGACTTTCTTCTTCTCCATCCCTGTTCCAACTGCTGTGCTGATTACCTAGTCGAACCATAACCGTCATTATCATCGTCATCGTCTTCCGGCTTCACATTCTGTCTCTCCAACGTTGTTTGTCAGCCTATCTGTTTTACCTTTGTACGGATTTCTGTTGAATCCATTGTTATTGTTGCAATAATAAATTCATATGAGTTAATCTACTTAGTTTTAGGAATTCCATTAATTTTTGTTTCTTGCAATTTGAAATAATTTTGTCCTACTCCATGAATCGTAACCATACTATTGGATTGATTTTACATAATTCCTCTTTCATATTAGTAAGCACTAATGTGGAAAGGTCAAGTAAAGTTGAAATATTCAATGCTAAGGTAAATTTATGTTTTAAAGCTCTTCTTGTACTTATTAAATGTTTTGTTGCACAACATTTAGAATAATTTGGTTTATTGCTGTTGCAATCTTTACCAATATTGTAATTTTTCTGATTAATTTTTTCATTCCTCAGCATTCGTATAGTTTTACCATTGCTAAACCTCAAGTAGAAAATGAGACTAGAGAAATGCTCAAAGAATATGGAGAAAAAAATGCTCAGCATATCGTTGATGGACAGGATATCCATCATTAGCCTGCAGGAAATCAGCTCCTCCAAGAACATAGTTCAGAAGGCGACAAGAGTAAAATAGAAATGGGGGGACATGTAATAAGGTTCCAGGGGATCACGGTATAATTAGTTGGGATCCTTATCAAAGAAAATGAAGACCCAATATCAGATGGGCTGACTCCTTGAGATATCAGTGAAACGCACTGGAACAGAGCAGAACAATGCAGAAGAGGATGGAAGACGACTGGAAAGGACTATAGTTTAAGAGTAGTGATAACCACCTCAAGGTCAAATGTGCAAGTATCCCACTATGATAACCTAAAAGCTAAATACTTCGAAAGGTTTGCTAAGTAGTCGATTTATAATCCAATGTGAACTATGTGTAACGGACACTCCATCCACGTGGACTAGCTGAACAGGTGAGTAAAATGGAGTCAAGGGTTTTCCTTCCTACAGGAGGCCTTAACCCTTCACAGGGACAGCAGTAGGCTATTTTATCTCCATTTCAATGTTCGTTCTTATCTATCAAAATAATTGTCAACGAAACTCCCTTTTTTGTCACATGATGAGTAGTTAACTCAAACTTTTAAGACTTTCAAGCTCATACTTTGTACACGAGTGCTTTACTGGTAATTACAAAGTGCATTACTATTCAGACCACTAAAATAGGAATATACACCAGTCATATCGGCTTAGGAGAGGACCAATAGAACTGAATAATACAACCGGCGTCAGGCTCACCCGTGATCTTAGACATCCCGCGAGGTGTTTCGGAGACCAAAGAACGTCCCGCCGAAGGATGAAGGTTTACCAACAGCATATTCCCCGCCGATCTGAAAGAAACAAGCTAGATAAAGCGTGAAAGGAAATGAGAAATGAAATGAAATGAAATGAAGGGACAGGAAATTCGGGGAATGTAGTGAACTATCTATCATTCTCTGGCGACCAGGAAAACCCCCAAAAATCCTATGGATCAGATATAATCCACGACCTACCGAATCCGAGTTAAATGCACTAAGTCGGGAAAGCAAACGTTGCAGACAACGCTGTGGGGAAGACACTATAAGACATGCTTTTATAAAGAAAATCTCGGCACAAGATATTTCAGATATTCGCAGTTTGCAATAAGCTACTTAGAATTCTTTAGGTTAAAGTCAAACTTAAGTACTATCTCTATCTTTCATCTAACGATTCAATTCACATTTTAAGCATTATTTATACTAAATTATATTAATTGCGTTACTTCCAGTGAAACGTATGGTAGGGTGACTTAGCACCTCAACCCTGACGGGGTGCCTTCCGGGAGGCAGAATCTCAGAAAAGACAAAATGTCTGCACCTAGAAGATGGAACACCAGAGGGCAGGGTCCCTAACAACTTCAGATTTTAAACTGTCTTCCAAATTACACGACCAAATGAGGCAAATTACACAACGGTACACTTTATACATTACAAGTTTTTACAATTTAATAGCATTTATTGCTGATCATTAGTCTACTGTTTACTATTTACTCCATAATAAGTTATATCATACGACAAAGCCCATGGGCATTTTACTACCACACAAATTAAATGGTCAACATTATACGGAGTTGCTATCGTATCAAATGTTAATTGCATGATCGATAAGCACTTTTTTGGAACAGCTCTTAACAATGTTGAAGGAAAATGTATTGAGATTTGCACTAAGTGGAGCAATTTGAGCATTGCACGATTTTGAAAGAAGAAGGTCTTGGAAAAGTACATTTGAAAACACTAATTAAATATCTCAATTATCTCTTAAATATAATTACTTCTGTTCAAACCAAAATTTGAAACCAGTAATTAAAAACAGAATACAACTCTAAAAATCCAAAATTCGACCTATTGATTACCTTTTACAATGTATTGTTAAGATTATAATTCACTTTTGTATTAAATTAAACAATTTTCGGCATTATAACAGCACGGAAAAATCCATCCGAGGGTATTAAACGGATTTTCTAAGGCTTGCCTTTAACGAGTTTTAATTAATTACGGAGCTTTGATCAACTAATGTAATTTGGCTCCAGCTGAATGTCATCATACACATTTTCTCGCCACTTTCAGATCTCTCTAATCAATACAATGTCATTGGAGTTCATTAGTTCTAGATTATTAAAGAGATATTTTACCACCAAAGGTTGATATTACATTAAACGGCTGTTACGTGTGTATTTAAAACTATTTTACTATAGAATTTATACTCAAAAATTGTACTTACCTTATTTATAAGATGAAACCATATTTCATATATTGTATGTAGTATAGAAATTTGCATGACATACTTATTTCAGTTAAGATCTCGAGATTTTCATGGAAAACGTGTTTCCTGATCTCACACAGGGAGAGCGTGATTCATCGCTCCTATATGACCTCCAAATATACATGTCAACATAAAACAAACGAAGTTGTCATGTTTTGTTTTACTGCACGAATCCTACAATGGGAGCTTTCAATTACTGGCGTAATTATTACTCATTAGCAGGGACAGCAATTATATTCTCTTACATCCCTTTAATATGCACGCATATATGCATTGAAAACTTCCAAAATATGCACATAAATACGCCCATATAAAATATTCCAACATCATTATTAAGACAAAAGAAATCAAAGATTTAAGTCAATTTTAATGAAATTAAAGCAAAAACATTGCACAAACCAAACGAATGCTTTAACTTGGCAAAATGCAACATTTACGTTAAAGAGTTAGAATATATTTCCTTATATCTATAAGAAAAAATAAAATCAGTATGAGAACTCACATTTGGTTCTCCTCTGCATCAACTTCTTTTTTGTTGCAGTTTACGATCACCAAATGTTTTACATTTTCCATTGTTAGCCACCTCCTGTTGCTCCTTAGATATTCTTATAACGGGAAAAGCTTCTCTCCACCTCACAGAGGTGCACACACAAAAGCTGCTATTTGATTAACTCTGAGTGGCTTTTCAGTAGACTGTTGGGAACGTTCTCCTGTTAAGATTTCTTCAATCTCACACATTTGTTCGTATCCTGGGTTTTTAGAAACAATACAATGCTTTTTCCTTTGAGACGGGAACTTCCATGAGTCGTTACACCTTCACTACATTGCCAATGGCTCCAGGTACTGAATTAAATTTAGAGATTGTAGTTTTGCATGCACTTAACGACTGGGACAACTTAATGCTGTTGGTTTCCAAACAAGATATGGCAGAAGGAAGAGAGAGAAATGTGCAGATATATAGGAAAGGTTACTTTCTACTTCTGGGTTCTTTAATATATCTTAGCAATTTTAATTGATTTAGAATTGTTGGGATCCAATGTATTCTCTACACTCCTGACTGTTTCTAAATGTTCGGTGTAATAGAGAACTGCACATAACCATGTTCCCCAACGCGTTATAATAGGTTCTGGTGGAAGTGGGACATTCGATGCGGTTACTTTGAAATCTTGTTTTCTATATAGTGCTTTGACAAATATTTTCTTTACAGAAGATGTCAGCTTATCTACAAGTGGAAAATTTACACGAATTGTTTCTGCAACCCGATGTAAACCATGTGCAAGACAAGTCAAATATATCACACTTGAAAATATAACTTTCAGAGAGTGCCAGCTTTTATCAAGTAATTCGGAGATCAGTTACAAAGAGTAATGCATGCTCGTACTGAATACCATCAGGCCATAGAAAGTTTAACAAATCAATAAAAAATGGATATGAAAGAGTTATTTTTAGCATCAAGTTGTGCTATCGCAAGGAGAAATTGGGTGGTTGATTAGTATTTATGGCGAGGCCCAACAATAAAATGTGCAATAAACCTACCTTCTGTCCTGCGTTTCGTCGACTGACCCCCACAGAAAATTATCTCCAATCTGTTCTCTAATACTTTAAATTGTGAGATTGTAACACCTCTTCACATAATTTTTGCGAAGAGTAGATTGGTCTGGCATTTTACACTTAGTATACTGTTGAATGAAATTTCTGAGTGTGGGTTTGGTGAGTCTCCACAATGGAATGTCTGCCGCTGAAAATGCTTCACACAAATCAAAGGAGAACTGTGTAAAAATTACTGTCTGAAAATTCACTTAACAGTCTTTGAACAGGGACAGTTTTTGTGGATTTAAGTTTAATATTATATTTGTGTTTATTAGTATTCAAATGTTGAGGTAATAGAAAACGCTTTTCACAACTGTTTTCTCACTCGCTCCACAACACAAAATTCTACCATATGTAGCTATCCAATCTGTTTTAAACCTGCGTTGATAACCCTACTTTCGGCATGATTCTATAAAAACAAAAACTTTATACAAGCTTTACTCCACTGGCCTTAAGTCTCAACTCACAAATAATGAAATGAGGAATTGTGAACCTACTGTCAAATTTTGGAAGTGAATTTCTAAAAACTATAACATAGGTAATACTTGAACATTTTGAATTTGATTCCTTTAATACGATACGTAATTAAACAATCAAGTTAAAAGTAAATTAATATAGTAAATTATATAAATACAGAAATATTATGCATATTAACAAACCGTGTAAAATATGCCATTATATGCACATTAAAAGCTCATTTACATTGTTAGACATTTAGTAATTTAGTCACATGCCAATTAAACATACTTTCTGGAATCAGAGAAAAAATATACATTTTCAGTCCCTGCTGTTAAGTAAGTGTATTACTTGAGAAAACCTTCTGCCAATCATACTAGCCCAAAATACAGAGAGAGCTAAGAACCGGCTGTGCGGTGTTTCTTGATTGGACGTGTAGACACATGATTTCGCGGTGCTGCTGTAATAAAGGTCACGTTACTGATGTGCCTTTACTGTGCTCTGGTTATGCAGTATTATAATGATACTGATATAGATATTTCTGCTTTAAATTTTCGACTTCTTTATGAACATCGTTTTTGGAGTATACAACCTATGTATGTTTGGTAAGAAGAAAAGAAAGAAGTACAATTTTGTGTGTTACACTCACGTAACTTTCTCTACTCTTGTACTAACCATTTTTAGAAACTCTTATTCCTATATCATGTTCATTTACAGAACTTATCTTATTACTCATATCCTTATTGGTGCAAGGGGAATATGGGAATACAGCACGCTCTGAATGAATCAAATCCGTTAAAACCTTTATACCGTTCTGTTGCACGGCTATCATATAAAGAAATGAATAACTATGTTCCATTTGACCAAAGTTTGTTTTCCAAAACTCACACAAATAAAAGGAATGTCTCTCAAATGGTTCACTCTACACAAAAATTTATTTGGACATAAGTTGTTTTAGCAAGATCTGCATTTTATATAGTAAGATTTTGTCTGTCTCTTACGGTTTACTAGTTATGCAAAAGTCATCCAGAGTAAACAGGACTACATGAGCTATTGTCAGAATATTGCAAATATACTTTTAATTTGCCATAAAAATATGTTAAACATATGGAATTTTAATCAAAATTGTTAGAGCCATTTTGGAGAAAATAAAAATTATTGAAACATTTCCGTGTAAAACATAATTTAGAACAGAGAAATTTTTATTTTTCAAAATCTTCGTGTGGCATTCTTAACCAACTTTGGTTTTTAAGCGACTTTTCGTTTTTTAGTTATGCTGTCCATAGACTGACACTCAGACACTCAGACACACACACACACACACACACACACACACACACACACACACACGACCTTTTTGTAAAAACGCTTTCTTTTTTCTGGATTCAGGGGGCCTCAAAACATATTTCCGGTGAAGTCTCGACATCGAATTTTTGGGTCGAATACAATACGTCGTTCTACTTAATATACGTAGTAGAAAAAGTAAAAAAGGGAGTTTACCGCATGCGAAGCAGAATGAAATAGAATTTCGGAGTAGCAGGTATTCAGTCTCTTGGCAATAGTTTCCGCCCAAGTGTTTCAGAACATGAATTTGAAGGAAAGATCGTCACCAGATGATAAAAAAGCGACGTGGGATTATATTATAAAGTTGAGCTCCCAAGAAGAAGTATTTACTCGATGAAAAGGATGAGATATTTGAAAGAAATGGAGATAGGCGCAGATTTCCTTTCAGTATCCAAAGGAGTAAGTTTATAAGGTACCCATTCAAACAAATGAAGAGGAAGAGGAGCTTCATACTGATAAAATGCTTTAAGAAAACCCTTTTATTTTATTTAAAGGTAACAAAAAATCTATGTTAGCAACCTGCGATAATGAAAGCACCAACGCAATGCAATGCGGAATTCAACCAACTAACGGATCTGCTCTCTCTTTCTCTCACTTTATCTGATTAGCCTTCCCGTATGGAAGGCTTGCACCCCTCAGGACTTACAAGCCAGTGCCTAGGATCAGACACCTGTCGGGGAGTAGACGAAACTATGAATCGGACAGAGTGAAGACATGGAAGCGGGTGGTCAGCCATGATAGTGAGGAAGAGGATGATGTGAAATACAGCGAACTGGATCAATGGAAAGGTGATGATGGAGCAGTGGTGGAATGAGGGACTGGGGTAACCAGAGAACTTGGAGAAAACTCGCTCAGACACCACATAGACCACATGCGGATCCATGGAATCGAACCCGGACCGCCTTCGTGACATGCGAACAGTCTCTACGCTTGGCCGCGGCGCCGCCTGACCTAGTTAGAGATAGCAACAGTTTTCTTTTTTCTTTTCTTTTTTTCTATTTTCGTGATTTTGGATAACTGATACTATTGTGAATAAAGTGCAACTCAAAGGCAAAAATCATGCTTTAAACATGTGTGAGTACAGTGTTTAGGTGGGTGAGTGAGTGAGTGAGTAAGTGAGTGAGTGAGTGAGTGAGTGAGTGAGTGAGTGAGTGAGTGGCCTATATGTAGGAGCATGTGTTCATTTTGTGTTTTTCTACCAACATCTTAATAGTTGGGAAAACATTAAGTACAGGAGAAGTCTCAAGGCAGACATAAGGTTATCAAACAATTTTCATCTTAGACGACACTTCTTTAAATTCATTAAACAACAAATGTTCACAGATAAACATACGCATGATTTCTGCATCAAATTTACGAAGTTCTAGGTATTTTTGTGGATCAAATGCTTGATAAAAGCTGAGAGTATTAGCAGTACACGCCCTTTTCAGATCTGAACCAAAGCGTAAATTATTAAGCTCTAGTTGAGGTTAAAGTGGAACATTCACGGAATCACCATAGGGCAAGAGAAAAAGATCCAGTTTAAATTTGAGAGCTTCCAAAGCTGAAAATCTTCCATCAAACTTCTCTAAGAGTGCATCCAATATATCATAGTACCTCTTAATTTCTGTGCTTATATTAAGAAACTTTTTCATGGTATGCACGTTGATTACCACTGTCCCAAGCAGCAAGCAGGAGCTGCTGTTACGGGCAGTATCAGCATGCTAAGCTTCAAAGCGCGCGCTTGCGCTTACATCGCTTATTTAGTTCCCGATGTTATTTGCATGTTTGCCACTGCGCCGCGAGACGAACAACGCCTGTTAGTACCCATTTTCCTCATACCTAATGCGCGAACCGCTGGCTTAGATAATGTCCTGCTGAAAGCATCCGATCTCAGTTCCGGTATCAGCATTGTTACCGTATTACGCTTTTATTCTGTCCAATGTGCGTCTTT
The DNA here is from genome assembly GCA_030765045.1 of Tenodera sinensis. NCBI lineage: Eukaryota > Metazoa > Arthropoda > Insecta > Mantodea > Mantidae > Tenodera > Tenodera sinensis. The sequence continues at coordinate 90,262,459 of CM060963.1, forward strand.
TTTACTTTCTCTACTACATATAATGAAGTAGAGGAAGTATTCTATTCCAACCAAAAATTTGATGTCGAGATTTCACCGGAAATATACGTTTTGATGCCCCTTGAACAAAAGACATTTTTAGAAAAAGTTCCGTGCGTGTGTGTGTGTATGTGTGTGTGTGTGTGTGTGTGTGTGTGTGTGTGTGTGTGTGTGTGTGTGTGTGTGTGTGTGTGTGTGTGTGTGTGTGTCGTCTGTGTACAGCATAGCTCAAAAACGAGAAGTCGGTTAAAAACCAAAGTTTGTATTTACGTTTAATGTCTTTCAAGAATGCGACACGAAGATTTTCAAGACAATTCCTCCACCCTAAACTACCCTTTACATGGAAAATTTTTCGAAAACTTTGATTTTCTTGAAAATGAATCAAACGTTTTTAATTAAAATGCAATATTTTTAGATATTTTTATGACAAATGAAATGTAAATCTTCAATTTTCTGGCTATAGTCCATAAAGTCCTATTTACTCTGGATGACTTTTGCGTAACTGGTAAACCGTAAGAAATAGACCAAACCTTACTGTACAAAAAATGTTGATTTTGCTGAAATTCACAATATTTGTCGAAATACATTTTTTAGAGTGAACCATTTCGGAGATGGTCCTTGTTATTTTTTTGAGTTTCTGGAAAGCTTATATTCCTGTTAAATGGAACATTGTTATTCATTTTTTATATTTTAACCGTGCAAAGGGAACGGGATTTGAAAGCTTTAAAATACTTTACTATTGCTAAAATTCTACTGTATCCTAATATTCTCCTTATACCCACAAGAAGATGAACAGTAAGGTAATTTCTACAAAGTTGTATCTCAACTAACACAAAGGCGATAGAGGAATAAGAGTTTGTGAGAATGGTTAGTAGTTGAGAAAGTCATGTGAGTGCAACACTTCTGTTTTTTATGTGGCATATCTACTTGTAGGTACTAACCAACGTGAATACATACTACACTTAAAAGTAAAATTTTAGGTCCAAAAATAAAGCTAGCATTGTTCATTACATTGTATTCAATTGCCAATACAATTATTTGCACTTATAACCCTCACAGCTTGTGTATAAGTTTCGTTCAGAAGTACAGAGAGATAGAAGTTTAAAATTAATGTTTGAGTCAAAAAGGAGTACAAAGTACACACTCTATTTTTAAAATCTGTAAGACATTTTTCACACACTAACGTTTACGAGAAGTGAAAATGATTGTAGTTGTGTGCCACCATATTGCATATTACTTCAATTTTGCCACCTTAGGACAGCACTTGCTAAGGAATTAAACTGAGAAGTAAAACATAACTTACAGTCGAATTAAAGGAAAAATAAAGAAAGAAGGAAAGAGAACTCTAATTTTACCTTTAAAGCTAATAGAGATATATTGAAGAGTCTAATAGCAATACAAGATGGATTCTGCTCACTGAACAATAGTTTAAAGAGCATTCATTTTACACGGGGTATTTGATAACACTGCGTTAGATCCTCTGGAAAGCGAATGTTCTTATCCTTTGCACAGGCACCAGAACCAAGGCTTGGACAAAGGGTAGCAAAGTAATGCACAATGCAGCCTTAAGCGGATTTATAACGGATTTGTCTCGAAATATTCCGGTTTTACTGCCATTCATATCAGCAGGTGCATCATGTTGATATCTAACGTTCGGTGCTATTTGTGTCTAAGTAGCTTATGTGAGACGTCTCTTTGCGATAAACCTCTATTCTCTTATCGACAAGGGGTTTTTCATTAGATGCCATCAAAGAACTTTATTGCAGGGCGAAGTGCATCTATTAACGGACACTCAAGATAAACAATTAAAATCCCTGTCTACTGAAAGACGTTACAAAGCACATATATGAATGCTTCAAGAAATGAATGAATTTGACATTTTGGCGAAATGTTGTGGAAGTTAAACTCGGTCATACACAAAGCTTTGACTTTAAAAGTGCCAGTAACTCCTGTAATGCTATCAAGTCTAAAATTTGTATATTATTCCCAACCTCGACCACTCTACAAAGTAACGCTTATACGCCACTGCAATGGACTTCATTCTTTATAACGATTCTGCTATCCACCAATCAGAGGTATACCTGTTGATAACGACACTGCCAATCACTTACAAACCTACTTGGCTACGATCATAGAATAACAAAACTAGTGAATCCTTCTAGTTTGCTGAGCATATGTTCTCAGAGCTAACCTATAGTTCTGGATCTTCCGGTCACACGGCGTTGAGCATTGCATAGCTCTTCTATGGCACAGCGACAGAATGCACTATACATAAGATGTCCATTGTGAAGTAATTGTTCATTAATTTATGTTTTTAATTAGTCACTTTTTTCCTTCATGGTATGCTTTTGTGGATAAAGAATTAAGCATTACATTTACATCAGGTTACATTTACTAACAATCTCAAAATTAAATCATCTGCAGTTTTCAGTAAAGACTATCTGTATGGCGAGAAAGTAAGCGCAATGGGAGCAAAGTGCAAATACTTGCTGGGTAATTCATGTATTTTGTTATTCTCAGACGATGCTGTTGGCCTTCAAAAGATCCTGGATTGCGTACAATTTGGCACATCCACGATATGGATCAAATGGGGCAGCAAACAACACCATGACACTCTAGAACACAGTTAATCTGAAGGCATCTGGTTCTCTCCTATTGGTGTCAAAGTTTCGCTGCCTGGTGAGTATCTAAAATGTTTACTCAACGGTTATGACCAGTGGGTACTTGTATGTGCAGCATTTCCAGATTCTGTAAGACAAGGAAATCAGACGTTTCGCCATTGTTTCACATCCTTTTATCAGCGGATTTTTCATCCATTATTAGGAATACTCGGGACTTTAAGGGAATAAACGTGAAAGTTCACATTGAAAATCTCCTAGATCCTTGTACAATAATTTAAAATAGGAAGTAAATGACTAATTAAATCGCCATTCGAATTTAAAACGTTAAATGTACCAATTCTAGAGAGGGAGCCTGTCAACAGCAAATATAACAGCTTCTGAGGTGCAAAATTCATTTAGGCAAAATGATCGTTGTTTTCCCATCAATGCTAATATCGGAAAGGCTCAGTTCTGAAAGTAACTTAGACGTGTGGAAAGAGAAACTTTTAAAACAGTTCATCTCAAGGAAGGAACAAGTTTTGAAACAGCGCCTAACTTGTCAGCAATAGAAAAACAGGGTAGAGAAGTCTTCTGCTACAAACAGAAGCCATTACATGGCAAGAAACTTAGAGCACAAGGCAACATAAACACCTTCGCGCCCACTGCTCTCTTTCAAACAAACGGGCAGAAAGATACAGAACAAAAGTATTGCATATAAAAGCACTGTCCTTGGTAACTTAAGTGTCATATATACCTGCCTTCCAAAAATATACATGTAGTTTTAAATTACTTGAGAAAAGCAGAATTGTCTGGGTTCCACATCATAATAGTAACGTGTTGCTATATCAGCTGGCGAAATAAATGTTATCTTACCTTTTATTGAAGGCATTTTTATTATTACTTCACGCACTTTCATATTGTTACAAATGACAACTTCCAGTTACTTTTTTCTGTCACTCTATTTCGTCTAAACTTGAATCAGACGAACACAGTTCTCCTTTTCCTCGTTAACACAATCTACAATTTGTCATGACCTTGCAACTCAGCTGTTCTGCCCGATCGTAACCTTGACACACATACTTCACTAGTAACCGGCAGCTGACTTGGCGCATGAGGCAGGATGCGCAGTGGCATTTACTGATGACGTCAACCATGCCCACCAATAACATTCAGTCTGTTGTTGGTTCTCGTACAGAGAAGGATGTTCACCTTTAAAATGTCACAGTGATTTTTGATAGTGTAGTGGGAGTATGTATTAATTTAACTTGATGGTCAAACACATAGTATTTAGTGTAAGTAATGGAACAAAAGAAAAAGAAACAGGCGGTTTTATACACGCGTCCCACATTTCTATCTGTGTATTCGTTTACTGTAAAAAATTAAAAACAAAGTTTAAAATGCGAGGAATATAATGAATATACTTTGTACGTACAGGCATTATAATACTTACATTAGAGAATACACAATCACAAGTGTACTACTGTTTTGCCGGTTTCCTTAATTGTTGAAAACAAGTTAGCTGTAGTGCGGGAAACTTGCGCCACATGCGACAATATGGCATCGCAGCTCTGTCTCTGCGCTAGGCAACTTCCAAGTCAGCTGCAGTCACTATAATACTGTCTCTGTGTCACAAACTCTTGCGATGATACCCTCACACTCACTCAAACAGGCTTACCTGCTAAGAACTGTCTGGTTGTACACATAAGACTAATGCAATAACTGACTTCCCTCTCCGTCCCGACTCTCTTTTCATTCTTTTCCGTGTACGTTAACCAGCTCCAACGTAGTGTCATATTGGACGATGAATGAATGAAATTAGTGAGATGGTGTTCAAATGAGCCCGAGGTCCACAGAGCTTAAAGTTACCCAACATTCACCTTCTCAGGATAAGAGAAAACCTGGCAAAAAGACTTTATCCGGACAACTTGCTGATAAATCAGGAAATGCTAAATGTCTGTAGTTTTCACCTTATCATATGTTCCCAAAATCATAACTGAACTATTCATTCATAGACATTCGTTGATTGCTACTGTTCTTAGTGTCTAATCCCATATTGGGCTTAAAAGACCTCTTAGTTATGCTGAGAGGCCTCTTTGTCAGACTTGTGATTATTTTACTTGCCGTAAATCTACAAAACAGGACCACCGGCTTCACTTCAGTCTGAAGGAAACCATGCTAAGCAGTTTTAAACCCAGGAAAATCTATCGCTCTCAGTCGGGTTTTAATCCGAACAGCAACAGAAGATGAATTAGAAGTTATTAGACAACGAAGGACGATCTTCTACAGATATCAGGACAGGTACTTGGTATGTATATCTTTTGAAAATACTATTTACATTCTCCTATCTGCTCCATGTGAGGTGAGCGTATACTGTGGATCTAATGCAAAACAAAAGAAGCCTCACAAATGTTAACGGCACAGATCATGCCTTAAGAATCCGACATGGAAATCTCCTACCAATGCCATCTTACGTCCAAAGCTTCAACGGGTGGTCCTGAAAGCTCTAAAAGGGAAGATATTTCTGAAGAAAAAGTAGAAAATGATACATTGATTTCTTCCACCTCTTACAAATTCTCACACATACGTTATATATTACTCACGTAATATTCTTATTCACGTAAAGTCTTCTCTATAGATTTTTGTATACAATTATTTAAAATTAAGTGACTAATGATTAGTTATGTACATGTGGAAACTATGTCAAAATGGTAAACAATTGGAAGCACGGAAGAATAAATTTAGAAGCCATAACAATGACATCTTAAGAAGGAAAAGGAAAACGGAAAATCTGATGTGTTGCACTCATATGACTTTCTCTACTCCTGCATTAACCATTCTTACAAGCTCTTATTCCTTCATCTTCTTCATGTTAGTTGAGATAAACATTTGCAGAAATTACCTCATTGTTTATTTTCTCGTTGGTACAAGAGGAATATGGGAATCCAGTAGACTTTGAGCGATAGTCAAATTGTTAAAGCTTTCAAATTCCGTTCTCTTTGCAGTATTAACATATAAAATAACGAATAACGATGTTCCATTTGACAGAAGTATAATTTCTCCAAAACTCTCGCAAATAACAAGGAATACCTCAGAAATGGTTCGCTCTACAAAAATATTTATTTGGATATAAACTGTGTATTTTAGCAAGATCTACATTTTGTATGTAAGGGTTGCTCAATCACTTACGGCAGGGATGTCAAACAGCACTCCCAAACTGTGAACTTGTGACGCGTGGACTCTTGCTACCGGTCTCACCTGTGTTGTATACGCAGCTAGAAGAGTAGGGGTGAGCTGGTGCCAAACAACAACAAACAGTGGCGGCTGGTACCATTCTTCATGTTTGTACAATTTACAAATGGAAATACACTGTTGAATTAGTCACTCATCCTTTTTTATTGTTTGTTGTTTATTGTCTTTTGGGTGCTTGGCAATGTTTCTTGCCCACAAGTTTGTCAATTTCAGGTTTCATCTCCGAAGAACACAGGCGTAACACTGACACTAAATGTCTGTCAGTAATATTAGTACGTCTGAGCGTTTTATTGTTATTCAATTTAGAGAAAAACTGTTCACAAATGTATGTCGACGCAAACACTGCCATCAAACGACGCGCAGATTGACGAAGATTGGGGAATTTAGTTTCAGGTAATGAAATATACAATTTGACACCTAAATTTCCTGAATTGCGTAATGGTGTGTTGTTTTGCAAGTCAATTAATTCTAATTGCAAATCATGTGAGAAATCACGAGGATGGATATTGAAAGGGTTGTTGAAGAGTCTCCATTCGGGATCCATAGAGTTAACTTCTCCAAATCTGTTCTTGAATTCCTTGAGTAGATCCTCTAACAATGCTTTGTAGTTTGGTATCAAATGCTTAGAGCCATCATTGAATACACTTTGCAAACAAGGAAAGTGATACACATCCCATTATCAACTTGTGTTATCCAGAATTCAAGCTTCTGCATAAATGCTTTCAAGTCGTCAAACATGTTGATTATGAACCTGTCCTTACCTTGTAATTTCAAATTAAGGGAATTGAGATAGGAAGTCAAATCCGCCAAGAACGCCAAATCACAAATCCAGTCTTCACTATAGAGTTCTGGAGTTTGTAAATTGTGAGTTTCTAAGAATATTTTTATTTCACTTCGAAGATTAAAGAACCTAGTCAGCATATTACCACGACTAAGCCATTACTTGACAGTAATACGAAACATCCGAAAAATCAGAGTTCACATCTTCACGAAATTGCTGGAACTGTCGATGACGTAAAGCATGTGAGGGAATAATATTGACTATTCTTACAACGGCCGTCATAACATTCTTTACAGTAACAGACTGAGCACAAAGATTTGTACGATGAATAAGACAATGAATGAATTTAACTTTGTCTGCATCGAGTTCTTCTTGAGTCAGAAATCTTCGTACTCTTCCTACAAGTCCTGTTTCTTGTCCCGTCATACAAGGTGCGCCATCTGTTGCTATGCAAACTAATTTGTTCCATGGAAGTTTAAATTTAGCAATAGTTTTTATTATACCATCAAAAATATCTTGTACTCGAGTCCGATCTTTTAACGAAACAACATCGAGAAGATCTTCAAAAACATTGTAATCTAAATCGACGCCCCTAATGAATATAGCCAGTTGTGCCGTGTCTTTGCGGTCCGTACTCTCATCAAGAGCTAATGAATAACAAGTAAATGTGTTCATTCTTTCTATTAGTTGTTCCTCCAAGTTATCTCCCATTTCTGATATACGTTCCGCAACAGTATTACGAGACAGACTTATACAATGAAACGCATTAACAAGTTCCGGACATATTTCTTCTGCAGCAGTAGTAAGACAGCTTTTAACAAATTCTCCATCCGTGAATGGTTTTGAAGCAGACGCAATGTGTTTGCTGATTTTGTAGCTAACACGAACCAAACTTTTTCTACTAATGCCTGAAGATGATGATGGAATATTTTCGAAATTCACTCTTGACTGAAATTCCTCTATAGGCTTTTCACGAGAAACACCTGATAATTTGTCCGTGCCATAAATTGCAGCATGTTGAGAGTTAAAATGTCTTTTAATATTGTAATGACTTATATATCCAATTTTTGCTCTACATATTAAACAACGTGCTTTGCCGTCATTTAAAATAAAGAAGTATTGATCAGTCCACTCACGTTGAAAACACCGTTCTCTGTCCATACTAACTGTCACAGTATATTTGTCAAAAAACCAGGTAGGGCACACCACTCAGACTGACTGACTGTCGTTGGAGCACAACTGCGACTGAAGCAAGCACTCGCTCATTTCACAGCTTGGTAGCGCTGTTCGACATCCCTGTTACCTGAAACTACATTTCCCAATCTTCGTCAATCTGCGCGTCGTCTGATGGCAGTGTTTGCGTCGACATACATTTGTGAACAGTTGTTTTCTAAATTGAATAACAATAAAACGCTCAGACGTACTAATATTACTGACAGACATTTAGTGTCAGTGTTACGCCTGTGTTCTTCGGAGATGGAACCTGAAATTGACAAACTTGTGAGCAAGAAACATTGCCAAGCACCCAAAAGACAATAAACAACAAACAATAAAAAAGGATGAGTGACTAATTCAACAGTGTATTTCCATTTGTAAATTGTACAAACATGAAGCATGGTACCAGCCGCCACTGTTTGTTGTTGTTTGGCACCAGCTCACCCCTACTCTTCTAGCTGCGTATACAACACAGGTGAGACCGGTAGCAAGAGTCCACGCGCCACAAGTTCACAGTTTGGGAGTGCTGTTTGACATCCCTGACTTACGGTTTACCAGTTATGCAAAAGTCTTCCAGAATAAATAGGACTACCTGGGCTACAGCCAGAAAATTCAAGATATACATTACATTTGCCATAAAATAACTCAAACATAGGGCATTTTAATCAAAATCGTTGGAACGTTTTCAAGAAGATCAAACTTTTCGAAAAATTGTCCGTGTGAAGGGTGTTTAGGATGGGGCAATTTTCTTCAAAATATTCGTGTCGCATCATTGAAAGACATTAAACTTAAATACCAACTTTGGTTTTTCACCGACTTTTCGTTCCACAGACTGGCAGACACACAGGCACACGGACCTTTTTCTAAAAATGATTTTTTTTTGACTCAGGGGACCTCAAAACATTTATTTAAGGTGAAATCTCGACATCAAAGTGGAATATAATACTTTCTGTACCATACGTAGTAGAGAAAGTAAAAATTGTAGCTTTCTAGTACCTTCCATCAGGTTTAAGTTTGAAACATGCAGTACGAGATACTTCGAGAATGGGTGAGCCTACGAAACAAATTATTATTGATCATTATCTGTGTATTTGAGTTAGCTCTACACTACGTCTATCTCTCTCTCTCTTACTCTCCCTCTCTGTAGAAAGGTGTCCATGTACACCAATAAGGCCGACTAATGGTTTCTGAAAAACTTCTGCATAATAACTCCTTGACAGGAATACTGTGTTGATCCTTGAAATATCTTAGTACGTGCGAGAATGTAAACTTTGTTCAGTCTTTTGAAACAGTGGAAAGTAGAGATATAACCCTCCACTTTCTCAAAAGAATCTGAACAAAGTTTGGAAGAAGCAACTTGTTCGTGTGGACTAACAATAGGTAGTATTTTTATGATGGCCTCATAGTTGTGGTTTTTGTTTGGTAAACACTCGAGAAAGAGAGCGTGTGTAGGCCCTATAAGACCAGGCTCTGAAAGTGAGCTGGTGCTATCATATTTGCAAAGAGGTCAAAATGACAGATATGATAATATAATAAGTTCTCGCAGATATATTCATGAACTTTGTGTTGGTATAAAAGCAACATACGATTAACCATTTTCAGTGTTCAGGATGTTACTAGGCTTAAGCTAACAATTGTAATTTTTGCTTTTTAATTTTTTGATTTGTCATTAAGTCGTTGCTGAGCTTTCATACTTCATTACCTTTCTTCAATAAAACATATTTTTGTTAAAAATATTACTTAATTCTTCACATGATCACCTTAAGTTAAAAAAAAGTGGGCATATTTGGGACCCGTGATATTAATAAGGCCAATTTGTCCCCTTTTAGAAAACCTACAATTTTAACGTCATGTATACTGAGGTGTCCAATAAGCTTTAAATTTTCCTTTTCCACGAGGATCGATATATAAATTTACAAACTTAAAACATTTGCCCTGGTAAATGTGAACTAACATTGAAACAAACCTTATCATGACCTTATATCACGCACTTGCGCTGGCGGCTTATATGTATAAAACAGAATGAAGTGGACATCACAAGCTAAGTACGGGACATACGTGTTATTAGTTATACAAGTATGTTAAACACATGTTATTTCAATACAATTTTTATGAGTGTTTTTGAGAATTTGGGTTCGACCTTTTTCAAGAATCCTTCCCCAGGAGCTTAAACACCGTGTGAATCAAATTTGAAATTTAGTGTTTTACCATGTTTTTGTTTCTGATTTATGTTGTTCACAAACACACATACACAACGGTCGTTTTTCCCAGAATTCCTTTTTCTGTGTCCATTGGACAGTTAAACGTATTGTGATAGTGTGGCGATATTAAAAGTCCTGCTTCTGATATCAGTGTGACAGATGAAAGGCAGTGTGACAGTCTGTCACTTTATTTCCCTTCTAAAACTGAATCAAAAAACACAGTTCTCTATTTCATGGTTAGCACAATTTATAATTCGTCGTTACCTTGCAAGTTACAGCTGTTCTGTTTTATTGTAATTTTAACACTATTTCACTGACTTTTAGTTCTACTCTCTCTGTCTCACAAACTGCCTCCGACGTTAACCTCAGACTTACTCAAGCAGCATTAGGTAAAAATCGCAAGTGCGCTCAACTCTCTGCTAACAGCTTTCTCGTTCAACACCTAACAATGACGCTCTGTCCAGGCTGTCTCGCTTTTATGTGCCAGGGGAGTTCTCTGGAAAATATATATTTTCTCGAAAGTTGTTATAAACGAGCCCGACACGTGGAAAACTTGGTTAACTCGGTTAACTATCGATGTGAGATGAAATAGAATATTTCCTCCACTAACTAGAGCTATAAGGCAGAGAAAATATAAACGGTAAAGCATAAAGTCATTCAACATATGGTTAATAAAACTCAGATTCGAGGTAGACAGTAGCGACATCACAGGTACAGTAATTAGAACAGAACACTATATATTGAAACAAAGGCCTCAATGTCGAATACAAATTAACAAACGTAAATTATTGAGAAACCATTTAAGTAACAGAAGCAATAAGCACGACCAAAGAAAGATAAGTCACGAGCATGTACGTCATCTGAGCAATTAAAATACTATTATAAAGCTTAAGATTAGTCGGGAATATTAGGATAAGAATGAATAGTGCAAACCAAGAATAATCTAACACCAGAATATCTAGGAGAGGAGATTCTGGGTCCTAATGCAAATCTTGTGAGGCCGGAGACTATGCCAGTGATACCTTTATAAGAGAGTAATGCTTCATGGTTCACATACTCTTCAATTAACGTGAACAGTTCTATCACTGACATACAGTTTGTTCTTCAAGCAACAATGTAAACATGGTGCACCACATCCATCTTGTGTCAAGAGTTAAAAAAGATAAGATTGTCTAGACGTCGGACCTTTTAGCACATTTAAAGAGCACATCCTAAGCTGTTTTCGGTCACTGCAAACACATACACCAAACCTTTTAATAGATATCCCTTACACCGCCACCATAATCACTTCCACCACTACATTGTCTAAATCAAATAGGCCATGCACTACATATAAAAAGAGCGCATCAAAGTTCGTTACATTCTTTTCAAACTTTGGACAGTTATTGACGATAAATATGTTTTACTCTACCCTAACATGTTTCTTTTCATTTGTATAGAATTACAAATGATTTAGATAACGTGGTCAGCAGAAATATTGATCTGAAATGAGCATCAAAGAAAAGTGCTTTTAATACATAATTTTAAATGTCTAGCATTACTAATGTCTTACATCATCAACAACAACAACAACAACAACAACAATAATAATAATAATAATAATAATAATAATAATAATAATAATAATAATAATAATAATAATAATAATAATAATAATAATAATAATAATAATAAAATTATAATCTACATTCTCTATGCTTGTAGTTGCAGATTCGTCTTGTGGAAACCATATCACTGCCTAAGGATTTTCTTTTATAGTCATTCATCTTTAGTAACAAAACATTTACAATGTAGACACTGCTCTCAAGTCAAGTTACAGTTAGTAAACATTTATTTTGTATGTGGATTTTTTGTGGATCAATATGCAATAATTAGTACTTCCAACCGCATCAGTGAGAAAACACCTGTGGTTATGTATTTGGGCCACGTCCGTGGTGTGGGTTTAGAGTGTTGGTCTCGTTATGGATAGCTCGAGGACAAACTTCCATTGAGATAAGGTACGTGAATAGAAAATTTTCGCCCTGAGGCTTTCCCCTATCTTAGGAAGATAAATGTGGAATATTTGCACTGCAGACTCAGTTGAAGATCGCTTCATGTAGTCATTCACCATTTGATTATACTTTATTTCAGGTTGTAGCGTCCGTATGTAGATTGCGTTCGGAGCCAACGTATAAAAACCTCGTGTGCTGTTTAGTTTCCTTCAGTTACCAGGAAAACAACGGAGTGGATATATGCTAACGCCGGGCGCCGTCCGTCGGACTTTCAAGGTCAAACTAGCTCACACCTCTACGCGGCGAATAAACAACACAATGAGCGCAGCAGATAAAAGCGATTCCATACAATTCTTGAGTCTGTTCACCTGTTGAGTTCCTTTATAAAATGTTTCGAGAAAAGGTGTGTTTTTCAGAGAATTTGCCTGGTACATGAAAGCGGGAGTCCGGAAAGGGAGTGAGCTTTTAAGTGCTGAGCAAGACAATATTTATATGAAACAGTTTCAGTGAGTGCTGAGTGATTGTATCGTCGAAGCCAGATGTTTGGGACAGAGAGAGCAAAGAGAAAAACTGAAGTGTCTGTCAACCTGACGATTGGACAGAACAGCTATAAGTTGCAAGTTCACGAAGAATTTTAATTTGCGTTAACTATAAAAGAGGAACCGTGTTTTTGTGAGTTAGTTTTATGACAGAAATAAAGTGACAGAAAAACGCAATTGGACTTGTCATTCGTCATAATATCTTGCCCCTGCCCAAAGTTCCACCGATAAAATGAACTAAACAGAATAAAGCAGATGGTTTAGTAAGGTCAAATAGCACCAAATAAGCTAATCAGCCCTTCCCCCAACATTGTACTTGCTCGCCGAACTTATGCCTCAGAGAAAGTGGGTTTCCACATCAACAGAATAACTTTTTAGCTAGTCGCCAAGATAGTTGACTGCACCATAGCTGCGACATTGTCCAGGAGGACACCAAAGTCCTATCACCTTCCTCACGTGGGTTGTAGAAGCTGATCAGCTATCATCTTAGACACAAGCGGTGTTGTCAACGTTGTTTAACTTCCGGCCATATGATTTAACTACCACATACTTACTACAGCCGAAAGCCTGAAAAATAACAAGAGTGCTACGCCTCACTATATTCGAACTTCTCATGGAAATGTCGGGTTTTAATTTTCTTATATTGGGGTTTTCTGCGCACCGCAGTTTGGATATTTAGATTCTTCCGCTTAAGAAGAAAATTTAACAACCGCAATGCACATCGCTCGCATGTATTGGTTAAAGTGTTGAATAGTATGATCAACAACACTCATTTTGAACCATATCATTCAGGAATATCATATTAACGTGAAGAATTTGGATCATCCAACCTATGCAGGTCAGCAACAATGACATTCACTAATACCAAATTGTAAACTAACGCATAACACACCGTTTACAGCGATAGAAGTACGCCATATAATTTCACCGCGTAAAAACTATGAACACTTCGGGTTCACTTTATGCTGAATCCCAAAATTACCTCTGCAAGTCCCACATAGTAGGTTTACATATGCTATATTTCGCACTATTATCCTCTAACAGTTTCCACATACATGCTGTTAGGATATAAGTGCAGATATTTTGATTGGCGACAGTATAATGAACAATATTACATCAATATTTGATTTATTTGTGAACTAACATTTAATCTATTAACAGGAGTATGTTCTCGCGACGGTCTTGTGATAACGAATGGCGTACCGGAACAGACTTTCGAGGTTTCCTGCAAGTACAATGATGTCACGCCTCGAGATGGAGGTGAAGCAAAGCGGATAGTATATACGGCAGGCGATATTCATTTCGTGGTGCAATTACGACCATGCAAAAAGCATCAGGTAATAAACCTTCTGATTGGTTGTGAGAAAACTTAGGCGAAGACAAAAACAACCAATACACCGAAATGGATACAGTTATTAAAATATCTACAGCTATACTCATAACAACATGTATATCAATATCAAACATTTTCATTGACTTGCAGAGATTCGTTTGCCGTAGGGAAGCCACAACCTTTCCTGCATCCATAGAGTGCTCAAGAAACTAGAAACGACGTTAATGGAATTTACTGTGCACATCTGTTCAGACTGGAAATTCATCGGACCTTAAAAACCTTGGTGGGCAGCAAGCAGAGAGAATGAATAGTTTTACGAAGCGTTTACTAAGAAAAGTTCTTTGATGAGCCCAGGTAAATGGGGAAAACCTTCATGTGATATTAGTGACCATGAAGCCACCCCCAACAGCAAACAAATTATAGAGAAGACAAGTGTTGGATTCAACTGCACCTCCCACTAATTCCTGTTCGGAAGACATGAATTGGTCCAAGCTATATAGACGACAATATAACAATTGGCTCTTAATTGAGAATTACACCGAATACTTATTGAAAAGTTTTGGCAAAGTGGAAAACGGTATAGTCCTTCAGCTTAGGGAACCTACCAACAACCAAAGAGATTGTTGTCCACGAGGCCACACCATATTTGTAAACGTGCGTTAATAGAAGATCTCTGTGAAGCAGAGACGGAAGAATAAGGATAGTAATCTCCAACCACCGGAAGGCAGTAGGATAAGTCGGCTTCTACAGTTGGTTATCTTCCTAGCGGTACACCAGGGTGGAGAGGATCGCTAATGCAGTCCTCACAGGGAAGTTATATTCCTGCAGCTTACATCCTTCTTTTGTTTCAATATTATGTGTGTGTGGGTAATAACAAAGACAAAACAATTAACATTCAAGAACTAATTTAACTTCTATTTACTTTTCTCCCAACTCTTATGCACGACATTTCTTCTCGGACGACCTTAAGACATATAAGATCCGGTTTGGCATATTCAATGCTCACGAAAGAATCTAAAGATAACGTCATGATATGAACTCTGATGTTAAAGTATAAAGAACAAATAAATAGGAGTTACTATAAGTAGAAAACAAAATACAGAATTATCTCTATCACTTTGACTCTATTCATAGATGCTAAAAGCAGTAAAGTTTGAGATATCACTCTACATTATTATGGAATAATATTCTAATTTATATCATTGATAAGATATTAGCAAGATATGCATTAGCTACCTTTAAAACGTCTTAGGTTACAAGGCATAATATATTCCAATCACCGAAGTAATGAAACATATTAAGTCAAAAGAACGCATTTTGTGTGTGAGTGAGGAGTGAGGAGTGAGTGAGTGAGTGAGTGAGGAGTGAGTGAGTGAGTGAGTGTGTGTGTGTGTATGTGTGTGTGTGTGTGTGTGTGTGTGTGTGTGTGTGTGTGTGTGTGTGTTTATCTGTTTGCCTGTCTGTGATTAGCATACGTCAAAAACGATAAGCTCGAAAAATATCAAACTTCCTTCAGCAACTTCCCGCGGTTAACCCTGAGCGGCCTTAACTTTTTTTTTACCCGCTAGAATACAATAATTATCAGGCGTCGCCAATTCCCCAGTTCTAATGTAAAACAAACGCTTTCAAAGAAGTACCCTAATTCCAAGCTACTCTATAGGAATGTTATTTTCTGAAAAAAGGCTTTAAGAATTTTGAATAAAAAACCACATGTTTAAGAAAATTTAGCGAGAAATGAAACGATTATCTTGAAAATTCCGGGAATGTCCTGAAGTCGTTTTCATTCTGAATTATCTTTGTCTAACTAATAAATTATAAGATATGGACCATTTTTTGTACATCTCGCCAAAGCACATAATTTTTGTGACGGTTATCATTTCGGAGATATTCCTTATTGGTGGTAACTTTCCGTCACTTGCTCATTTCTCAAGCTGAGAACATTTATTTGTTATTTTCTTTTCCTTTCATGGCCAAGCAAAGAGAAGAAAAATTTAAAGGCATCGCTGAGCGTTAAGTCCTTAGAATATTCTACTATGTCCTACATTTACTATATCCTCCTATTACCATTGTATCTAAGAAGCAAAATGTAATAAGACCATTTCCACAAACCCAGGTTAACATGAAACCGATAGAAGAATAAGTTTGTCCAAGATTGCGTAGAGAAGGTCACGTGAGTGCAACACATGAGATTATTTCATTTCTGTAAATGGGTGTGCAATTACAAATATATTTCCATTTTTTTCAGCTGTTGTACAATGCAGCTGAATACGAAAGGTAGGTTAACAAACATAAACGAATGGTTTGACAGCAGGTGGGTTCACGGGATTATAAGAAATTAATGCAAGGGTTCCATACTCTGCTATTCAATTACCGACTGACGTGGCCCCTCTGCACGCGCCTTTCAGCAGAATTTTCATATCTCGCCTCCGGGGCCGGCACATTCAATCTAATTACATGCTTTATGGATGTCAATTAAAATGGCGCTGTTTGCTATTATACCAGCGTTTTTGTGCATCGGTATTGTAAATCAGTTTTAAGTTATGTTTTTCCATGGTTCGTAGAGGAAAGCCTTTCATTGATTCAGCCCAATTGATTGTAGCTTCTGTAAATTGGAACACAGATATTGCACACTCATTTGAAACCCTGGAAAAGCAATCAAAATAGACAAGTGCTTTCAGCCGCCATGTTGTTTAATTTTGCTAATCTTAGAGCAGAAATAAAGTTGTAACTAATGAACTGAATATTGAAAAAAAGGAAATTATCACAACAGTCTCTTTGCTTGTTGACCCACATAACAAACCACTAAAATAAATGGATTTTGTGGGCAGCAAAATATTTAGAGAAGAGGCAGAGTTCAGAAAGTCGCAATTTAATGACTAACATTTCTACTTTCTCTGCCGCTTATCTGAAGTAAAATGAAACAAAAATTCCATGTGCTGCACTCACACGACTTTCTACTCTTATACTAACTACCCTTACAAACTCCTATTCCTCTATCTTCTTCGTGTTAGTCGAGATAACCATTTGTAAAAATTAATTGCTAATTTTGTTGTACGTGCAAGGAAATATGGGAATACAGTAGGCAATGACAGATAGTAAAATTTTTTAAACCTGGACGCAATATGAGGCTTTGAAATTGAGTTCTCTTTGCACAGTCAAGAGATAAAAAAGTGAATAACAACCTTCCATTTAAGGAAAGTGTTAGGCATTGCAATACTCACACTAATAACAAACACTACCTCCGAAATGGTTTACTCCATAAAAATAAATTGAGACAGAATTGTATATTTTAAGAGATCTGCATTTTTGTACGCTAAGATTTGGTCTGTCTTTTGCGGTTTACTAGTTAGGCAAAAGTCATCTAGAATAAACAGGACTACTGGGCTATAGCCAGAGTATTCAAAATACACATTTCATTTTCCAAAAAAAGATCTTAAACATACGGTATGCTAATCAAAACGCTCGAAAATTTATCGATGTAAAGGGTAGTTTTGGTTGAAGGAATTTTCTTCAAAATTTTCGTATTGCATTTTTAAAGGACATTTAAATCTGAACTTTGTTGCTTAACCGGCTTTTCATTTTTGAGTTATGCTGTTCTCTCTCTCTCTCTCTCTCTCTCTCTCTCTCTCTCTCTCTCACACACACACACACACACACAAACACACACACACACACGCACACACAATATTTTTCTAAAAAATATATTTTTGGATTCAAAGGCCCTCAAAACATAGTTCTGATGAAACTACATGGAATTTTGGACCCAATAAAATACTTCTAATACTTATACATAGTAGAGAAGAATAAAATAGGCAAAAAAATTGCATATATCGGGCACAGAGTTTTCATTGGTAATATAGGTTTCCGGGTACTCCAAATAAAAGATAAATAAGAGAAGCACATGTATGAGTGAGAGGGTAAGAGGGGGGGGGGCGAGAGAGAGGCACAGTGAGAGAACAGAATAATCAGAAATGACAGCCAGAGAAATGCAAAGTTGCAAGCTCTAATCTCGCTTCATTTAAGAAGGCAGTGTGAAAGTGTTTACGAAATTCCCCCATTCCAAATAACGCTTTATATTAACCTTCTTTTGCATTTTTCAAAATGACTTTAACAAACATACCCAAATGATGTGCTTATATGAAACCCAAGATTTACCTTTTTATAGTATTGTTCATGTTTACCGAATTTTCGGTGTGAAAGGAATAAAGGAAATATAAAATGTTACTGTGAGAAAATTACAGAAGTGATTAAAAAGCAGATACATTGATATTAATTTTGCTCGTTGTATAAATAACTTCCTAATTAATCATAGTTGTTCCAATAACAGGAGTCATTCAGCGTTTATTCATAGTGTCTGATGTATCAGGGACTTACTGGCAAGAATATGATACACTTAAACTCATGCTCATAGTTGCTTATGAATTTGACCGTATCCTTGTTTCTATGGAAATCGTGTGAATGTTATACATTGCAGTTACTTTCTATAACATTATTTACGACCAGCTATGCGCCATAAACTTCGAAGTCTCCTGAATTCTCATCCTATTGTGCTTGCTGATGGTGCTCGCTCTCACATAGCTGCCTCTGTGGTTAATTTATATCACAAATGGCACTGGGAAATTCTGGAAGATCCTTCATATACTCCAGATATGAGCCCATGTGATTCTGGCCTACACAAAACGAAATTACTCCTTAGAGCAGTCTTTTCGAAGATTTGTACAACAAGACGTTGTAGATAGCAACCAACAGTGGTCTCCCTGTAGTCTGGAGGCAGGTTATTTATGTTGGAGGAGATTTTCTGAGTACCGCGACTGTTCCAAAAAAGGTTTTTCTTTATTATTGATTTAAATTTGCCATTAATTATGGAATGACCCATGCATATAGTAAGGACGGGAATGACAGCGAGAGCAGTCGGAATGACACATAGATGAACCGCACAGAATGTGGAATTGTGTGGGGTTAGCTCTCTCGTAAGATGAATTGTTGAGCACGTGAGTGGGTTAGTGGGTGGGCAAGTTAGCGAGTGAGTTAGCGAATGTGTTTCTGTTGCGACGAAAAATGCCGTTCTCCGAGCGAGTTTTTGATGACTGTGAGTGCTGTTACCAGATTGTGTGACGTCTTGTGCTCTACTTCTCAGCAAGTGAACCGCCCGGAAGAAGCTGCGTCCTACGTATTTCACTACCGTCTAAAAATAGAAGTGGTAGAGGAAATTGACACTGGAGTAAAGGTAAGTTTAGAGAAAGTTGAATTTGGTTATTAAATAACTACTAAAATAACAGCTAATCAATATACTAAGTGTGTTTGTGTGTGTGTGTGTGTGTGTGTGTGTGTGTGTGTTTGTGTGTGTGGTTATGTTAGTATACCCCGTTAACTCATTTACAGTTAATGTGTTGGTGTTCTATGAGATAGTATCTCTTGGTCAACAAGCCTGAGTAAAGATAAGTACCCATGTATTTAAGGAGTATCGTCATGTATGAAAACAAACGGTCTTATTTTAACCTATGTACCTGATTTAAAATATTTAGTGTATAAATGTTTAGTTCACGCACACCTTAATTGAAATTAAAAGAACCTTTTTTATATTATGGTAATCATGAATAACGGTAAAACAGTGCCCCGAATTGAGAGCTTCGGAAGCTGAAAGTGTGACTTCCAACGTAGAGAACTCGTTTTACGACACCTTCCGAACGCGAGAGTGAACCTTCGTTGTTCTGTTATGAGAAAATCGACGAAACGGTGTGTTTTAGTTTTCACGCTAAAATTTACCTCTTGGGATTTGGTTCACCCAATAGGAAAGAAAATGTACGCCCAAATTTGAAATTTCTTCCAAAGTGCGAGCAAACTACCCAATGGGAATTCGTCAAGTTGAGGATGCATAGCCTATTACGAAGCGGTGAGAATCAAAATCAGAAGCCTTTGGCGAGTAAACACGTCCAATTTTCAGTGAAGGTACGGCAAATTAGTCAGCGAACAAATTGAGGTTGAGTGCTGAATCGGAGCATTAAAATTACAGGAAGGAAACAGCCAAACGTTTTAGCGTGAATTTAATAATTTCGTCGAATTTGGGAACTGTGCGCAATATGCGTGCTGCGTAATTAGAAACACGGATAGTGTTTTACGTTGAAAAGGCATTTGTATGAGTGAGTTGTGTGTACATTATGACAAACAGCAAATGAAAGCTTGCAACATCTAAATTTTAACCAAGGCCAGGTTATTTCTAGCTCTCGTACCAAGGAACAAGCCCACAGCTCTGTTAATTTCCAAAAATTTGAGCTTGACGAGGACCGATGGAAACGAGAAGAAGCAGCAACATCGAACCCAGGACGCCAGAAGACGCCAGGACGCCTAGAACGATTGCCAGGTGTGCGAGTGGTCTCGCATGACGAAGGTTTCTGTGTGAACTGATGGGACATTTTAAGATGCTAAAGAACTTTGAAGCACGCATTGTGAAACAAGAGACTTCTACCAATTATTCATAGTGTAATTACTGTGCAACTTATTCTCGCAGTTACTCACGTTATAAACGCTTTATTATATGAAATACATATACTACTTTGGTCATACGTTAACGAGGAATTCTATTTCACGAGTGTGACATATGGCCAATGCAGTTACTGTGAATAAAAAATTGTTTCTCCGAAAAAAATTGTGTCAAATATTTGCAATATTCATAACCATCGCTTCATAACCATGGCTTCTTGACGAATGGATATAAATTGTTCATTATTTGAGTAACTGTCACGTAGACATTGTGTAAACAATGCTGTAAATCCTTTTTATCTTGAATTTAGTTACATTTTGACTGCAACGCGACGTTGCCAAATAGCTCTTTAAAATAAAACTGCAGGACATTTTAACATTAA
Organism: Tenodera sinensis; assembly: GCA_030765045.1. Classification (NCBI taxonomy): domain Eukaryota; kingdom Metazoa; phylum Arthropoda; class Insecta; order Mantodea; family Mantidae; genus Tenodera; species Tenodera sinensis. The sequence goes on from CM060963.1 coordinate 90,283,249, forward strand.
ATTGTGACCAAATTCATTAGCATTTTTAAAGCATTTTTCACACAATGTTTGCGCAACAATTAATGATTTTTTCTCCGAAATGACAACAATTGTACCGGATATATTTGTTACACTCATCATGTAGAATCCCTGTTAACCTGAAGCATTACCTTCGACGTGGTATTGTTCAGAAGTTTAATTAGGTAAATCACAAAGTAAGTCAATATTATTGATCCTTTCCTTTGTGGCCTACTTGGGAAATCGCTGCATGAACTTAGAATCCAGCGAGGGCATGTTCATGATGGTAGAGATGTTTATGAAGTTTCAGATACATTCAAGAAAGAGCATCTAGTGCCTCTTCCGCATTTCTCTTAGACTTTAAGGTACTGGATAATTCATGAAACATTTTAATCTTGCCTTGCGTGAATTTACAAGCTAATACTTATTATTAAACATAACACTTGGCAACTTCAAAGCATTAAAGTTGGCTTAAAATCATCATATGAGTTATTTCTCCCTTGTTTCATACTGGCCGCTAAACAAATACCACTGTAAGAATGAAGATGACTTTTACCATTGAGGGCAATATTTTACTACCCTAAAATGAAAGTCCGGTCTCTTTCACGTGGTACCGCCCACTGGACTTAATCCAAGGCTTCGGCACCTGTTGAGGGCTCCACGCGTAATCCGCTCCGTACTGCGAAATTCCCCACCCCCCCCCCCCCCTCTTGGGAAAACCAACAAGTGATTTTTGTCCTTTGCCACCCGCGCAGACGGAAATAGCGTACCCTAAGAGGGATTAGAATAATAATGCAAGGTATTATTAGAAAATGGCTTGAATGTCAGAATTATTCACTTGGACAGACATATTCATTTGAATCATGAAGAGGTTTGATGTGAGCTTGTGTTAGGGGAAAAGAACCATAAGTGAATTTGAAATTATGTAAATATATGTCCTCGTAAAAATCAAACAAACAATTTATGATAGAATTTTCTTACAATATGTAGAGGTGTATTGCACTCCATCCAGAAGTCCGATAGCGAGACCCTCCGCTGTGGCATTGAATTTTTCAGTTCCAATTCTACCTCTCAAACATTGCCCACACACGGCTTGTGTGTCTAAAACACCAACAGTAAGTTTGTTGGCACAAATAAATAATAATAATAATAATAATAATAATGACAGAAGATTTTTACCTATCACGTGCCTCCAGCTTCCCTTCTGGTGGCCAGACAGTAATAACAAAGCTATTGCATACACACTAGGCATTGAAAGCACACGCGCAGCTGCAAATGTCACACAATTAGCCATATGACTATAGACTGCTTGCAAGCTTAAAATCTTCGGTAAATGAAGGTAAGAAATTAGGTGCTATTGGTTAAAGTTCTGGAATACATCCCTACATGAATCTTTCTTTGTCCTGTATGGTTTCCTATACCATTCATCCGATTGCAATTAATCTTTAGGAAGTTTGTGTGAATTTCCTATCATCCTTCTCTTCACTCTCATTCCTGCTGCTGGGCTGACCACCAGCTTGCAGGTCTTCACTGCGTCTGGTCCATAGGCTCGTCTACTCCACAACACCCTAGGCAATGACTTGTAAGTACTAGGGGATGTAAAGTTGGTCAGAGCATGTTAGAATAAGTAGAACGCGAGAAGCTTCAACACGTCTTTCTTTACTCTCTCTTGAACATACGATTTACACACTTTTCTGTGATTGAAATAGAAATATAACGTCTTAAATCCACCGGTTTTCTCTACTCTCTTCACTTTTACAAAACACAATCACATATCTTTCGCTCTTCCCTCTTCTACAAACCGTTTGTACAATTTTCTGTGAATGAAATAGAATTACAATATCTTACATTCACATGACTTTCTGTATTCGCTTTTCTTCCTGTAATATTTGTGGTTGCTTAACTGTGTTTCTGGATAGTATCTTCCTGGTATTTGTATTTATTTTGTGCATTTCATGTTCTTCATGGTATTCCAAACGTTTTAGTTATTCTTTGTTTAACTGTATAAAGCAATATTTTTAAATGTATCTAAATAAACATAAAGGTGCAACCTAAGTTTAAAAGTTGTAGGAATAAACCATCAAACCACGGGCAACGTCGGGTGGTGCTTTATAAACGCCTCCACTATCCTAGTAAAGTTCCTGTTGCTTTAGTTGCCAATTGACAACAATGTTTACTTTCGAGTTATTCATGGCTAATATTTCTCAGCTGCACTTGTTGCTTATTTACTACTGGTGTAGTTGTAATGCTGTAAGTTTATGGAGTCAGAGGTAAAGCACCGTTGTCAATGAAGTTCAGATCCCGGATGTGTTGCTGAGAAACGTTCCACCCATTAGCGAAGTGCTAATCCTAAGCAGTGTCGATATTGCCTGAGAGGCACTGAATGGTTATCCATGTTCTCCTAATTATTCCTTGGGTGTTATCCCTGGTGGAATTAGAGTTTCGTAGCGTACAGCCAGTGCCCTAAAATGTACATCGCTCCAACACTACTTAGACTGAGCTGGGGTAACCAGTGACCCTTCTCAGCTACACAAGGCGGCCACGGTACACATTTGGCTAAAGAGATAAGTATGGGAATTATGTCCCAAAACATTGCAGTAAGAGTATTCATATTTGCTACTTCACTTCCTAAAACCATAAACAGAGAAGGCACGCTTACATTGGACATTTGTTGAAATAGTTTACGTTGATATTGAAGCAGATACTTGCTGCATTAGTGTAACACCCCCTCCTTCTCGAGGTCCTTAGGACACCGTCTCGTGAATAGGATGTTAAATCCGGCCAGGAACGTCCTTTGTAACTGATGCTTTCTCTTCAGATTTGCTCACGGCTCATAATTGGCAAATTATAACCTCATTTCAGTAAAACTAGTGCCACATGATACTATACATAGTAAGAATGAGCTGAAGTTAAAGTAACGAATTTTAGCTAGTTTTATCATCATCGCCGCACTCATTATGCTGCCTACGGTATCCTAGACAATAGTTCTTAATTACGTTACTTTAAATACTACTGTTTAGAATGGGAAGTTTAAGACTATTTATTTAACATCATAAGAGTAGAACTAGCTTCTCTCCAATTACTAATAAACCTTTCCAGCCTGCTATGGTGGAAGGCTAACGTGCCTGTGCAAGAAAGAAAAACAAACCTAAATTAAACGTCTGCAATCCTTTTATATAACTTCATCATCAACTCTTCATGGCTTAGGAGAGTTCTCCTGTTCTCCTCGTACTTCATATAACTTACAAGCTAAAATAACCGACGTTACATGAGATTTGACGATTCTATCTCTACAACTTTTAGACTTACATTGGATACCATAAATCACCCAAAATAAACAAAATAAATAAAAAATATCGAAATAAACACCACGCAAAAGCACTGTTGAACAACCCCAAATACCACAGGAAGAAAAACAAGCAGAGAAAGCTGTGTGAATGTAAGACGTTGTATCTCTATATGCAATCATATGCAAAATTGCATGAATTCTTTGCAGAGGAGGGAGCAGAAAAAGAAATTCGATTCTGTTCATAAAAGAAACGTGAGTAAAGATAATAGATAATTGTATGAATTCTATGTTAAAGGGCGAGTGAGGAAGAATATGTGATCGTGTTTCATAAAAGAAAAGTGAGTTGAGAAAACCGCGTGAATGGAATTGGTTGCATTTCCATTTCAGTTATAGAAAACTGTAAAAATTGTGTGTTGAAAGGTGGATAGAAAAAGAAATTTGATCGTGTTTCCTAAAAGAAGAGTAGAGAAAACAATGTGAATATGTGTTGCATTTACATTTCAATCATTGAAAATTGCACGAATTGTATGTTGAAGGGTGAACAGAGAAACAAATATGATTGTGCTTCGTAAAAGAAAATTGAGGAGAACACCATGTGATGCAACATGTGACGTTTGTATTTCAAGCGTAGAAAATTGTATTAATTGCATGTTGATGGGCGGGTAGAGAAAAAATGTGATCGTGTTTCGTAAAAGAAAAATGGGTAGGGAATACCGTGTAATTGTAATATGTGAATTTCTATTTCAGTAACAGAAAATTGTATTTGTTGTATGTGTGTTTCATAAAAGAAAAGTGAGTAGAGATAACCATGTGAATCTAATTGTGGCATTTGTATTTCAGTAATGTCGTTTATATGAATTATATGCTGAAGATCGAGTGGACAAAAAAAAGTGATCGCATTTCGTAAAAGAAAAGTGAACAGAAAGGTATGTGAATGTAATATATGACATTTCTATCTCAATCACAGAAAATTGTGTATAGAAGGGCCAGTATGGATGGATATGTGAATGTATTGCGTAAAAGAAAAATCGAGTAAAGAAAACCGTGTGAATATTACGCTGTACAATAAAATAGCACTCAAACCTTCTCCGTGAAAAAATGCATATAATGTCGAATTTCGCGGTGATCGGTCAGGCGGTTTAGGAGTGCTTAGAAGACAAACATAGAATATATATAGAATCAAGGATAAAAATAAAGAAAACGCAGGACACGGATAATATAAGGAATAATTAGAAACCAATCGATTTATAGAATGCTTCCTAAACATGAGAGTTTTCCTTTGTAATCCCTCTAAAATATTAAGTAAAGAGGCTTTAAAAACAATAGCCTTATGTTAAGGACAAAGTAAACAACGAATCGAAAAAGTGCGAGAAGAACAAAGTGTAACAGAAATCTGCATGAGTAAAGTAAATTTTAATACATTCAGTGCACCTATAATTTCAGAGTGCTATGAATCCTTGTAAAACACAGTAAAGGAAATACAGCGTCAAATGATATATCAAGACTAAATCTTGTCATTGCTATAATAATGGCTTTTCCATCGCCAATGCCTGCAGAAGAGAGATTTCACGACTACAGGGACCATCGAGTTACAAGAGGGTAGAAGAACCACGATGTTAATTAGAAATAGCGTTAAAAAGAAACATAACAAAAAACAGCAGAAATAATAATTACCCTTAAAAAAAAAATAACAGAAACAAGTGAGTAGTTATACAATTCATAATTTCAGCCTGAAGGGACCAAATTTCAATCTCTGTTGGGAACGGTTGCCCTATGATATAGGAATTCCAAACAATTGTTTTTAAGTTATCTATACTTAAATCACATAAAAATACAAAGAATGTAAACAACAGCGCCAAGGTTCACTGACAGGCAGGTAAACATCAACTGGCGAGTGTTGAATGTTTTCCTCTAATTCTGCATATAGTCCATGTCAACCTTATTTTTTTCCTCTGGACTTTTATGCTTAGTAACTCATATATCTGGTGATTGGGAGTTTTTGAGAGCCTTCTCTTTAGCTCATTAAACAAATGTCGGGTAACTCTTAGCTCAGTTTACCCAGGGCTCACAAGAGTATCATTTTAACTTCAGACCGGAATTATTAAAAGGAATTTTAATTGCACAGACACATGCAGGTGGGAAGTTATGATATCACTCAACTGTCTATTTACGTGTGATGAGAATGTCATGGAGGCCTAAATCCTATACTTTCCCATAAAAATGGAGTTGCGCCTTAGGTAATCACCAGGGCTAGGATAAATATTCGATGAGTATAACTACCACTCTGCCCAGTACACGTGACATCATACTAAACACACAGATCCCGGACTGTATAGTAGAGTTCGACTGCAGTACTGCAGTGTAGAGTTGGTCGCTGTGCCCTCCGTTCTGCAGTATACAAAGTTGACTATGTCAGAATCATCATGTACTGCCACACTGACAGCGTTACTGGAAGAGGTTGGTACAAATAATTTCACTATGAATTGGGAAACATACAAGTAGGTTGTGTCATTGAGAAAAACCATATATATTACAATTGAAGTTCTTTGCAGATCTGTGTAAAATAATGTTACATGCCAGCATACCATTTTACAAAATACGCCATCCTGAATTTAAGAACTTCATTAGGAAATATATTTAACTATTTAACCAACAGACACATGAGATAATAAACACGTGAATGTTTATATTTCTGCCAATATATACGCATGTATGTATCTGTATTGTCTATTTTTAAAGTAGATTAGTTGTTACACCCCTGACTACAATGATTACAGTCAGAGGTTGTGTCACCCCCTTCCCCTCGTCATACTATTCACCCACATTCGCATAATAATGTGAATAATTTCAAGAAAATGAATATTCGTCCTAGCTCTACTACTGTCTGTTTACTAACTCATGATCTTAGAGGAATGAAGGGGAGAGGAGAGACATTCCTTGTAGTGTAAGCCGAGTTTTGTAAACTTCCGCGCAAACGTTGTTCTGCTTGTTAGTTTGACAATTTACCTCTTTATAGGATGATTGAAAAAAAAAAAAAAAAAAAAAAAAGATATTCTTAAAGCGAACGCATATTTGTTTCATTGGGCCACACTGTCGTTTACTTGCCCGCATACGTGTGAGAGTCTCAATCTCTGGAACTAGCTTGGGCCAAGATGAAATTAATAGTTAAATGTAACGGCTGACTTATTTTTACAGAAATTGCATAATACTGCGCTCCAGGGCATTTCCTTGAGACCAAAACAGACTGGCAGAGCTTTTTAAAAAACAAATCTGATGTACTAACCATTCTAACAAACTTTTATACCTATATCTTCTTCGTTTTAGTTAAGATAAACATTTGTACAAATTATCTAATTGCTTATTTCCTTGTAGGTGCAAAGGGAATATTGCAATACAGTATGCTTTGTGCGATAGTCAAATCTTTTAAAGCTTTGATATTCCGTTCTCTTTGCACACGTAACATATAAAAAAATAAACAACGATGTTCCATTTCACGAAAGTTTTGTTTTCCGATTTGGTCTATCTCTAATGGCTTACCAGTTATGCAAAAGTCGCCCAGACTAAATACGACTACAGGGGCTATAGCCAGAAAATTCAAGATATACATTTCATTTTTCATAAAAACATCTCAAACATGTGACATTTTAATAAAAATCGTTAGAGCTATTTTCAAGAAAATAAAAATTTTCGAAAAATTCTCCATGTAAAGGGTAGTTTAGGGTGGGGCTATTTTCTTCAAAATCTTCGTGTCCTTGAAAGACATTAAACTTAAATACCAACTTTGGTTTTTCACCTACTTATCGTTTCTGAGTTATGCTGTCCACAGACTGATAGACACACACACACACACACACACACACACACACACACACACACACACACACACACACACACACACACACACACACACACGCACACACACACACACACACGGACCTTTTTCTAAAAATGCTTTTCTTTGGGGGGGGGGGGGATTCAGAGAGCCTCAAAGCATATTTCCGGTAAAATCTGGACATCGCATATTAGAGTGAAAAGCAATAGTATTCCCCTACTTACCAGCAGAGAAAGTAATATGTAAAAGGTAGAAAATGATCAATGCGAGAAAGACGGAGTATTTGAAACTGTCGTTTACATTTTATAAACTAAATGAACCGGAAGTAATATTTAACATCCTCTATTTTGAGCGAGTTATTTGCTTTAAGGGTACTCCAAAGTGAAAAAGGCGATTTTCAAAATTATTGAAGTTAGGGACATAACTTTTTTGCACAGGCAAACTAGTACCTGGTAACTAAACATGTATTATATTAATTAATTTACATTGGGTATAATGAAAATATATCTCCTCCAAAAACATGTTGAACAACAGCGATGATTTTTTAAAAGTTTATCTGTTATTACTTTTGTAACAAACGAAAGGAAGGAAATGATATAGTGAATGGTTTTTCTTAAAAAAAATTGAATACCGCAAAGTGTAAAAATGTCATAAAACAATGCTGTATTATATTAATTATTTTTAAGGTATAAGCAATATCAAAATTCCAAACGGATATTTTATTACTCATATTCTGAAATGTATGGGAAAAACGTTTTAGATCTCTAGCTAGACTTTTGTGGGAGAAGATTGATTTTGAATAGGAGAAGGTAAGAAAAATATCGTTTCCGAGAAAAATGAGTTTGAAGTTGAAATGGAAGGTACGGTCACATCCATTTAAGAGGCAGAGGCATTTAAAATATGTGTTCCCCTATCCTCAGGATATTAAAACTTCGCAGATATTAAGTATGGTGCATTTTTTGCAATAAAAATCCAAAAACGATTTTTTGGCCAAACAGGCTAAAATATCATTTCGGCGTTCTCTTAATCTAGCCTGAGTACACATTCCAAGGTTGGCACTACTATCGTAAGCGTGACTAGAAGCACGACTCCTGCTTCAGATATCACTGTATACGTGAAATTGTTTACAGATTTACTGACTGACCGCATTCCTCCCAAGGTGAACACACTGTAATGCAAATGCATTAATATTTTAACTAGGAATGCCAAAATAATTGTCAGACATAAGCAAAAGTTTACAAAATATCATAGAAACACGGAGAGGGACACAAACTCTTTACTTTCTAACATAATGTAGCTAGATTTCCTTTAAGTGAAAAGCGATATTTTATATTCGCTATAAGTTGTTTCATGTTTTCCAGAACCCTGCCAAATAAATGGTTTGCCTTTCATTGTGAAGCTCAGTTCTGCTGGTTTTTGTTTTGCTCTCAGAGTCCCCTCCCTGGAATCTTTACTGTGGCGTCATTTGCATTTTACAGCTCCTTCAACTTTCTCAGTTTTCTTCTCTGCCTTCTTCCTCTTACACTTAACTTTATATTTTTTACTTTATAGGCTTTTTATTTCATATCTTTGCCATTTTTCTTTGTTTTTGTTTCCCCCTCTTCGTAGTCTTATATTTTCATTGCATTCTCTTTGCTTGTTAAAACCGGAGTTCTCTAGTTCCTTCTCCTGTTCCTTTAAATCAGTTTCCCGTAATGGCAGCCAATAACTTGCAGAGAAATGTCTACCAAGGTCAGCAGTGTAATCGAGAGATTTGCATACTGAACCGCATATTGTGATTAATATGAGAGTTATGGAGACAGGAAGTGACGTTGACATGGGAGGGAGAAGCGGAAAAGACTTGAATCCAACCCTCAAGTCGACGAATTTACTGGAGCGTGCATCATTGTGCAGCCTGTAGCGTGCTCAATTGATCGGAGCGCGAGAATTTATTCTCGTCTCTGTTAGTGCAACAACGACGCAAGTGATGCTTTTTCTTCGGTTTCCCCATCAGCTGCCTAAATTTCCTTTCTTTCCTAGTTTCCGTGATAAAATCAACTTTTAGAGTTATTCTGTTACTGTTCATAGATACATTTTGACTTTTTATGTTCTTTTTTTATAGTTAAAAGCTTTATGTACAATATTACTGATAATATCTATTCTAGTATATAATCTAACAGTTAGTTATGTAACTAGTGGATAATTGAATATATGATGCGCTAACTTTTACGACTGTCACAATTAAAATATTACACACATGTTACATACAACGTTTTATGCAATTCTAGCATTAAAATATATAAAACTAGCTAATGCATTTGCTAAATGTAGAATTATAATGTATCACAGATCAGAAAGTATGACGTAATATGGTTGGTTGCTAAGCAGGTGTTTCATTTGTTTCAACACTTATAGAAGAAAATGGAAACTAATGATAAAACTATTGAAAATATGGATTTTATGTCGCTAGACATATACGTAAAGAATATTAAGCGTTTATTAATTAAAAAGAAATTAAAAGATGCTTATGAAAAAGAATATGAAAAGTTTTGGGATGTAGAAACGAAAAATGCGTTAGTTTGAGACTGACGATTTCAGATTTTCTTACAGGCATACATTGGAGCAAATTATATTGTGGTGGTGATGACGTCATTTGCCGTCCTGTTATCATGGTAATTATATCATTCTGCTTTTGGCATTGGTGCAAGAAATAGGGTAATTTCGCAGGACGTTTTAAGGTTAGGATTCCATAAATAGTATTTAGCGGCCTATGGACACCTTTAATGTGAATAAACAAAAAATCCAAATGGCAGTTATCATACCAACTAAAAATTACAGCTACTTTCATTATATGATACACATCATTATGGATTTTTCTTAAAAACGTACTCAGTTCCTTCCTAGAAAGAAGGTTCGACTCCTTTTACTTGCTCTACTACGTGCAGTATGGGAAATGTATTCCACCCAAAAATTCAATGTTGATATTTCACCGTAAATAATATATGTACTGAGGTCCCCTGAATATATAAAGAAAATCAGTTTTAGAAAACGGTCCGTTGTATGCGACTCTGTGTGCATGTATGTATGTGTGTGTGTGTGTGTGTGTGTGTGTGTGTGTGTGTGTGTGTGTGTGTGTGTGTGTGTGTGTGTGTGTGTGTGTGTGTGTATGAACAGCGTAACTCAAACACGAATACTTTGAATTTTCTGGCTACAGCTTATGTAGTCCTGTTTATTCTGGATGACTTATGAATAACTCGTAAACCGCAAGAGATAAACAAACTACTACTATACAAAAAATGTAGATCTCGCTAAAACACACAATTTATGCCCAAATAAATTTATTTTGTAGAGTGAACTATTTCGGAAATATTCCTTGTTCTTTGTGTCAGTGTCGGAAAGCAAACTATCCTCAAACGCAACATCAGTTGTTCATTTTTTTATATATTAACCATGCAAAAAGAATGGAATCTCAATGCTTTAAAAGATTTGACTATCGGCCCAAGCCTACTGTATTCTCTATTCTTCTTGCACGTACAAGGAAACTTCTGAAAATGTTTATCTCAACCAACACGAAAAAGATTTAGGAATAAGTGTTTGTAAGAATGTTTAGTACAAAAGTAGAAAAAGTCATGTGAGTGCAACACATCAGATTTTTATAGAAAGGTCCATGTGTGTGTTACTATCGTAGTAGACAAAGTAAACATTAATTTATTAATTTTACCCTTGGCTGTTTCAAGACTATATGAAAATTTGTGCTACATGATTATCAAGATCTTTCCTGTTTAATCAAAGATCCTTTTCATATGATCAAACAACAAAACCGAGGAAGTCCTTCAACTATATCAAACTACAAGTGCTGTAAAGCATTTTTCGAAGTAGGCTTTATTTCTCTATTGAATTTAACTATATGAAATTACATCTGAATTGCACATTTATGAGTACGTGTTACTTATCGGCTTAAGGTTTCAACATATTTAATAGCCAATATAAAGTTTTATTTGACATTTATGAACTTGCCAAATTGAGCGTATCCGATAATAAGTTGTGTGTTTATGGGACAGGTGTAAACGAGCAGATTTATTGCCGATAACCACAGCACGCTCCAAACTGCCGAAATCTCTGCAGGCTACCGGTAATATTTCACGTATATTGCCATAAATAGCAGCTGATGGTAGCGGGAAATCATTTACTGCTGATCTAGGGCAAGCGTAACTTGTGCCACTTTTGCTCGTTTCCGCTTACTCTCGGTACATTCTATTAGGAAGTTCGCAATGTGAAAAGTGGTTCAAGTGTAAAATAGATGGTATCTCATTGACATTGTACTCTGACGGTCTCGTAGAACACCTGGGGACTTCGTGTTTCCTGTAACCTCAAATGGAACTTGTGGCTTAGGTGATATAGTAAACACACTCGTTCCAAATGAGATTTCTGCGGCTAACATGTATTATTTGTTGGTTTCAAATACACAATGCTACAAGCTTGTGTATCTCAACATCTGTAACCACCTACCATACTGAGGTTTTCTGAAACATCTGAAACGCTCTTTTCACTGACTGAACATTTAGATGAAAATGATATCTAAAGAGAAAGAAGTATACACCACATTTAGGGATTTTGGAAAAGCATATGTACTATTTACTGGAAGAAAAAAACGCCCTTGATTGTAAGACTTTGTCAGTTTTGCAGGCGAATTTTAGAAAATATATTAGAGTCTGTTTGTGTATGTATGCGTGTGTTGGACACAATTTGAGATGGGCTGGAGTTCCCATAAAAAAGCTCTTAAGAGTTTCTAAATTCTGATTCTGTTACTGTAAATCAGAGAGAAAAGAGCAGGGAATTAGACATTCACCTTCACTGATTAGTAGCTTGAACCTTTCTTCTTAGTAAAAGAAAAGCTTAGGTTAAAACAGTAAGCAGCAACTTTAGTGAAAGTTTCTCCTGTACCTGCCTGTGTTAGTGGTAACATGAATTAACGAAAAAGTTGAACTATAGGTTTTAAGCTAGATGATTTGGAGTTTACTGAAAAAAGTGGTGTACGAGCAGCAAATTGAAAGAATTTGGTACTTCAAAACATGATTACTGGTGAAATCAGAGAGATAAACTTAAAGGCACAAAAAAGGAACTCATCTTTCATGGCCCAAAGAGACATTATTCTGCAGTGGGTGACGCAATGACGGATTGGGTGGAAGAAAAGAGCGTGCTGTGTAGTTAGTATTTAATAAAAAATAGGGATTATATTCATAATTCAGTAATACATTTCCTGCTTTGATTTTCCAAAATACCCCTTTCTAAGAGGCTCCAAATTTTTCGGCTATAATTTCATTAAGAAAGAGGGTCTCACTTTGGAGTACATAGGGCAATTCTTCACCAATAAATAGACTATGTAAGTCATTTACATACTTTGATATTTGTAAACATTTTATCCATTTTATAACACAATGTATGACTAAAACACATGTAAGAATTAAAAACCGCTAATCTCATAATGTTCTGTAACGAAAAGATTTACGCAAGGTTTTGGGATGTCCCCAACATTGTTCAGACCAATTTTTAAAACCTTACAGCAAGACATGCCGAGCAATAGAATTCATAATAACTGTGACAGTTCGGTTCCGGTTGCATGTGGTCGGCATTTAAGTTATGTTTACAGGGAGGTTTTGAGACGTGGGACACCCTGAGTAGGGACGGTACAGTAGCTTCGCCTTACAAACAGATTACTGTAGCGGTGTCTCGCCCTTCCGTTCCCTTCCCTTCGCTACCTCCTCTGCTGTCAACAAAGAAAGAGCAAACGAATATAGTAAGGTAGCTCTCAACGCAACGTTGTTTGCTACTCAGACCGGAGCCTGGACATTTCATGCAGAATCTACCTTACGCTGATGAACACATCATAACACCAGAAATATGATATAGATTATATGCTCCTAACATTTTAAGCACATGTGAAAGAGGTAGATTGACACTAAAGCCAAATATGACAGAATATATTACCCTTGATGGGAACGAAGGGATTTGGAAGTAGATCAGACCGTTACATATGTTTACAAGTGTAAATGCCTTGGTTCTCTTAACCATAAATCTGGTACTTGCATAAATTATATTAATTATAGAATGAATCAGATTAAGACAGCAACATAACAGCAGGGGTGAATACAAAATTGCAAATAAAAACTTTAAAAAAATTATAGCAGAGAAGATCCTTATATAAACTGCAGAAAGTTGAACAGAAGTGAAAAAACTATGTGCTGCACTCACATGACTTCCCTCACAACAGCTTCTTCTATCTACGAGTAATTCGTATTAACGCGGATACAAGATTGTATAAAAAGTTTTATTAAACATTTTCTTGTAGAAAATGTAGTAGTAGGGCGGCCAAAGCCTTACTCAAATTTTTTAAGAGCTAGCAGCTATGTGAGGGTTTTGAAATTCCCTTCTCTTTGTATAGCAATAGAAGGAATGAATAACCACTTCGCATTTGAGAAAAGCATAATGGGTTGGTCGGTCCCTCTCTCGCTGACTCCTTCGTCGGTCGGTAAGTCTACCCGTCATCGATAGGTCCGCCGTCGGTTGGCCGGTCCATTGGTCGCTCGGTCCGTCTGTCTCTTGGACACTTATCACTGTTTGCAACTCAGTTGCAGTCAGTGCAGGTGTTATCTAGCAGTGTGAAGTGCAGAAAGAGAGAATAATTGACAGTTAGATGGTCACGAATTGTAAATTGTGTTACAATACAACAGAAGAATTATGAACTTTGATGTGTAATAGTGTTAGCGGTTCCCTAACCTCATTTTAGAAGAAATTATGTGACATGAAAACGAACCGAACTAGTTATTAATGTGATGTTGATAAAGTAGAATCTTAGGTTTTATACAAAGTATTTAAATGAAAATAATAATTATTATTGTGATTTTATTCAAAGGGATACAACATGTGTACGATTGTCACAAAACTTCTTCTGGAAGGAGTTTTCTGACTAGACCACGGCCCATAAGCCCGGATAATCAGTTTCTACATCACAAAACTTCTGCTAGAAAGGACCAGATAATTTATACACGATTAAGAAGTATTGAATGATCATGAAAGTATATTAATTGTTCTATTAAAGGTGAAGCTCTATCTTGTAAACCTAAACTTGCCATTCGAAATTAACACACGAGCACCTCATAATCAAAAGTAACATTTACTGCAAAGTAACATTTACAACAAAACATATATTTGAATGCAAACGTTTAGAACCTAACAAGCAAAAATGCAAGGTTCCTTCACAACAACAGAAAGCACTGAATATTCCACAGCAACACTCAACACTTTCATAAAATATATGAATTAAATAAATAAATTAAAAAAAAGAACTTCTTCTGATGCGTATTTCAATGTTTGGCGATGAACGTATTTCACGTAATTGTATTATTATACTAATGTTCATTAGAGTTCATTCGCGTCTAATTTAAATGTATGTATAGAATATACTTTTAAGATATTTGCAACTGTCATTTGGAGAATAAAGAAATCCGTGATTTTTCCAATATTTATGTATACAATCAAAATATTATTTTTAATCTGTGCCAATGTACAAAATGGTGGATAAAACCTTTTGAAATTCTCAGACAGGATATCCGAAAACACAAAAAAAACGTTCATGTTTCCAATTTGAAGTTTTGAATGGGATATCAGATATTTCAATATGTGAGGCAAGTTCGCTCTAGGACGTCGTGGAATTGTCTCCTTGCACGCGGCTCTGGAAAAGGAACTCGGCGAGAAGCAGACGGTGGATGACGCAAGGGGAAACACGAAGTTGCTGTTCAATGGACGGACTAGCGTGGTAAGGGGATTGTACTGTATTGTTCTTTGTGCCTACATCCTATTAGAAGCAACTCCTGCCGTTCCCTTGCCTGCCGCTGCGCCCTTAGCTGCAAATCCTGGAAACGGTGTTAGGTACATCACACGGCTGAAATGCCTCACAATTCACGGAGCTCACTGTCTCTGCTTGAAAAACATTATAGATGATCACATAGTAACCAAAATGGTAACAAGTTTATATGGAAATTCTATTGGTGGTGTTTGTGAAGTCGTCAAGAAGGCCAACATGAGTTTTGGGACATACAGATGGAAAAGCAAAATTTATGTTTTGTACTTAAGAAGTAACTGCATTCTTAAATGTATTTCCTTATTTATTGAATTATGAATCTTACTATGGGGTTCAACAATGGACAAAAATGAGGTCCTGAGCTCTAATCTCGATTAACCCATAACGCCTGGCGCTATCATATGGCAACGCACGACTCTATTAAATATTTTATATGTATTCTTATTTAAAACTAGAGTGGTACGGAGCATTTTCTTGAGTGCATAGAACTATATGAAACTCAGCAATATGGTCAGTGTGAGCTTTCGTCGACCTATTGTTGTGTTATTATCCGACTAACAAGACCGTTGACAGATGCCGCAAGGAACATGAATCTGTGCGCCAAATAAATTTTATTATTGAGCATATAAAATTGTTTTTAGATAAACTTATTATGTAGTGGTGTTACACATGTACCGCTGAATGTGGTGACATAGTATTCAGTAATTTGAATTAGTAACGACCAATGTACCTTCGTTTGGACCTTGCTGTTGACCATAGCAATACTAGGCGATTGCACTACCTATATGATTTTTCGTGTTTCTTTTACATTTTAGGCTAGGCTTTTCTCATGCTGAAGCCCCAAATATATTAATAAATAAAGGCCGGAGGCGTGTGCGTTTTTCCATATGTACACTGCACATGGACTTAACTGTTATGGCTCGCGCATGTAAACAACTGCAGGTAGGTACAGCCTGACCATGAAAGCCGCCTCACTGTAGCACAACCTACAAGCATCACATGAACACTAAAAACTCTATCACTCTACGTCTACAGCTCTCTGTGAGAACAAACAAAACAGTCGCTTTATACTACATATTGACCTTGCGTCTGCATACACTTGCAAGGCGATGACTCACTAGTTCGCAGAGTACTGCCTTACCTTGTTTTTGACTAACAACCATCTCTGACAAGCCGCAACAAGTGGCGTAATTTGCTTTTGAAGAAGAGCACGACAAGATGGTCGAAACGTCAGTTTTATCCAACTTGACGCGGCAAAAACCGGATAGCTAAGATAGTTTTAATGCTGGCTATGAAAGATTGAGAGAAGGCGGTTGTTTATTTTCTATATAATTCAAAATTTTGCCATTAACGTTATTCATAGCACTTACCATTATTGAATATACCATTACAAGCTGATCTAGCTTCATAGATTTTACCTTCAAACAATGAAGATGCTTCACCAACCCCATCATTCTCTAAAATATTGAAACGGAGCAATGAACGAGAAGCAGGTCCACCACAACGGATAAACGGAGAAGATTTTGGCACTGAATCCCAGGTCCTTCCCAAAGGAACTGGAAGACCATTCAAAGGTTTCGTTCACACTTAGCCGGATATCCGATTCCATAAGGTTTGACCGAACTGATCATTTTATTCAACACACTGAAGAGAAGAAAAAAGAAAAGGCTTGCAATAACTGCAAGTCGATTGTAAGAAAAATGTGTTCAAAAGCAATGCAGGATTATACATAAATTGTTTCATCCTGTTTCACTCCCGCTCTGTGTATGAGGCACTGTTTATCTAATAATTCATTTACTGTACACGTATGTGTTTAACTTTGTCATGTGTATATTTTTGTGAATGTTGCACTGTAAAGGATTAATTTACATATCTAAATATGCTCACAACCTACCTATATTGAGTGCTTACGTAAATGTGCAATATTAACTCCTGTAAACGCCTAGCGTTTCCATATAACAACAGCATTTATTTTGAAAATTAAAAATTTGGTAACTCTTCTTATACAGCATTTCATTTATTTGATTAATCTTGGGACTTAATAAATAAAACGAATACAAAGCACAAAATATTCACCGCTAATGAGTTACGATAGATTTCCAGAGTTTTTCCTGTTCTCCGAAAATTCATTTTGGGTAACTATGCTCTCTTACTGTTCAATATGACCTACGCGAGGTTAAAATCATAAAACAAATTTCATATTCATCACTGTGTATCTAGAGGTAAATAGAACTATTATGACATTTTAATTAATCGTTAAATTATGTTAGTTAATGATACATGAATTGTTAGAATCAGAGCAATAACCTGAGGGTGCTTGTTTATATGCAACTAGTTTAAGATTACAAGCCGGATACAGTACAACATGTCTGCCTATATTCAATCCGAAAACATTCCATTTTATTAAGTTTAAGTTAGACAAAAACGGTTTTAACAAAACTTATTCAAAATGGTTAGTAGGTATTATTAGTTTAAAGAATAAACCTTCTTTCAATTACATTTTCTGCACCAGCGTATCAAATGAGAACACCAGTTACTGTTAATTCTGCTTTATTTGCCTTCTAATCTGTGAGCATAATACTAACAGAACTTTACCACGGAGATGAGTTACAAGGGAACTGTCACTACCGGATCCCAACTCATACTGTATTCGTCACGATTCACAATCACTGTCTACTGAACGCTTCATAAACGCTAAATTGTCTGACTCGGTGCTCAGCAACCCCTTGTACAGGTCCTGCACACAATGAGAACGTTTCTAGAAATTGAATATTCTCGAATACCAGATAACGAAGGATCTAGAGCCTAGAACGGCATACAGTAGTGATTGTTGCGGTACGGCCTATTACCCTGTCAGGGAACGGGTCATTAGGGCCTCCTACGACGGCAGGATGGCTTACGACTACATCCCCGGGTTAGTAATTTCGTAGGACTTTCATTTTTGTCTTTGCTTCCACATTTGTCTATCTCTACTCTAGGTTTTCACAGAGTTACTGCATGAATCCACTGGATCCATTCGGAGCACGTGGCCTCCCCGTCTCCATTTTCAACAATATTGTAAATAAGGTGAGATCTGTTGTTATACATTTCAAAAAGCACTAAAGCCACTTTATCTCACCGGACTTTTCTAAGGAGCAGCAGAAATTCTTAAGCAAATTTTCGCGCATTGAAATAATTATATTAAAATAGGTTTACTTTATTTAACTCGCAAATATTTTATTGTCATGAGATATCTATTGCTTGACACATCAGCAGTGTCTTTTTTGTTTAATTTACATTAGTATAGCGAAATTAGGCATCAAGTGTCAAGAAACATTAGTGATGGTGATGAATGTATAACATATTATAAAGATTATGATGACAAATTTGATAATTAGTGGTAGTCATTTATACTACCGGATAAAACAAAAAGTAATGAAAAAGATGATGTTATAGAAAACTTCTTACATATGTTTAAGAGGAAATTGGGACCAAAATGAATGGCATGGATTTTAATAGCTTTAGTAAGTGAATCCTTCTAAAGTAACATTTAAAACAGATTTACCCTAAAGAGTCAATTATGACTATTTAGTGATGATTTTTATACTGGCATAATTACACAAATGAGTTTTTATGCCATTAAAAGCTCTCTACTGTTGTGTGCAATGGAAGTTAGTATTTTTCAACGACTTGAGTTTAAATAAACGCCTCATTATGGACTAAAGGCAGTGCTTAACAATAACAGAGATCCCGAAGTGTTTTGATTGATCAGGTAGTTGATGCCAAAACCAGATGTTGTCGGTCTGACTATGGCCTGAAACCATTCACAGTTGGCTGCACTGAAAAGGAGCCCCTTCCTCTGCCCCCTTCCCGGTAGCATTGCTTCTGATCAGATACCAAGCAAACAACTCCCTTGTTCCATATAAAAGGCTGATACATTCCTTCCTTTTTCAGCAAAGGGTTGGTATTTCCACTCAAGTACTGGTGCTTGGAAATTCTACTGAGTAGGTCTTTCGCCAGGAGGACGTTTTCCATAGTAGTGCTTGGAGTAGAATCTCAGCTTCCGGAATTTTAATATCCGCACATTATTTATTGAAAACAATATAGCATCTATTTATAGAGTAAAGCTATAAGCAAAATTGTTTTTGTTTATTTTCACTTGTGGCACAATCAACGACCCCAACTTACCAACCGGCTAAAATGAAGCTCTAATTCTCTTATTTACGCGTAGGACATGCTTCTTGCCTAAAAACCCAAGAACAACCAAACCTGCTGTTATGAATCACACAGCGTTTATCAAAAGTGACGATGTGATAAACTGAAGCAGCAGAAATAGACATTAAACCTTGGTTCACAAATGAGTCATTTAGATCCTTCCAATGGTGTTTAAGACGAATTTAAACTGAAAAATGTGAATATGCAATCCTGGGCATCAAGAGAAGAGCACCGTGACCTAGTCATGTTTACCTTATCTAATTCTAAGAGAGATATGTTTTAATAGGTACAAACATATGTGGTAATCAAGCACCACAACATACGGTGTGTAAAATCACTGCAGCCATAAGCAGGTCATAAAGACACATAAGTTTACATTTTATTTCCAAAGTAACCCGACCGGGCCATTTTTGCTTTCATTGGCGTGTAAGCTTTGATGTTGATGTTGGCTAACTTCCATAATAGTGTTCTGGATACATAGTGTACCACGTTCGGGGGTGTAAAAACTCTAATTCCCCAGACTGAAGAATCCGAACTAGGTCGTATGAGCGTGCAGAGCACGGAAATATCCTCTATGGCCATTCCATTTAGGAAAGTGATCATTCAGCTCTCTACGCATATCTAATGAAGAGTGAGGAGGTGCTCCATCTTGTTGCAAATTAATTTGGCTCTCAGAAAAATGAGGAGTATGCTTCAATCCTGGAATTACTACTTCTTCCCCAAACGCCTACCAAAGTCCGGCAACTGTGTCGTCTAAGAAAAGCTATCCTACAACTCATTCATTCTCTTCATCGTGTATGTTCCAATGTTTTTGCTCTTATTTCACGCATCTGTTTACAAGTGCAATTAATTTTAACTGCTTTGTGAAATCATACAATTCTTCATAATTCCGAATCAGCCTGTCTGATGAGAGAAACTGTTCCAAAATTCAGAGGATGTAACCTCATCAAGGAATGATTGCAAAACATTTGGGCGATGTACATGGAATTAAGCTCTCGTAAGAAATGTCTTATATGAATCAACATCTCACTCTTCGTAGTATGTCTGGAACTGGTCCAACTTAGATAAATCGAATACTCGGAACATGAACTGCTTGTCACGTTGGTGACTGAACATCTGGAATTGTTCTTGGAATGTTTGTAGCATTAATTTTGGAGATATTTCATTTGGTGAAGGAGAGATCACTACGTGTTGTTTTATTTTCATTCACAAATAATTCCAACTTCTTTTGGATATCCTTCCATCCATGTGAAGTATCTTCCAATTCCCGTTTATTTCTACTTACATCGTCAGCATATGCACATATTTGAATTAGCCTGTGAAATATTGTGTCCTTAAGGTCAATTCTTTCCAGAGTGTCATGTAAAGCTAGGTTAAACAGGGTGGTGGAAGGTTTACTCCCTGCTATATTAAGTAGGGCACTACCTCTCTAATTCTCAAGTACTTCTTGATTACCTTTCTTGAAAATTGGGTAAATAATCCCAACTTTTTAACTCTCTGGTATAAATTCATTCATCTAAATCTTAGATATAGAATATAGATTATTTTCATGAGACGTGAGACGTATTAGCTGCTTTGATCATTTCAGCACCAATGTTATCCTCCCCAGGAGCTCTATTGTTTTTCAATTTTTGAATCCCCTGTTTAACTCCATAGGAGATTGTATACCAATCTCATATTATTTGTATAGAGTACCCTTCATCTTATGAAATGTTTCGCATCATCCGATCCATTGTTCAGGAGCTCTTTATAGCTATACAGCATTTTAGTTCATCTCCTACGTCAATCTCCGTGTAGTTAAATTAAAATAGGTCGAATTGCCATTGATTAGTTAATTAGTTCATATTTTGATCATTTCTATAAGCGCAACAAAGTTTTGTGTTATAATTTTTGAAAAACTACCCTACATATTTCATAGAAGAAAGGATGTTTTTAGGGCGATGAAAAGGAAGATCCAGTTGCTCTTCTTTGACCTATTTACGATGAAGTCCAAGTTATTTTTATTTTATCAAGTATCCAAATCAAACGTTTTTCTATACGTGAGTATATTATATAATTCCTAGGCCTCCTTCCATTACAGAGGGTACCCTTATAGCAGTGGCGGCTCGCAGTCAAAATTTTAGGGTAGGCAAAGTGTAACAGTAACAAAAAACAACAATAACAACAACATAATAATAATAATAATAATAATAATAATAATAATAATAATAATAATAATAATAATAATAATAATAATAATAATAATAATAATAATAATAATAATAATAATAATAATAATAATAATAATAATAATAATAATAATAATAATAAACCCCGTTTATCCGAAATATAGGGGGCGAAGTCATTGCGGATAACGCAAACAATATATTGTTTGGTTGTTTAATAAGAGCAGAGTGAATGAGTGTGACTTACGGACGAATTACCGCCAAAACTAAAATCACGAGTGTCGGCAGACTTTTTTCCAGGGGGGGGGGGGGCATATGTTGGAAATTTGCAATCATATAATATTAAATCATTATTTTACTGTCAAAATTTATAGTATTTGTTGCAGATAACCGTATTAATTTGTGCTAAACAAAAATTGTTCTTTACATCAAAATTAAAATAATAGTTTAAAAGTCAGTAACTGACTGCAAATTGTCTGACTGCAGCTTTGTGTTAAATAGCTAAAACACTCCTCTTTTCATTGTCAGTGCGCCGCGAAAGCGAAATTTGTAATAGTTCACTAATTAAGTCGGTCATACTGGTATTACACAGAGATAACGACAGATGCAGATCTCTGAGATCTTCGTTCGTGGAGTATGGCTGTTCGGAAAATGTCGCATAATTTCGGATTTGGGCCGGCAAGTGTTCGGACTGCTGGCAGACGCGTCTACGCATGCTCGGAGTGCATATACAGACCGAATGTTTCCTTATCCCTGTTCAAGGGCCTCGTACTGAGGAAATGGGGCCGGGCAGGCAGAGGTTAAGCTAGCCTGCTCTCCACTACCCAGGTTCCATGCGTATCATTTCTGCCGCGCATTTCAAACACGCAGCGCAGTTTTGATGAATCGGAATTGAGATTAAAGGATTTGACCATGTGCTGGTCATTACAACCGAGAAAACGTTTCTTGAACTGCAATTAGGGGAAAATGACGGTTCAAATGATAAAATGCAGAATCATAGTTAAACATTATTTGTTGATGTATTACGATAGGGTAGGCAGTGCCTACCCTGCCTACCCTGAGGAGCCGCGCCTGCCTTATAGCCTTATATAATAGTGATAAATAAGACTAAAATGTGCACGACAGCTGGGATAACAGAAAGTACTCTAAAATAATATGTATAGGTAAATATACCGCTAGAAAACCTAATTATAATCGGCCTTAATAACCGCAACATTGCACAATCATTAGCCACATAATGATTTGTTAAGTTGCACGGTCAAAACAGCATCATAAACCAAGAGACAATTTATAATGGCAATATATTGAGGCAAACAAACAGCACATAAAACCCAATTCATGTACTGTCTAAAAGTAACTATGGAAGTTGCAGTTATGAATAATTGAAATAGTAAAAATATTTAACTTTAGAATGTATTTTGAACTAGAAGAGGAAATTATACGAGGGCATAAGAAAATTTTTAAAATGCCAGATTAGAAACTGATATTTGTTTATATGTGACAGCTACTTTCTGTTTTTAATTGTGGCTGCTCAATTTGCTCTAATTGTTTTCAGTGATTGCTCGCCTATATTGACGTCACAGCGGTGAAGGTTTCTAACATGCTGAAATGCAACAAACCTGCCTATGTAATGTTATATACTATGAGTAAATCCAGATAATATTCGGGGCATTGAACAATGCGCATGTGTTGGCGACGCAATTATCGTGTTTACATACGAACTCTGTGCACCGGTTAGGCAGAACCGCGTAGTTCCTCTATTGGCCGCAAATAAACAAGTGCAATGCTGTCTTTGTTTAATAGTACTGTGTACCTCTCAAGAAAATTTGGCTGTAAGGCACGTGTGGATATCAACAACTCTAGCATTAGAGGCAACGCAACGAAAGCTTGCTAACAGGAGCTCACGAGACATCGGTACTACTCGGATAAAACTCGGTTACCTTGCTCGATTCAAGGTCACATGCCACTTCCACTCCTTTCATTGTATCTGACGCTCACACTGACAACTTAGTGCACACTTCGAAACGTTTTATACAGGAGCCCGCAATAGGGATACTGTCGTCCTGCAGCAGACATATCGGTATGGTACGTAAATAATCTTCTGTGCATCATACGGATTGGCAAACATTTGTTGTGCCAGCTCTATTTGAGAATTATGATTACACTTTCAACAATCTGGACGGCTTAGGCCTCTTAGAAAACACACTTCTGGACTAAAGTAAGTGCCAAAATTAAAGGCATATGAATGCTTGCCATTGCTCCCGCACAGGGCTTGTTGTCACGTGCTATATGTATATAACAATGGTAACTCTGAACACCAAGACACATCAAATAGTAAACACATTACAAGTCCTTAAAGCACTCAAGTCTTAACTTGATAGTTCCAAACCATCACACGTTGCATTGGGGACGTTTTTACTTTCTCTACTACGTATAGTAAGTAGAGGAAGTATTCTACCCAAAAATTCGATTTCGAAATTTCGCCGGAAATATATGTTTTGAGGTCCCCTGAAAAAAAAAAAGAAAGCATTTTTAGAAAAAGGTCCTGTACGTGTCTGTATGTGAATAGAATAACTCAAAAATGAAAAGTCGTTTAAAAACCAAAGCTGGTATTTAAATGTAATGTATTTTAAAGATGCGACACGAAAATTTTGAAGAAAATTCTTCACCTTAAACTGCTCTTTACATGAAACATTTTTGGGGAATTTTTATTTTCCCGAAAATGGCTAACGATTTTGATTAAAATGCCGCATGTTTGAGATATTGTTATGGTAAAAAAAATAAAATGTATATTTTGAATTTTCTGGTTATAGCCCATATAGTCCTGTTTACCCTGGATGACTTTTGAATAACTCGTAAGAGATACACCAGATCTTACTGTACAAAATGTAAATCTTGCTAAGACACACAATTTGTGTCCAAATACTTTTTTTTAGAGTGAAACATTTCGGAGATTGTGGCAATTTTGGAACACTTAACATTTTGTCAAATGGAAGATTGTTATTCATAGTTTTTACATTTTAGCCCTGCAAAGAGAACGGATTTTCAAAGCTTTAAAAGATTTGACTCACGCTCACAGCCTACTGTATTCCCACATTCCCTTTGCACCTACAAGGAAATAAGCAATAAGATATTTGCTGCAAGTATTTATCTCAACTAATAGGAAGAAGATATAGGACTAAGAGATTGTAAGAGTGCTTAGTACAAGAGTAGAGAAAATCATGTGAGTGCAACATAGATTTTTTAAAAACGTAGTATATACTAAATACCGCGTTTTTGCCCTGAGCATGAACCACTTCACATACATTATTTGAAAAATCATTTCGATGGACATGTTCACAACGCGGATCACAATCACAGGGGGGGAAAGATCAACATAATAGTTTCATTTACAGATTAACAATATTTTAGCTCGAGTTTGAAACACGACTTAACATATGCCCTAAAATAACACAGCACCGTTTGGGAAACGAGGTGATGATTTCTCATTCCTTTTCAAACTGCGTGGTTTATACCTTCTGTAGCGGGATAAATCAAATCAATTGCTAAAGCAAATTCTTAAACAAAATATCCGCCAACCGATCATTCCGTGTGGCAGGTAGAGGCGTGTATCAGCCAGAATTTGCTCCAACTCAGAGTAAAACCATCATTAAGGTGACGATGCAGACAATGCTAAACAAAAGGCGAAAAATCCTTTTGTGCCTTTTGTTAGGCTAATAGGGACGCCATGTGCAGTGAGGCGGAATCCCCTTCTGGAACTCCCGCCACAACCAGGCATGTCTATAGGTGGAAATTCGGAAGCCGCGCGTACAATATGAATTTCCACCAATCACTGCAAACTGCGTGGACAGAAGGTAAGGGTATAGTCAGGGGAAATGGGAAAGTTATAAAACCGGCAAACACGCATTTTAAAACCCCAGTCATACAATACACCCCGAACCCAGTCCTGTAATACACCCCGCGAGTCCTACAACACACACCGAGAGCTCTACAACACACTCCGACATTATTACAACACCCCTGCAACATTAGTATCAGCGCCGTCCAGTACCGCGAGGAAAAGTCAGTGACGAAGTCGATAACAAAGGGTATATGGTAGGAAGAGTAGCATTTACTGTGGATTGGAATAAAAAAGGTTTCACAATAATAACTGTGGTTATTATTTCTTCAACACCCACGAGATAAGATCTCAGCCGAGGCAATCTGTGTGAGACCTCTAGGACGACCAGCCGCAAATGACGCCATTCAACGTGGGGCTCGAAAGAACCACAACCAGCAGCAACGGACACCAACGCCAACAAGCGTGAAGGAAGACACCACATCAGGAACACACCACACGACAGAAGCGAGAACGTCCTGAGCTTCCAGAGCTTCCAGAACGTCCAGAACCTCCAGAACTTGCAGAAGGTGCCGCAGTAAGTCAAAAACAAAATAAAAACTTTAAGTGAAAGTGTGTAGGAAAATTGCATCTAGATATTTTCTTACAGGGTTAAAAAAAATTGTAAATATAGAATTAAATACGAAGGGCTTCCATAAGAGGGATTTAAAATAAACAGCTGATAGGGTAGAGTTAAACAGTTTATGATTTTTTTATGACTTTGAGAAGCGGGAAGAATTACGGGAAACCCATTAGTATGGAATGCGAGAATCAGATGTCCGCAGAAGGGCCCATTATGTATGAAAGTGAAAGGAGCAACCCAAGTCAGGTAGATGTAGCGGGACTGCTTAGGCAATTAGCTGAAAGTATTAATGGACTTAAAGGGGAACTGCAGGCCAATAGAGAGGAAATATCGAATAGTAATAAAGAAATTAAGAGGGAAATAGAAAATAGCAATAGGGAATTAGACGTAAAGATACAAAATAAATTAGCGCAGCAACAGGAGGTACTGGAAGACATTAGAATAGGTCAAAATCAGATGCAGGAAGATTTCCTCTTAATCAGGGCTGAACTAAAAGGTACGCAGGCAGAAATAGAACATTTAACAGAGAAAGTGGAAGCTCTTCAATTAGATAACCTAGATATAAGAAAATACGTGAGTGATGGGCTGAGGAGAAATTGCATGTCAATGGAGAACAAGATAGATAAAGATCTAGAATTAATTAGGAATGACATGGTTAGGGAAATAGAGTCAGTAAAAAGCAATATGGCGGAAACGCTGGCGCAAATGTCCGAAGCCCAGAGCTCCCATAGTGACAAGATTACTGAAACTGCACGTGACATTGCTGATATGAGGACGCAAATACAGCGGGCCTCTGTAATGAATGAACCAGTTCACATCAGCGCACGCACAGCCATCTCACGTGCAGAATCAAATAACAGCCATAGCAATGTAAGAGGGACGCCGCTAACAGTGCCACGTGAGAGCGATATAAATGTTCCGTATGAAAGTGCAAACTACATGCAAAACATGCGTTTTCAGTTTTTAAACGAGATAACTATCCCATCGTTTGATGACGCCCGTGACAACGCCCAACAATACATTTTAGACCTAGAAACATATTTTGAGATGAAGTCTGTCCCCGACCAGTTCAAGTTAATGGTCATTAAAAAGGGTTTAGTGGGGAAATGCCTGAATTGGTTTAGGCTCACACTGAGCGACCGAGTCCCTTATGAGCAATTTAAAATGGCCTTCCTTGCCAGATACTGGAGCACCCAGAAACAGTGTAACGTAAGAATAAGGGTAAACAATGGCAGATATAATAGTCATAGTGGGGAGAGTATGGTGGACTATTTCCTTAAGCTTGCACAAGAGGCCAAGCTATTAGACCCACCAATCAGAGAGGAGGAATTTATAACCCTCATGGCGTCGCACTTCCCCGAGCACATTAGAAATCATTTAATTGTTGCCAAACTCCGCCACCTCAATGACGCGATTGAGTTGCTAACCGCCTTCCAAGGGGAGAGAACAGAGCGCGCACCTAACACTCAGAGGCAGCATCTCAGTGGGAGCGGGGCACGAACTGCCCCCAATTACCCGAACAGACGACACCAGCCCTACAATACAGGTGACCGGCGCCATGACGAAAGGCCCCGACATCCGTTCGGCGGAGGAAATCGCCGATACGACGGTCCGAACCACCATGCCCAAGTGAACCACACCAATGAGGGGAGAATGCATTTCATGCGTTATCGGTGGAACCATAACAATGACAGGCAACCAACAAGATGGCAGAACCGACGGAACGACGTTCGTCCAGACGCAGGCAACGCCTACCAACCAGACCGACGATATGAGAGTGAAAGTCCGTTGACCTCGAGGGAAAGGGAACAATGGCACGATACAGGCGCATTCCAGGACGTAAGATTCAAGGCTCCCGTAAAATGTACCCAAGAAGCTGACCGGGGTTCTTTAAACTAATAAACGGGGACATATATTCTCCGATATGCGCCCCGAATGATGAAATTAACAGAAATGAAAAGGAGAATGATATGGGTCTATCAAATGACAATAAGGACAGCGCAGAGCATCCCGAAGCTAAAAGGAATTTAACTAAAAATAGAATGTGTGGCATTGTGGAGGCGCCTAGGATCGCAGTTACGATAGGAGGAATGGATTGTCACGCAATAGTGGATACCGGGTCTAATGTGACAGTCTGCAGTCAGGAATTATTTAACAATTTGAAATCGCGTGGGCTCAAACTACAAACACTACCTGTCTCTAATGTATACTGTGTATTGGCCATCGGTAGAAGCAAAACGAGAATAACTCAACAAGTATTGATAGAGACCGAAATTAAAGGGGTGAAGTTGGATATTATTGCGCTAATTGTGCCAAGGTTGTCGTCGGAATTAATTATCGGGTCAGATTTCTTAATGGCCACGCGGGCAAACATAGACTTCGGACATCAAAGGATGCAGATCACCGCCCAAGAAAAGAGCTTTTCAGTTCCATTCACGCAAATGACAAGAGATGATAAAGAGAGTTTCGGAGACGGAGAAAATATACAAAATGCAGAATTCTTTGTAGAAAGAATATCCATGAAGAATAAATCCGATGGGAATAACGAGTACGAAAGGGGAAATGAAGAGCTATGGATAGTTGATGATGATGATAATGGTAAACACGAAAGTGAAAGTTATTCTCGCAAAAATCCGTTCGAGGAACAGGTGTTTAAACAGTATAGCATGCGAGTGCAGGAAATACGAGCTCGAAATGAATGGGCAGACGGTAATGTACAGGCAATTAGCGGACAGCCGGAATACGAGGAATTTGACCTGGAAACCAGTTTATTGGGAAGGATATGCCCAGTAGCCAAAAATGTCCCGGCGTTGAATGAAAGTAAAAGTGCTAGTAAGACGACACACACACTGAATAAAATAAATGCGATAATCTCCAACCCGTGTGAGATCGTGAACCAATTTGGCCACTTGCATTTTAAATAAGGAAAATAAAAAGCCATAAGAACCTGGGCCGTTACCACCTTTCACTGCTAAGACCCTTCAGGGAATAGAAAATAAAAACCAAATCGCATGTGGAGCAAGGAAATGCACTAAGTAAATAATCTTAAACAAAATTTATACCTCACGGGTAAGGTGGAAGATTGCATTAAACGTAGTAATTAGTAAATTGTAAATAGTAGATCCTGTAAATATGACGCAATCACGTGACACTGGAAAGCGAGGCCTCTCAGATAGGCTGTTTGGCGAAAGGAATTCAAAATGAATTGTAATAATAGAATTGCCTACTTTCGTCAGAACTAGTATACTGAAATATTGCCAGCAATAAGAATAAATGAATGACAACTCTGGTGACGTGATAACGGTAATTCATATATTAACACACAGTTGGTTCACACAGACCTTAATTTCCGAAATCTTCAAATACCAAGGACATGTAGCCAATGCCGTGTGAAAAGACCTAAAGATGTGAACCGAAGTAAAAGTGTCAAGGAAGTGATAGTTTAAAAAAAAAAAAAAAATCCAGGTCACTTTCGTATGAAATATGTACACCAATTGCACAGGTCATTCATGTAAAGTATGTATAAAATTCAAATGACTATATATGTATGTATTCCATGTAAGTGTGTTTCACATGAAATACGTAAAATTCGAAGAGCTATTTATGTATGTATATATGTGTATTCAAAATATGTCATTCAAAAAAGGGTAATCTGTTATTTATATATGTGTGTATTCCATGTAAGTATGTTTCACATGAAATACGTAAAAATTCGAAGGGCTATTTATGTATGTGTAAATGTGTATTCAAAAGATGTCATTCAAAAGGGTAACCTGTATAATATGTTCAGTATGTAAAATATGTAAAAAAAAAAAAAAGGGATACTCAAGTATCGAACCATATACCCATTGCGCCGTCGTATGATAAAAAAAAAACACTGACTCGCCGACAACCCGGAAAATGTAAAAAGAGAAAAGAAAGAAAATTTTAAAGTTCAGTGGGAGACGAGCTCTGAACAAATCAATTCCTACCGATGGTGGTAACTGATTTCTTCATAGCGGGGCATTTGTAGCGGGATAAATCAAATCAATTGCTAAAGCAAATTCTTAAACAAAATATCCGCCAACCGATCATTCCGTGTGGCAGGTAGAGGCGTGTATCAGCCAGAATTTGCTCCAACTCAGAGTAAAACCATCATTAAGGTGACGATGCAGACAATGCTAAACAAAAGGCGAAAAATCCTTTTGTGCCTTTTGTTAGGCTAATAGGGACGCCATGTGCAGTGAGGCGGAATCCCCTTCTGGAACTCCCGCCACAACCAGGCATGTCTATAGGTGGAAATTCGGAAGCCGCGCGTACAATATGAATTTCCACCAATCACTGCAAACTGCGTGGACAGAAGGTAAGGGTATAGTCAGGGGAAATGGGAAAGTTATAAAACCGGCAAACACGCATTTTAAAACCCCAGTCATACAATACACCCCGAACCCAGTCCTGTAATACACCCCGCGAGTCCTACAACACACACCGAGAGCTCTACAACACACTCCGACATTATTACAACACCCCTGCAACATTAGTATCAGCGCCGTCCAGTACCGCGAGGAAAAGTCAGTGACGAAGTCGATAACAAAGGGTATATGGTAGGAAGAGTAGCATTTACTGTGGATTGGAATAAAAAAGGTTTCACAATAATAACTGTGGTTATTATTTCTTCAACACCCACGAGATAAGATCTCAGCCGAGGCAATCTGTGTGAGACCTTTAGGACGACCAGCCGCACTTCATATATACGGTAAGCTTATATTTTAGTTAAGCGTGTGAGGAAGGAATGATTGCATTTTTAAAGTCTTCAATTAAATATATATTATACGAGATGCTATAGATATTGGTTTCTGTATTGAGTGACAACCATGTGAAGATAAAAGGTGCATAGTTCGCATAGTATCGCAAAAACAGGATGTTTGCACATCTAAGTTATGTTGTTTGAAAGATTATAACATGCATTACAATTATTAATTATGACATTGTCATGTGTTTCTGAAATATTTGCTGGAGCATAATTAAGAGCAGATCCTCAGTTCATAAGTTCCGTATAGCTGTAAACATAAAACACTTTCACTTACTTTCTCTGTCGCTTTATTTCTTTTCTAAACGGCACGCAGTTCTGTTTTTATAGTTAACGCAATCTAATTTCTTGGTAAGCTTACAACTCGCAGCTGCTCTGTAAGTTCGTGACCTTAACAAGTATTTCACTCTTTTCTTTGTCTTGTAAACTGCTTCCGACGATCACTCACTAAAACTGCTTTACACAACAAACAACTCAAATGCGACCATTCATGTATACACTTATTTCTCACGGTACACACATTCTCTCAACGATACTGCTAAGAGCTGTTTAGTACAGCACCCTCGACTCCATCACAGAATCTACGACTCCCGCAGTCTCGTGCTGCTTACATAGACGAGAATGATTTAGCACGTATTTTTCTCGAAAATCACCTGTTCTGGAACCTCTCACAAACAAGCCAGAAGTAGAAA
Organism: Tenodera sinensis; assembly: GCA_030765045.1. Taxonomy (NCBI): domain Eukaryota; kingdom Metazoa; phylum Arthropoda; class Insecta; order Mantodea; family Mantidae; genus Tenodera; species Tenodera sinensis. The sequence goes on from CM060963.1 coordinate 90,314,507, forward strand.
GTTCACGAACAGTCTAAATGCTTGGTTCTGGCACGGTCATTGTCAATAGTCACAAACCAGACAGTTGTGTGATGTAGCTTGACCTTGAGCGTTCTTGCGTGTTGCCGCTGCGAACGTCACAATACGTTCAGCAGTGCTGGAAAGAGCATGTGATTCGGTGGAATTTCTGTACTTCGTATGCCTTTATTATTTGCACCTACTCTAGCAAACTGGAATACCAACTTTGAGCGACTTATTTAATGTAGATAGTACATCAATTCATGACATCATAGTGAGCTGTCATGTTCTACAGCTGCCCCCCCCCCCCCCCCCCGCACTTATTTCCCAACATAACAAAACACGGCATCGTTTTCTCGTCCAAGGCCAACAGAGATATAGTACTCCATACTCTAGTAGCAGGGAACCTCATGGCGATTTGGGACCTAGTAATGGCCCTGAATATGAGATACAACCTGTGGAAGAGCAATCTTGCTTTGACCGTAAATTTAACACGCGCGCAGCAATAATATTGGTGGCTCTCCGACTACTATGTTAGGAAAAGCTTTACTTCAAGATCAGACGAATATAGGGAGAGAGCAGGAAAATATTTAGGAAAAATGAGTTTAAAATGGCTAAAAGAAGTATAAATAAATACAGGAAATTAAAAACGGTAATGATGGGGAAAAGGATTTAATGACCATAATTGTATATAACGACCATTATATACAAAACAGAATGTTAAATGTAAAGGGAAGTAATGGAAATTAGCAACTCGAAAAGGGAGGAATAAATTGTTTTGTTTTATTATTGTAATACATTAAGAGTGTATTTGTATAATTGGAATTTTTAGAACATATAACGACTGTGCAGTAAATCACAATGACGTCGTAATAATTACTGCACCGCCTCAGTGCATCCCAAACTTTCTTCCTGGACAATCACTAAAGGAATTAGGTCAATAATTACAATACACGCTGAAGTTTGCGGCGGCAACCGAAATATTAGTTTACGCTTTGAACATGAATAAAATAATTTAGAGCGCAGCATTTTCAAATATTTTGTTTCTTTTGCAATTTATGAGAGAATGGCCGCAAATTATTTCTTTTGATTCGCCTTTCCTCATATTATATGAATGATATTTCTATGCGGAAGAGAGAAAGAGAGGGATGGAGACGTTATTTTGTTTCCTTTCCTTTGCCTCATTCCGAACGGTTGAAGCTCCTTTTATTTCTACGCTACTTCTTCAGAAATTAGCGTAGTAAAGGTGGCAGCTTTCAAATGCAAATCACCTTCCTCTAAGCCGAGGCCCAGCACGCAGCGGGAACAGCGCTGCCTTATTTCGCTGACTTACCCGTACATTTCTTTCATAAGGGAGTGCATCACAGGCAGTTTTCTGTTGCTTGTAACTAGAAAACGCTATGGCTTCATTGTGACACATGGAATGACCACCATGCTGGGTTTAGAAACGGTCCTTATCTACTATTTTAAAGTTTCATTTCTGTCAATATCTATCAGATTTGAGAGGCTTCAACTTGTCTCTTTCATGTGGTATAAAATGAATAATGGTGTAGATGAATTATGCTATTTTTTTCCTTGTTAGGGTAAAAAAAGTAAAGAAAAAAGTTTCACAATAATGTGTGCTGTTCTATATGTCTTGCTGCACAAAGTGACTGACCCCTTCAGATCAAAAGGCATAAGAAATGTATATATCAGTGATATAATCTATTATTCGCATGCACTTATTACCTTTTGTGATGTCGAAATGAGTTTCTCGCGACATAGTTTTTGTTTAAGTGTGAGACGGAGAACGTTCACCTTCCAAAATTCGCACCTGTACATCATTGTCTTTGCTATGTAATATTCACTTTACATATACGAAAAAGGTAGTGTTCTATAACAACATAAAAACATTAACAGTCACCGTGTACAACATACTGCACGCACTCTTTTGATAGAACTTGCAGGCACGCGCCCTTTGTTTACATATGGACTCTCTCCTTCAACATAGACAACCCAATACAAGAAAAGGCAATCTCACAAAAACTGGTCACACTTCCATTTGTGTTAATTAAAGCTGGTGATGTTTATAGGTGCGTAAACCATTGCATTTACAGTAAATTGTTGTGGGCGTTTGTTTGGAATTGTTTTACTGCTTACATAAGTGTTGCAGTTTTTGTTTATAAAACACAATTTCACGTAAATACACAAACATATCCAGCACTGGGAAATTATTTAATTCGGATTGTTTCAAAATAACATATTTTGCAAACTTTTTTATGAAACATGTTGTTGATGAGAAGCTGTTATGATGAATGCAATATCAGGTGAAAATTTAAAAAGTTTCTGACTAATCATTTCCCAGAACTAAGTATAGCAAAATAATATTTACTGGCTAGCTTGAAAATAACAGCTCCCATTACAAAGTTGGTAGTGCTTCAATTTATTATAATATCATCCATTTTGAATTCTTTGGAACTGCCATCAACTGCTTCATCTATACGATATTCAATTATTTACCTGCTTAGGCACTCCGAAAGGGTAAAACTTACATACCTTTCGTCGTTTGTTTCTTGGGGATTTTTATTTGTTGAAATCTCCTCTTTTGAATGGTGTATGCACATGTTGGGTTACTTATTCTATATACATTTAACAATCGTTTAAACAAAACACTGCGTAGGCGCGGCTGTTTGGATTTTGATATTCATAGCCATTTCGCGAATTAGAAGTAGGCATTATATATTGGAATAGTCCACTGAAGCAAAGGAAATTTTGTGATTCTATTGACTTAGTTTCCTGTTCCAATTTGTTGCTTTGATTGTTTCGAAGCACGTGTTGTGAAGATAATTGTGAGATGTAACTATTTTACTAGGTAATGTGTGTGATCATTTGTATTATTAGTACTAACTTATTAAACATGGACACAGTCGATTATAGCATTTTCAAAAAGAGAAAAAATGTCTAAATACAAACATAAAGCTTCTGAGATGAGCTTTTCACACAGAAGATAAAAAGTGCTGAGTATCACAATGATTTATTAAGCCAGAATTCTCAAAATGATTTGAAAGAAGTATTTAATTAGAACATATTGCACAATATGTGATATAGTAACGTATTATAAATCCAGCGTACGGACCACAAATGTATTTAGCAATTCCACACAGTTCCCGTAACTTGTATTTTTTCTATACACCGTAATCTTATGCTTCCTCAGGTCCTACTAGTCAGAAATAATTTCGCGGCGGCACGGTGGTGGTGGCGGTGGAGGTGGTGGTGGCAGCGGCGGCGGTGGAGGTGGAGGCGGCAGCGGCAATGGTGGTGGTGGTGGCGGTGGTTGTGGCGGCAGCAGTGGTGGTGGTGGTAATGATACCTGATGTATAAGTAAGTCCAGAATGAGACGCAGACAACAGACGGGATTTTTGCACGAGAATAAACAGAAGGAGATCATAGTGTGCGATACCTCTATTAATTTACTAGATAAAATAAATCACGTTCATATTTGTACTTGAAGAAGATAACACTAGGCAATGCCGTTAACACTATGCAGATGCACCAAAGGTACATTTGATTGCAAGGGTGACACCCTCGTTCTTAAAGAACCCCTGTCGGCGCCCCGCATTAAGCCCCGGTCCTAGGTACTGTCACGAAGGGCTCAACTCACCTTAGAAGTGCCATTTGCATGTACAAAGTGCGTCTCTAATGAATTTTGTACAGTGCAACAGCAGTAGGTATATACATAATAACGCTCTCTATTGGTCTCGGGGATTGTACGTGAGCGTATAACGAGGTGCGACATCATTCCAGAGAATTTATACACGTGGTGACAAATCAGCATGCGCTCGCTGACATAGCGGCAACGTCGGTAGTTTGTACTTGTCACAAACATTCATGAGGAAGGCGCAAGGAGAATATCTTTCTACAGCGCTTCACTTAGATGTGGCCCTTTCTGTGCTCACAGCTACCTGCACTCACCACTGCCACGACAATGTAGAAAGGTTATATTTTCACAAGGAACTCAAACTTTGGTATAAACAGAAACCACTGATGTCGAGATTTCACCGTAAATAGGCCTCCTGAATCAAAAACACAGTTTTAGAAAACAGTCCCTGTGTATGTGTGTGTGTGTGTGTGTGTGTGTGTGTGTGTGTGTGTGTGTATGTGCGCACGTGCGTTTGTGCGTGTGGACAACAACTCAAACACGAAAAGTCGGCTAGAAACCAAAGCTTGTATTTAACTTTAATGTGTTTTAAGTATGCGACACAAAGATTTTGAAGAAAGTTCCTCCACCCTAAACTTCCCACTGCAAAGAAAATTTTGGTTTTCTCAAAAATGACTGACGATTTTAATTAAAATGTAATTTGCTTAAGATATTTTTATGGCAAATGAAATGTATATTTTCTCACTATAGCCCATGCAGTCCTGTTTACTCTTGATGGCTTTTGCATAGCTGGTAAACCGTAAGAGATAGAGTAATTCTTACAACACAAAATATGTAGATCTCATTGAAACACACAATTTATTTCAACTGCATTTTCTTCTATTCCATGGAATTTGGGTGAGCTTTGCGATACTTAAACTTTTCTCAAATGAAAGGTCGTTATTCACCTTTTTATCCTTTGGCATACAAAGAGAACTAAATTTCATGCCTTCATATAGTGACCAGCTCTAAAAGATCTGACTATCACTCAAAGTCTACTGTATTCCCCTTGTACCTATAAGCAAATATACAACAAGATAATTTCTGCAAGTGTTTATCTCAACTAACATGAATAATATTTTTTATGGATAGTTAGTACAACAGTAGAGGAGTTCATGTGAGTGTAACGGAGCCAATTTTGATTTTTCATGCTTTTCGCAGGTCGGTAGTGGTATGTCATGCAGGCTCGTCTTTTACCACAGTTTTGCTGTCCTTATTTCCTGTACCTGTCATTTTATTTTACATTTTTGCCTTGATCTATTTAACAGTTCTAGGACTAGGGTCCAGTAAGGGAGACCGCTGCGGACCTTAGCATTCCTGGCACTTTTGACATTAGTTCTGATGAGACATCGGTTAACCGAAGGTGGGTTTATGAGACCCTCAGTTGTCTGGAGCACTGAGCTAGAGAGCTAATAGAAAGTTGCTAGGTACCAGAAACCCTACCAAGGTCTCGGTAGTCTTCCCTAATAGGCTGACGCGCGTAAGTGACGTATCCACCTCCTCGTGGCGTAAGCCTTGGAAGTGATGTATAAAATAGGTACCAACTCCAATGGAAAATACTGACGGAGTAACTAGTCGCCCTTTGGGTCTTTCCTTCTCTCTAGGGATCATGTAAGTCAAAACAGACTTGCAAAACAGCCTACGTGCACACTGAGCTCTAGTAACTGGGGGCCTTCCGTCTAGCTAATCCTATTCTTTATCCTAAAGCAAGTATTAAACATATTGTTTGAAATATGGGTGATGTTCAGTTCTTCCTCAGTGGGCTTTGTTAGCTTTTCAATATCTTATGGATATATTGATTTCCAAACCGAGTAAATGAGAGACGTAATAGACCTAGACCACTTCCCTCGTTAATCTAAGAGAGTTAACTCAAAACTGTCATTAGATATGTCATTATCATTCCCCAAAACTCTGTGAAACGTTCTTGCCCACTAGCCCCTAATGATGAAGGATCGTCTATTGGTGCATCAGTAATGCGTTTCCGCAAGTAAATTAGTCAGACCTATAATTTGTGTAGGGTACAGAGTACCAAACTTTTAAACACTGGATCAATGCTTTTTAAAAATGAGATAATCACTAGGTTTGTACTAGGAGTACATCAGTAAACACAACGGTTTCAAGGACAGCACAATACATTTGTAAAATATTGATCCACTGATGAAGATCACTTTAACTCCAGAGCAACATTCAGAAGCGTTTCACAGAAGTTAACCGCATAGATGCAAACGGCATTCTGACTTTTCTTTGGAACGAAAGTGCTTATTTTTACTTTCACTACTACGTACTTAATATTGCATTCCACCAGACAATTTTATATCCAGATTTCACAGGAAATACTTGTTCAAAGCCCCCTGAAAAGTGAAACACTATTGACAAAAGGTTTATATTTCTATGAAAGGATGCTACTTGAATATTTGGAAGAATATTTCCTACACCAAAGTACCAACAACATGGAACATTTTAAAAAACTATTTTGATTTCTGAAAAAGGCTAATTCATTTTGATTAAAATACCAGATATTTAAGAAATTTAGGTGAAATAAAATATATATTTGAATTTTCTCACAATAGCTTGTGAAGTCCTGTTCATTCCGAAGTATTTTTATAACCTTTTTTTCTTTAGTTGTTCCATTTCCATTGTTCCGATGGTCATATTTACGTTTTCATAACCTTGCATAAATTGAAAACTTACTATACAAACATACAAGTCCCTTTAAAACGCACCATTTATTTCAAATAACTTTTTTGTGGCATAAGTCATTTCCAAGATATCAGCTATTAATGGTTCGAATGGTTAAAAGTTTTATTTTCGTACTGATTAAATCCTATTGATATTAAGTTGTTTTTCGTGATTGCATGGAAAGAGTACCACATTATAAGGCTAATATTTATCATCGGTTTTCGAAACGTTTGACGATCGGCATTCCCTTGTATGTAGCCATTTCTGTAACGCCTTACCTCATTAGAATGAAGTAAACCGAAAAATGAACTTTTATAAGAATAGTTTGCAGATTGGTAGATTGTGGAGAAAGACATACCAATATCACATATCAATTTATTTTTTGATTCACTTTACTTTATTTTTTTTTTTTAAATTGAGTCGCTTTACGCATCTGCATAAATAACACATTTCATCGTAAATACATTTTTGAGATTCCCTGAATCCAAAAGAAGAATTTTTAGAAGGTATGTAGTTTGTCCGTGAACAGCAAACTTAAAAATGAAAAGTTGGTATAAGTTAGCATTTTCCAAGTATGCAAAAGGAAGATTTTTCATAAAATTCCCCACCGCAAACTATCGTTTCTATGGAAAATGTTTAAAAACTTTGATTTTATGAAACACGGCTACAACGATTTTGTTTAAAATAATATCTGATTAAGCTATTGTCATGACCAATAAAATGTAGACCTCAAATTTTCTCTAAATGTCCTCAGAAATATTCTTCATTCTGAATGAGTTTTTCATTGCCGTTAAAGAGTAAGAGATAGTCAATATCTTACTGCACAAAAATGTGTATCTTGTTAAAACACAATTTATGTAACTTTTTTTTTGGAGTGAACCATTTCGGAGATATTCCTTATTTGTGTGAATTTTTCAATGCTTAATACTTTTCACAATGGGAGGTCGTTATTCAAATTTTTTATCCATGCAAAGAGACAGGTAATTTTTAGTCATCATATGGTGATTTGACTATCGCTTAAAATTTGCTATAATCTCGTTTTCTCTTTGTAGCTACACGGAAATTAGTAATAAGGTTATTTATGCAAATGTTTATATCGATTAACATGAAATGGAGGACTAACCGTTTGTAAGAATAGTGTGCATAAGAAGAGAGAAAGTGATGTGTACAGTTTTAATTTCTGTAAAATCGGTGTCTCATGGTCCAACTTTTTTTGGCCAATATTTTTGTATCCAATGGAATTGCACACTAAAGAAACAGTGTCTGTCACCCTAAGACGCATTTTGGTCCAAAGTGAATGAAAGTTCACGTAGTAAACGTGAGGAATAAACATGGCGGACACAATTATTAATTTAGCGATTGCTATATTAAGTATAGGTTTGGGATATATGTATGTCCACGAATCTCAGTAGGAAGAAAAAATATATTTGAACTACAAGATCATGGTTACAAAGAAGAAAACAGGGCACAGACCGAACTATATTAGGTCTACTACAAAACGAATTGAGCTTAAATGACCCGGAAAACTATCACAATTTTCTATGAATTGATGATTTATTTCTCAACATTTTACATCGTGTCGAAGACAAAATTACACATCAGGACACAAATATAATACAATCTATTACTGTACGAAAGAACTAAGGAACAATTGAAATAATTTTAATCTTAGTCCTGAGTCCAGTTTTTTATTTCTAGAATGCTACAAGTTCTGTAAAAGCCACAAACGCAACACACAAACGCAAAGGAGTACATACAGAACAGCTGACTACACGTTGCATGCGCCATATTGTTACGTTACTGACGCTGATTGGATATTTCATGTTGTTGGATGGGGGAAAAAAAAAAAAAGAAAAGAAAAAAAGATGCAATTCAATCGCGTTGGATACAAACTAGTTTGTAACGTTTTATATAAAAGCTGGGAGTACCATCTACGATGTGGTAAGGGATGGCGTGATTTTTTTGAACCGAACCAGATCAGCGGCGAGCCTGAATGACTCTTTTTGTCCACTATTAGTGTCTCGGGCGCGGTACAGGTCAACGAATAATTAAATCAATTACTTCTATAAATTCACATTAAAGTGGTTGTTTTTATTTGAATCTATAAACACACAAATTCAATGTACAAACACAAATTACATCATCTCATGGCTTGGCGTCCTTTTGAATCACATTACCGGGATTGACAATTCCACAAACACGGACTATAAATTTTCATAAGTTCATATTCTTTTCTCTATTTCGTGCCGCTTCGCAAGGTATACACTTATTCTGTACGTCATTATTTTGCATTCTTCCACCACCATAAATGTTCGTCTGAAAAACACTTTATACATACAAATTACTACATTTCTGCGGACATCGTCTTTTTTGATGTGACGCCTACCCAAGCCATGGTAAGAAGACAGTTTAATCTTCACTTTACCAACTATATTTATAATTCTTAAGTTTAGGAGGCCTTTCTACCGCTTTAAAATGTTGTATTAGATTATTTTAAAGGGTTTACACAGAAATCTCGCCTCAAGTTAGATACAAAAAATAGGATAGAAATTGTGTACAACAAAATTGTATCCAACTGTCGAAGTCTCACTTCTGTTGCACACAATGCTTTGGACCAAAAAGTTGGAGTGGGACATGGGCTTTAAGGAATATACACATCGATTAATTATTTATTACACAAAACATTGAATATATTTAAGCAGTACCGAGCAAGGATTTTCAGAAAGAAAATTGGAAACATGGTAATAACATTCCCGTTCTTATGAGTATATTTGTTCGCCACAGTTTTGATGCGACATGAGATCACTCTTTACATGTTTGCTTCGTTTCCTACTTGGGAGGTTATATTTTTGTCCAATGAACAAGAACTGATGTTTTTTTTCAGATTTCTTTCCTTATGAAACTTCTCTTCCACACTGTGGTTAAATTTGCATCATAAAGTGCATAGAAAGTAATCCCAATCTTCCTTAGTACTTAGCTCTTTGAATATATAATTGCTTTCCTTTATCGGCTGTGAACATTTATCGCCTAAAACTTCAATACTCTATAGCGATTAACATTACCTTCCGATTTCTTTGTTATAATTACATAAGGAATTTCATACTTCTGTGTAAAGCTCTCAAATAGGAATATTACAATGTTCTCACATGTTGTTTTAGACTTCCCTCATTCCTGTATAATTCACACATCAAATAAAAGAAAAGTCGGGTTGAATTAGAGGAGTATGAAAACTTTTCTCGTTACGTTCAACAGTTTCCATACACTCCAGTTGATTATGCATACCTGCATCTTCAGCGACGTCTGAGCTCCTACAAGCAAGTAGCTATTTTCACCTGCTTTTATGTTATGATAATAACAAGACTTACAGCTTACTTAGTTGCTTTTCCACACAAACGAGGAGAAAGCTTCTGGTGTCTTAACTACTCTACCTTTCAACATAGAATTTCTTTCACTACTTGTTTCTGAGAAAACGTAAGGGATAAAAGAGCCCTTCACTAACAGAGGGTGTTATAACTCCTGACTTATTGCACTGATGTGACTTTCTCAACTAACTCTTTTACAAATTATTCTTCAAAAGATTCTTCATCTATTTATTTGTCGATTTACTTCATGTGAATGACGTAAGACACGCCCACACAGTTATATATGATAAACATAATTTTCCTCTTTTCTTCTCTATACAATCTACTGCCCCCCCCCTAAACACACAGCCATGCGTACTCACACGTAGATAGTACTGCCATTTAAATACTCTTGAATACTAAGTATGTTTTATGCATAACGTGTTTGGTTGATGTAACAAAACGACAAAAGTTCAACTATTTTTGTCACTTTATTTTCTTCTAACTCAATGCACAACACAATTCTCTTTTACTTACGTTGACATTATACAGCTTTTCATGATATTACAACCCATGGCGGCGCCGTGTAAGAGCGGTTAGTGCGCTCGCCTATCACCTGGGCGGCCCGGGTTCGATCCCAGAGACCCGCATGTGGTATTCGTGGTGGACGAAGCGGCGTCAGGGTGGGTTTTCTCCGGGTGCTCCGGTTTCCCCCGCCATCTCATTCCACCGGTGCTCCATCTTCATTCCATGTATCATCAGTGTCACCGCCTGCGGTGCCGTAGTAAAAAAAGCGGGCGTTAAAAGCAACAACAACAACAACTCATAGCTACTATTTTCTGATAACTTAACCCCTATTTTCTATCTTTCAGTTCTCTCTTGTCTCACAAAAAATACTCTGAGGATACGATCACTTAACACTCATTAAATTGCTTCACATGTTTTTATACCGGCGATGACGTAGGCAGATTTAAATTTGTTTGCTAATATGTTATTCCAAAAGCTGATTAGTAGTCTGCTAAATTATTCACTACCTATATATTGACGCTTTTTCCACATAATCGTTATGTATTTGAGCTTCAGTTCCTCCTTTCCCCTTGTGTTATGATCATGAAATGATGAATTCAGAGAAAATGACTTCCAGCGTATATCATAATGGATTTTAATATAGGAATAATAGGACGAGTTAGAATCAACAATGTTTTAAATACTTCCCTGTATGAACTGTTCATGTCAGTTTTGCTATGTACCTTAGAACTCCTTTCTGTGGCATAAAAATTCTCTTTAAATTAGCTTTAGACGTTGATCTCCACAACTCAATTCCATGTGTAATAGCTGAGTGGATTAAAGGAAAATATACTATTTTAGCAATTTCAAGTGACACAAGTAGTGATATATTACGCAGGAAAAAAGGTGCAGAACATACTTTTCTTTGCTTTTTATTTTCAGTTTTACTAATGTGTTCATTCTATGATAGTTTTACTATCAACATTAGACCAAGTGCTTTAATGGGCAGAATCCAACTAATTATTATTAGTACACATAATCCTTCTTTACACATTTAACAACTCCGTTGCAAATATAAGAAGTATAAAGTAAGATAAAGCAATAGTCGAAAATTTTCAAACCCAATCAGTTCATGAGTGCTGTGATATTCTGCTCTCTTTGTATGAACTGAAAAAAAAGACAATGTTATAAGCGTGTAATACTTACATGACTTTCTCTAAGCTCTATAGTTTATTAATCTTCTTAAGAAGGTGTATTTCTTTGTCTGCTACTTTTACGAGATAAACCTTTACATAATTAGCTGTACCTTTAGCTATTTAGTTATAGATTAAAAGGGAATAGGGATAGTAAAGTGTTTAAGAACTAGATGTTATAGGTGGCCAGAAACAATTGAATATCGACAGGAACTTAAAAAAGTATAGCGCATTGAATAATTCGACCATCAAAAATTATCTCAGAAACGCTTATGTTGCAAAGGGTTATTTAAAATAAACTGTGTGCTGAAGAAGTCTAAATTTTTGTGTAATTGTGTAATATGTTTTCCCCTGTTACATAACATTTATCAGGCATACAAGATTATACAAAATTAATTAGGGAAGAGTTCTTTAGTCGGATAAGAGTTGGCGACTGATAGACAATTGAGACTAAGGAGAGACACGAAGAAGTGCAAACGATTGTTGAATGTCCAGCCATCTACAGAGCCAGTAAGGGAGCAACAACAAGAAGATTGAGCGAGTTATTGAGCTTGAACCTCATAAAAAGGTCCAGCAAATGTAGAAATGTGCTGCGTGGGGCCTCCCTAAACTAGACACAGCAATTTACTGGACTGAAAACTTCAGCTAGTTTTAATGCAATTACAAGGAACTCGACATCCCTAACGTTGTGATATTTATTCACATTGGTCCTTGAAATTATGTTTAAGGTAGGAGAAGTTAAGTCATTGAGCACCAAGACAGTCGTAACATTCAATGAAATTTAAAATACCTTTTCCATTCGTTTATATTATCTCGCATTAAGGTAGTATTACTCTTTCAGACCGAAATCACCATTATTGCCATCCTTACCTTCATGGGTTTAGCCTCATGTGGCTTGTTCCGATGTCATTTTTAACACTGTTAAGTCCATTTTGTCTTTGGTCTGCTAACATTTCTTTTAGTCTTTAGGTTATAATTCGTAATTATTCATAATCAGTTTGGTATGCTATCTCCATCTTCTTCTAGTTTGTCTATTTAAAAGCAATAGTTCTTCCCTTACACCTTCACTTATTTTTTTATCTAAAACTCCAAACAGTAAATCTGACCTGATACATTCAGCACTTTGTGTAATTTAATATTAATTTTCTTTCCTCTGTTTTCAGTCATCTATTAATAATGTCGCATACATAACTGAATTTGTTTTTGCTTTGAGCATTATTTCTAATGTAGGTAAATAAATGTGTTAATCTGTTGTATTATTTTCTTCTTCGAAGATTATTTCTGTTCTTCTAGATGCTAGAGTTTTTGCTTTGATAAATGAACTATTTAGTATAAGGGTTTTACTTATTTTATTGAATTGCAATAATAACCTGTGTATGTTATTTTCAGAACTAGATGGAGTAAAGTTGGGGCAAATGGTAAGGCTAAAGATATTTTTCAAACCTAAGGCCATACTAATTATTGATGGACCACATTTTTTAACAGAAGCACATTTAAACAAATTGAAAAGTTATTCTTCTAAAATAAGATAAGACTATTTTGAGTGTAATATAATTATGACACTCAAAATGTGGATCATTTCCAGTCTCCACACACTCTAAAATGGTTACAATTTGCAGTCCTTCCCATCCTTATAACACTTGGTATTCCTTGCAGATTTTCTCTTTCACACTCTCGCTGCTGCGTCTTTTCCTTTTCAGAGCGGGCAGTTTTCTAGCTTCTGGATTGTCTGGACTTGCTTGTGATTCCTGGTTAAATGTCCAAGGAAGTTGATGGAGGTAGACTTAGCTATTTGAAGCTTGTCGAGGTTGGATAAGCCTGAGTCTGACATTATTGTATTGTTGAGTTCCCTTTATTTGGGACTGCCTCCTGAAAATTCTCCAAGTCAGCTTCATTCTGACATTCAACAATTCAGACCCTCTGTTTTCATGTGAAAATGAAAACGGAACTGGATATAACTTCAAAAATATAATGCAAATCATTATTTACATATTATTCAAATATGTAAATGCTCAGAAACTTATATTGAACTACTTGCAAAACGAAAAGTGCGCTATCCTTTTGCCTCCTCCAAGGCGTGTTCGTCTGTCCCAAGTAGGTATGGTCTAAGAGAAAATAACTCAATAGCCATTTACTCTAGTAAGTTTATTCTACGATAGCTGTACCCCTGATATCGCCATGTGTGTATCTACATTTTCTTAGACTTTGGTTTTCCATAAAAATCTTATATACAACGGATGGAATCTTACACTTAATGTAACTAAACAGCAGATATTTCTTACATATTTCGTTTCTGCTGTTGAATTGCATGTTTGTTCTCCGATAATCACAGCTCCTTTCCACAATACGTTGACAACTCTAACGAACGTACGGAATCTCAGTACACAGTGATGCCAACATGGGAAGAAAGTTACACTAAATGTCCGTTTGCTCTGTTCTTACCCGATCAAGGGGTGTCATCCGCAAAGAGAAGAGTATCTAAAGCTATATTTTTTGTTTACTTTTAATTTATAAAATGTTCTTTTAAATGAAACTAAATGAAACCTCTTTTTACATTGTGTGTTGGCTTAATGTCACGCAGTCTTTTGTTCAAATGTATAACATTAAAAGACTGGTCCAAAAGACTGGATCTCCAAAAGCAAAACTAAAGAACATCTCTCAGCAATAATTTCGTGCAGGTTGAAGTAGGCTCTCTTCTCGAAGCTGCTGTAAGATCATATGCATACGTATGAAACATTGTAAACGGAAAGCAGCACAGAAGAAAACGGCCTTTCCCTTTTCCTTCACCTCATAAGATTTTTACAGCCTTTTCTTTTATTCCATTCAAGATTCTTGGTTTTATGCCGTAGAATGAGCGAGAAAAGGGACGAGGAAGAATAAGGCTCAGTTTTGCTACTTAGATGTGATTTCCTTATGCATATATTACAGTACAGAGTAACTTCATAAAGCCTTCCACGGAGAAGCTGTTTAAGGCAAAATAAAATCTACAGGAACTATCGCTATAAAGTTGAGCGCCACAGTTAAAATGATTTACTATCAGTTTAATTATTTAATATTTGCTTTTTAAACCGCACAATAACACTATTATATTTAGAGAATGAGGAATAAAATCATAATACTTTTATTCATTTTGTGCTAGAGAAATAAATGTGGGTGAGAGAATTTATAGTTTATTTTATTAGTTTTAGCTACTTCGCTTACATACCAGGTGAAAACAATATATCATCCTAATATATGGACACATTTACTAAGATTAATTAAAAATTATAGTCTTATTTTGGTCTGTAAATGTTCGTTTTACTAAAAAAATAACTTCTTCGCGCATTACATCGCATTTGGGAGTAACTAACTCAAGTACTTTTAAAACTTAATTATGCTAGAACAGAAAATAATTTATATCTTAGTTATATTTTAATAAAATAAAATATATTGATATTTGTCATGATATTTATTAAAAAAATTAGGCCAGCGGGCTTGTGGCTACATAGCGTTGTGAAGTGTGCTAGTGATTAATTATTCAACATAAATTATGGTACAAAACAGTTATGCTGAAACGAGTAATATAGGAAGAAAACAAGCTAAAACAACTGGAGGTAAGTTTACCATTATATTTTACCCAACGATTGTATACAGATATTTCATTGAAAATGCATGTATATATCAAAGTTGGTCTTTAAGTTCAACAATATTCCAAAGATGCGACATGGGGACTTTAAATTCCCTCACCCCAAACTACCCCTATTTGAAAAAAGTTTCAAAATAAATTTAAATAATGTTAAATAATGTAAAATATCCAGCATCTCTTGCTTAGTAACTCAAAATGACACGAAGGAAAATTTCTGATAACTCCAATAATATTAAAGGAATTTATAGTGCATTTATTACATACACGTACTGTGGTCTTTAATAACAAATTCAACTGAATTTTTTTGCAAAACAAAGTGATTTTTCCCGAAAAAATATTATTAAGAAGAACAGGCACTTAACATTTAAAAAGCAAACTAATTTAAATCCAATAAAAATTAAATCATAAAAGAGTAAATAAAATGAATATTTAATATGTTGCAAAATTATTAGGACCGGAGAATTGGGGTCACAAATCGGGTATAATTTTAAATCACCTTCATAGAAAATCATATTAATTCACGAATACCGTTCGTCACACCAACCGCAAGCCCGGACGCTAATGGTCAGAGATGCCGTTCGGGGTCTGATCTCCGCCCTAGAGTAGGTATTTACCTGCTATAAAACACCCGTCCGTAGCCCACACAATAGAGCATGCGGCAACAACAGCCATAATGTGGCGACGCGGTGTCTGGACTATTCTCTCACAGCCACTCCCGATCATTCGCCTTCCAGAACATTTCCTTTGTCTAAAGACCTATATAAGGGACCTGCTCGTGCCCGAGAGGTGGTGGTGGTAGTAGTAGGAGCAGTAGTAGTAGAAGTTGTTCCAGTCGTGCTTGTAGTGAAGTGTTGGAATGACGAAAGACGTATACGAAGCGTTCAGTGAATCATGCCGAGTAGCAGTTCAGTGTGAGTGTAAACTGTCAGTTCCTATTTGTGTTTCCATTCAACAGCTGTTCCGTGCTCTGAGTCTGTACAAATCTAAAAATGTGTTATTGATTTAATGGCATAACCAATCTTGTGCATGAAACTTTTTCAGTTAGTTAAAAGAGTCCCGATATTTAGGTTTGTAATGTATCAGGAAGTTCAACACAAAAGCTAATCTTTTATTGATAGAAAGTTATGCTTATACACGTTTTGTAATAATGTGGTTAGCGTAGCAATCGAGTAAGCAGACCAACAATGGGTTTAACTATAACCACTTTGTTAGCCAAAGCAGCTCAAAATAATCATAACATTTAGTTATAATTATTCTGTAAAAGGGGAAGCAGCAGCTACCACAATATATGTTTTTCCATAACCTTAAAACATACTTTTGCTGCTCAAAAATCACCGTTAGAGATTTAATTTGACCATGCTACACAGGTTTACTCTGAAACGGCAATTTAAGCTTAATAAATAAATTACTTAAATTGAACAAGTATGATTGATAAGATTAGAAGAACAAAGAACAGACTTAGTTCGTAATTTCGTGGTAAAAATATATATTAGCCAAAGAATTATTGTAAAACCTTTGATGTGCTGCACTCACATGAATTTCTCTACTCTTGTACTAACCATTCTTACAAACTCTTATTCCTATATCTTCTTCGTGTTAGTTGAGATAAATATTTGTACAAATTATCTTATTGCTTATTTCCTTGTAGGTGCATGGGGAGTATGGGAATACAGTAGGCTTTGAGTGATAGTCAAATCTTTTAAAGCTTTCATATCCCGTTTTCTTTACACCCTTAACATATAAAAAATGAAGAAGAATATTAAATTTCACGAAAGTTTGAAGTTCTCCGAATCTGACGCAAATAACAAGGAATATCTCCAAAATGGTTCACTCTACCCCCCCCCCCCCCCAAAAGAGACTCAAATTGTGTGTTTTAACGAGATCTACAATTTCTGTACAGTAAGATTTTGTGTATCTCTTACACTTTACAAGTTACTGAAAAGTCATCCAGAGTAAACAGGACTACATAGGCTATAGGCAGAAAATTCAAAATATACATTTCATTTATTATACAAATATCTCAAACATACGGCATTGTAATCAAAATCATTAGAGCTATTTTCAAGAAAATCAAAATTTTAGAAAAATGTTGCATGTAAAGGGAAATTTACGATGGGGCTATTTTCTTTAAAGTTTTCGCGTTGATTTCTTGAAAGACATTAAACTTAAATACCAACTTTGGCTTTTAACCGACTTTTCTTTTTTTAGTTATGGTGTCCACAGACTGACACACAGACTGACACACACACACACACACGGACCTTTTTCTAAAAATGTTTTTGGATTCAGGAAGTATCAGAAGGTGAAATGTTGATATCGAATTTTTGGGTAAAATACTTACGAGTACAGAAAGTAGAAAGGAAATCGAGAAACTTATTTTAAACGAAAAAAATAGTCTTACAAATGCCATGTAAAGAAATATAATATTAATGCGTATAAACCATAAATAGGTAAATGTGTAAGGAAAGCCGGCAATGGGTTGGCGTTGTTAGAGCAGAAGAAAATTAACAAGAAGACTATCAATAGAGATAATACGCAGTGTTTGAGTCACGTAAAGACAAGAAAAGAATAAGAATACCAAGAAAAATAGTGCAGTGACTGAGGAGAAACATTTCGCAACTTAGAACTATATTTTAGAGGAAAGGATTCCGAATGTAAATCATAAATTCTCCACCAAATAGGACACGTTGAGTTAAAGTTTTTAATTTCACTAGAGAAGTTTATGTATCTCACGAGACATGTAGATAATAGCTTACCCGCATTTTAGGAAGGCATCTTTTAAGATAAATTACTCACGAAGAGTTAGCGAGTAGCATTTTTGCATCAATAGTAGCGTAACGCACTCTTATATTATTACCAACAAGTAACGTCTATTGCTTAGATTTTGGTGTAAAAAGATAAAAAAAATATTTATTACAAATTGTGTGTTTAACACGGCAAGAAATTTGTTACGTTTATTTATAAATATTTCAATAATTGATGTTAATGGACAACAATACAAGAAATGATTTTACTCAGATCTCATTCAAGTAGTAAATGGTAAATATCCCTGACACGCAGTTCGGCACCATGGTTTCACACTCAGGAAACTGTTAGCCGAAATGCAAAACACAATAACGCGTTAATCAAGTGCAAATTCTTGTTCAGATGTACAAACGTGGTGGCGTGAGACCCGTCGCTTTATTTCACTAACTCTCGTACATTAATTGTTAAAAATTCTGTAATGCCTCTTTACCTTAATTCCAATAAATGCAGATACAATTTAATCTTAAAATGTCAGGCAAAATTCACTTTCTAAGAGAAATGTGACACGCCACGTCACGTGGAGGAAGTATCGCCTGGTGATACTAAAAGTGAGGGGGAAGGGAAGGGCAGGTTACAAATTCATGTGCCGGGTATCAGTATTGGTGGTTGGGGTGGCAGCTTAAACTGCTGGTTATGACAAGCAGATTGTTATTCTTATTTGTAATGTACAAAAGATTTCAATTGTCTTAGGTAAATACAATTATTTGTGTATTAAACAGAATTAATATTTTTGTAGCTCGTAATAGTTGACAATGATCATGTGCATTATTGGGAAAATCTTGTTTACGTCAGCATTATTTTAACCTTGGTTTAGTTTTCCTGCTTCCGTAACTGTGGAAAACTGAATCTTCATTATTAGTTGAACGAATACACCATCCCAATAATATTCACACCTGTCAGGCGTAACATTTCGATTCGTGTGGATTTACTCTAGAATGCGGCCGCCTCAACAATAATGTAAACAGATTGAGCGATTGTTCGAGGGCAATGCTAGCCTCGAAGCACACGTGATCGGGTGCAATACGTGACAGCAGCAGGAGTGGCAGAACCAAAAGAGTATTTTTTTCCCGATGATTCGAGAAGTGTCCGGCGGTCGGATGGTTTATACAATTCGAGAAAAATCTGGTTATGTCATCGTCGGCATAAAAGCTTGCAGAGCACTTGAGGGCAGGCAGTTTTCTATCAGTGCGAGACAGCTGTATGTGGTACTGTTGTCCTGAAAGATACGTTGTGACGAAATGAAGTTTTAATGAATGCTGAGTGATTGCATCGTCAAAGTCGGCTGTTCTGAGACAGAGAAAGTGAAGAAAGAAAGAAAGAAAGAAGCGAGTGAAGTTTACGAGAAGAGAACAGTTATGAGTTGTAATATCACGAAGGACTATGGACTGTGCTAACGACCAGAAAAGAATTGTGCTTTTATGCAAATGTTTTTGAACTAAAATAAAAGGGTAGTAAAGTAACTGGAGTGTCGTTCTTATTTTATCGCAGTATGTATATGTGTACAAGTCATGCGTACCGACTTTTAGTTGATATTTGTAGCTGACTTTAATAAAGACAGCAAGCAGAAAAACATTATTTATCCAATAGAGTTCTTCATCCCCCTAAGGGATGTCTTTTCTTCCATCCTGTATAAGAAGAAGGGAAGAAACGCAAGCACTCATTGGGAAATTGTAACGCTGCACTTTAGTCTTCCTTGCCAACCTTTCTTAATTAGTCAGACCAACAGCAGCATCAATGAGGTCAATTGGATTTATTTCATTAGTTATCAGCTTGAGAGCTTGTCGTATTCTCGAAAATGGTAGTTAGCTTCATGTCATATTTGGGAGATAATTGTAGATTATTGAATAAGTGCGCACTATGTCAAACTGAGGTGACGTAATAGTTTTTGGATCTTCTCCAATGGGGAACCTCCTCTGCTTCCACTTATCTTATTATTATTCTTACGTCTCTCTATGAACCTTCTTTGCGATAGAGGAAGCTGCCGAGTTTCTTCCATACCAACCTTCCTTCAATTGCGGTTCCTTAAATTTTTCATTTTGACATCCTTCCTTGCCTCCTTACTCTTATTTCGTTTCTTAATTATCCATTACTAAACCTTCTTGATCTCAAATTATGAACCATGAATACATCGTTGCATTTTACGGGCCTACAGGAACCAGTTAATTTATCATGTATGGTATTTTCTTGCTAGGTAGTTTATAAACATCAATTTAAACTAAAACAGCAATTAAGCCAAAGCAACATAAATGCTGGATTTCCTTACATTGAGACTTTTAAAGGGATAGTTGTTGTATCTCATAAAAGACCTACCTTTCCTAATTGGCATTACATGACAATTCTGTTGTACTTATTCAGCTGTAATTTTATTCCAGAGGAACATGAGTTATACAGCATCAGGAACAAAAGAACTGGTCAGCAACAACTAAAGCAATTCTGATGTTATATTCACATGACTTTCTGTACTCACTTTTATACAAATTATCCTCATAAACGCATTCTTCAATTCACTTCATCTTCACACAGATACACATTTTCAGACATTTTACTGCATATTTCCTTGTACATGCAAAGCAAATCAGGGCTGCAGTAATGTTTAAGTAATGGTAAACTCTTCTGAGTGTTGATTGTCATGTGATGGCTTTGAAATTCCCTCTTATTTGCATGACCGACACAGAGGGAAAGATGAAGATTTACTTTCCATTGGAGAAAATTATAGTAATATTGAAATGTGAGCCACTAAGAAGGAAGCTCTCATAAATTAACACCTGAATGCTTTGGGAAGTATTTGTGTGTAAAGGGTATTCTGGAATGGTGAGAGTCCTCTCCTTTTTTTATCTTCCTGTCGTGTCCTTGGAGGATGAACGTAAATGTCAACATACTTTTTGTTATTAATTACTCTCCTTGGCCCACCCACCCACCTCCCCCCCCCCCCCCCCCCCACACACAGAGAGAGACAGAGAGAGATTTTCTTAAAATGCCCTTTTATGGATTTAGCGGGCCCCTAAACATGTTTTTTCTGTGAAATCTAGAACGTGTGCAGTGTTGATATCGAAATTATTGAAGGGGAAGCTGAACAATTTTACAAAGAAATTATAGGACGGTAGACAAATAATTGCAATATATTTTTTTTTGTATGTTAAAGCTTATGAATGACGTAAGAACCAATATTCAAGGGGTTTTATTACGAGAGAGGTATTAGCGATGCAGTTTTTGTGTTAACGAATAGACAATTAGTATGAGCTAGTGTAACTCAGGTAATTAGGATTTTACTGAATTCAACTTACCAGAAAACCATTAGCATAACCTTTTCCTGCCAGAAGTACTTTGTTACTTACGCCTGTCTTCCTCTCATCTATAAACCTGTTCTCATATGTCCGTTAGGGGCACCTTGTGAATAGCTATTGCAATAGCCACGCTCGTTAAAGAGAGAGGCCATAAACTGGTCAGCCATTCAAAGTTAAACGTCTCGAGTTCAACTCCCAGCAACCACAGCCAAATGAGCCTGTGGCAAACGATGGGGAGGACTCATGTAAAATAATTGTGTGCTGGCACGCAGACGTGATTTCATTTGACTGCGGTTAACTGGATTTTGTTTGCTTTTCTCAAGAATAAACACAGAAACAAAAAGGAAACAAAAGCAGTTCAGCTTTAACTATAGAAATACTTGTTTATAATATAAATTAACCTGAAATACGCATGTTTAATAAATAATTGGTGGTGCAACATCATAGTAATGAAATACAGCATTTAAATGATGTAAAAACTTCCTTGGGCCACGACAGCCAAAGATAAATGTAGAAATAAACTAAGTGAACATTTCCAGTTAACAATAAACTAAGTTGAATTTTCCTTGAAGAGCTAACCGGGGCCACAAGCTCCCTTTCAATTGAAAGAGGCCCTTTCCCAAAATGTATGTATATATATGGACTAATTATTGCGAATAGAAATTGTGAACCCACAATAGCTTTTATCCTACAAAATTAGTAACTATAAGGCGTTTTACTTTGTTTCTATTATGAAGAGAGTGAAAATTCATGAGGATAGTTGCAACTATGGCATCAACGGTTTACTTGGCTTATACCTGGAATATTTCTTACTGCGGCTACATTGCAGTTCATTTTAATTGCACTAGACCATGTGAGGAGGATCATTTTGTCCATTCTGAAAATACGATAGCACCGATTATTGTTATTGACAGTTCTTTTCATTTATCAGACTGCTGACGACGCAAGATCATTCTAAGATCAATTGGTCATTGCACGAATTTTGAAGTCAGGGAACGCAACCCGGCATACACATAATGCACAGTTTGAAGGAGGGGTTTGAAAGTTGTTGTAGTAGCGGTGTAAGCGAGCTTCTCACATACACGTTTTATCTTGCATATGCTTAATGTATATAGACTGAGAGGACTTTAAAATGTATTTTCATTAATGTATTATTTACTTCATAGGGAGCGTCATGGTTTCGTATGCATCTAAAGCTAATTCATAAGTACTGACAAACAACACAGCATGTTAGTTTTCATCTGACAGTCGCAATCTGCTTTTAGATGTTACAATCTTCAGTTTAGAGCAAAATTGCTCACAGACAGCACTAATATGCGTAGCAAACGAACGAAGAAACAAAAATGTCACATCAGATTCTCTACATAAAGCAAACATCCTTTCTTTATAATTGTGATTTCAAAATTGTGCTTATTTTTTTAAATTC
The DNA here is from genome assembly GCA_030765045.1 of Tenodera sinensis. Taxonomy (NCBI): domain Eukaryota; kingdom Metazoa; phylum Arthropoda; class Insecta; order Mantodea; family Mantidae; genus Tenodera; species Tenodera sinensis. The sequence continues at coordinate 90,337,040 of CM060963.1, forward strand.
ACAACCTCAATTTGTAATTGTGGTTTTACACAATGACCTTTAAGGTTTCATAAACTTAGTATAGGTACGCTGTAATCGACTTATTCACTAGATTACAAAGTTTCTTTGAATATTTAAACTTTTTGGTTGCACTTACTGACAAAGATTGGTTTTATAATATTATTTTAGAATACCTAACGTTTTCGTACTCATGAGTTGGCTGCAGTCTTTGTGATAAAGTTTGTAATGATGTTTAATGTTTGACTTGTAAACACCAATCAAATCTTTTCAAACAATGCAGACATTTCTCATTTTCACTCATAGTGAACAAAAATATGGTTCTTCCCACTTCTCTTGGAATAGAAAGGTTCCTTTTTGTTTTGGTGTTTTCGAAAGACGCGGTGTCCACCACTGCTTGTTTTCTTTTGAACAAGTTGTGTGAAGGAGGGAGGGTTGACGTATTGCTTGCCTCTGACGGAAATATTACATCATATAACCAGACGTTACAGATACAACCCCTGTTCTAAATCAAAAGTAATGTGAATAATGTTTTATTTTATAATTTTTACTTCATTAAACCTTCAAAGTAGAGAAGGCAAGAACTATAATTAATTTTGATATGCTTTTATACAAAAAATAATAAGAATCACCTTTAGTATTGGTTATTTAAAATTTGACAATGGGTTGGCAGTTCTGTGGAATTATCTGGATCGTGTTACAAGACGCTTAATGAAATAAATAGATGTTTGTGAGGTGTTAATAATATTACTGTTCTGCGGTTTTCTAAACATAGGGTTCCTTTAGGTGTTTAATTTTGCTCAGAATCTAAACAATTCCAGACACTGCGATAGATCTGATAGATTTCTGGAGAAAAATTCTTTCTGGAGAAGGTTAACACTTTCAGAGATATGGCGCTTGGTCGATTTGTCCTTTGATAATAAATAACATTTGTAGAATCCTATTGTTATACCGCACTTGAAATAATTTGTAGCTACTTATTTATCTTTTATTTTTATTGCTATTTTTTCCAAACCTCAACCCGGAATGTGTGTTCAAACATAAATGTTTAATTAAAGGCTAGAAGCAAGGCTTGGGCACCATAAATGACATTAGTGATTGAAAATAACCTTTCTTCTCTATCTGGGTCGCTGAAATTGTATTGCACAAGCGCAAACTATTTAAACCCATATATTCTATGAAAAACAATTCTGTTTTACAAGTTGCGTATTTTATTTTTTATTTCCGTTTACAAAAAATATGACCCGCATATTCCAAAACCATTCCTTTGTTAAAGGTTCAGCCGCTTCCGGCATCTGCGTTTGTTTCAGCCATCAATATCGCTACGTAATTTTAGAAAATGAACAGTTAGCGGAAGTCAGCGAAGCAAGACATGTTTCGGTACTCTATGAGCAGCAACCTGTTTTCTGATGCAAAAGCCTCTGTATGTGTATGATTTAATTTGCTCCGCGATGTGGAAGTTAAGCCAACAAACAGTTTGCATTGCGATATCAAAATTCAGGATACCCTCCCGCACGCTAAGGTTGAAGCTGTGCTCTTTTTTGTACCTAATTATACTATACTTATTCTACATTTTCCACCTAACCAGATGGACAAACATGGTCTTGCATTTGAGCAAATTGTGGTTTTTATTTACAAATATTTATTAAAATCCCAATTTAATATTTTGTGCATAAATCTAAATTTAGCAAGTAATATAAAATGTTGCACTTATCGAGGCTAAAAAAATTATATTTTTGTGGTCTACTACAATTTTTATTATACATATTAACGAATTTCGTGTTTTTGTGGTTTCCCACAACTTGGAGCCCCTATTTCGTAATGTTCCAATAACCACCAATTTGAACGCAGATGCGTGCTTTTCAGTGGCTTTCAAAAGCTTTCGATAATATTAAGGCTTATGCTCATTTGTTTAACTGTGTATTATATTGTTGAATACTCATGATTATGGTTCGTATATCCTCCTTAATAATTTGTTCAATCCACTGTACATATTTTTGCTTTCTCCCCAGGAGATAAATGAATTGCTGTAAACAATAATTTATATTAATTTTATCCTTAGAAGGTTTTGGTATAGTTTCTAAATGTTTGCTGATTTTATAATATGTGTTATGGCTTATGTTATTGTGACAAATGGGCAAGTCCAGTTGATTTTGCTGTTGCTTCATTTTGCTTAATATTGAATCACAAAACAGACTTCTCTTTGCTGTCGTTAACACAAGCTGTAATTCCTCGTGACCTTACAACTCACAGTTGTTCTGTCCGATCGCAAGTTTGACCCTTCTGGTTCTCACAAACTATATCCGGCGTTCGAGTTTGTGAGACAACAGGCTTAATTAGAAGCTGTTTAATAAAAGATACAACTCCTATGCAACGATAAAATGTCTACAACTGCCTCTTACAATACTCAACTCTCTCAAAATTTAACTTACTTCCCTCAACACAGTATTTGCTTACATAGCCAAGAATGACGAAGCACGGATTTTTCTCGAAATCTACATTTTCTTGAAGTTCTCGTGAATAGGTCAGTCAAAAGTTTCTTCAACAGTCGGCAAATGCTTTTTATATGCGCTCATGGTCGTCTTTGTTCTGACCGTTCCATTGTCTTCGGACAACGACTTACAAGCAGTGGCGTGAGGAACTTGACCTTCAACATCTTTGATGCGTCCAATCACCATCACTGTATATACATTTTTTTGCTCGTTAATTCTTTTTATAACATGTTCGTATATATAGACAATGTATGGTCAATAAAAGTTAAATGTACGATTTGAACTAGAAAATATAGTAAAATAACTTCACTTTTTAAAGGAGATTTATTCATAAGGATTTACTTAACTGGTCTTTGGAAAGGTTATCCTGAAGTCCGTAACATATTCAGGTAAATAATAATTAAATACATTTAGTGCCACATATTACAAAACCTGGAACTTTTTTTAATATTTGCAGTTTACTTTCGTTCTATGGCTGTGGATGTTACAACACTCAGTATAACTTCTAATGTTATTTTTCGTATAAAGCAAACAGGCTAAGAGAAACTTGTGACAAATATATACTTCGACATTTAGTAAAAATTGCTTTATAGTCGTGCACTGCCAAAGCACTACAATTAAATCTGATGTTATCAGTTCTACTCTTTTCTGTAAAATGTGCATTGTTGCAAATATACATAATTATAATAATCTAATGAAAATGTTTGCATTATTTTATTGATTTTACCAGGAACATAGCCCATTTCACAAGGAATTCATACCTCTTAAGCAGGCCTCGAGAACATTACTCCGAAGGTGTGAACCGTCCCTCCCCTCCTTACTTTAGCATACATGTATACATAGATTAGGTGACCGCTGTTTTCCTTTTGGTTTTCCCGAGTTTTCCATTGTTTATCACAAAGGGAGGGGAAATAGGGGAACAGCTTGACACCTTGGGGGTGCTCTCCCCCAAGTCTGATATTAAATGAGGCGGATGGCATATGTTTAAAGTTAATTTACTATAATTGCGTGTAACCTGATCTTCCTTAAAGCCAGGAAGAATTCCTAAATGGTATACCACAACCTCCGAGAAACAGTTGAACTATTCGTACGTGTTTAGCTAATGCTGAGTAAAACGCGCATGTGCCATCGTTTTAAAAGCAATGGACATAACTGGTGGAATATATTTAATAGCAGCTACGCTAGGATAGTAACATAAGTTGCTTATAGAGAAACGGTTTTTCAAATGAGAGAAGTCCAGCAACAGCGCGTTTTCTTTATATTGGGACGAAGAAACACCACTTTAGGATTAACTCGTTGCGAATTTAAATGCTTTCAAATGCTGCCGTGATTATTTTATTAATTAATGAAATTGTTAATGTTAACTTTGTTAGTCTTTCTGTTAAGACTCTTTGGTGTATTTTCACCGAATGTTTAATAAAGGTAATGAAAATCAAACCCACTTGTTTGGTGTAAACAAATAATAAAACAAATTTATTTTAAAATGAACGTTTAGTTATTCTGTTTTTAACAAAAGCTAAACATTTACACAAATACAGAATATCAGTTATAAAAAGGTGTTCACGCAATCGATGCATGAAATGAAACAAAACAAAATACGTGTATTTGACAATTTCATTTAAATGCAATTACTCTTAATAATTGTTTTAATTACACGTGAATACATTGTATTATTTTTATTTAAACACATAATGATAAGTGGAAATAAAAACTGCAGTCAATGTTGGAAACACTATTTATATGGAAAATACAAACACGTAATACTTCAAACGTCTAAAGTACTTCTATCATCAGCTATTTAAGTCAGTGCCGGAAAGTCGTCACTCAAATTACTGTTTGTACTTAATATAAAGAGCCCTAAATCGTAGTAAAATGAATCACTGAAAGATAGATTAGTTCTTGCTCTACGCAAATTTCAGCCATACTATCATTGTGCATTGTAATACCATAAAAGGTGCACAAATTCTTTTTCTGCTAAATAAGAACATATACCTAGTGTAAAGCGACATTTAACTGTTCATTCCTATGTGTACACAGTAGCACCATCGAAAGCACATTTTCCAAATAAATCAGATAGGTTAATTTTAAATCTGAGCTGCATTGTGGTAACACATTGATAATTATAATTTGAATATGGTTGCAACAGTGGAGTGCTAAAATAATTTAACTCATAATACCAAGCTTCTTGAAGAAGAATGGTAGACCTAAGATTTTTATAGGTAAAATTGTCAAATAATTGTCAAATTATGTCTTGGTAAAGTTTGAAAGTGCACCATTTATACGGCCATACTTTCTAATTCCAAAAATAAGAGATAAAACGTTAGTTACAAAATAACACTTTACATTTTGAAGAGTAGTTTCTTTACTGAAAATATACCTCAACAGGGGTTTTCAAATCCGATGTCGGCTTTGAAATTCTATTCTCTTTGAAGATAAAAAAAAAAAAAGGAAAAAAAAAGGATAAAGAAGGATTACAATTAAATCAATTTGAACAGAAATATTTTAAAATCCAAAGCCAATAATAAGGAATATCTTGAAAATATGTCAGCACAAGTTTATTTAATGGTCGTGATAAGACCGTGCTGTCAAAACGACCTTAAATATTTACAAAAAAAAAAAAAAAAAAAAAAAATTATTTATACAAAAATTGTGTTTTAATATCGTAATATCTTAATAACTATCTTAAACATATCTATTCTATTTCCATTAATATCCTTTGAGGTGTTTTTGAGAAAATAAATTTGTCCGATTTGTGGATTTATTCGAATCGATGAATTGGTAGAGGTAGACCAATTCCATGGCCAGCACGGTCGCCAGACCTGACTCCTCTCCACTATTTGCTGTGGAGTTGTATAAAGAGTATTGAAAATCCTTAAAGACAATCACATATAGGTATTGGGTCATGTGCATAAGCCTCACCACCTGGCTCTGGAATGACGCGGAAGGTTCAGAGTTCGAAGCCCATTAGTAATAGACAGTTCGATGTTGGGTTTATTGATGAAATGTGAACGTACACCCATCTCACACTTCGATGAGCTACAGCGTCCAAACTATCAATTTCCGGACAGGAGTTTCCATTTGAAAAGTGAGCAGTTTGCCATCCCGCAAAACACACTAAGTGTTGTCGGTGTTAACCCACTCTGTTGCCAAATGACATTTTCTCAATAGGCGGGGTTTAGTGAGATATCCCAACACAGGAAAGGAGCGGGGAGGTTCATTTACTTGCACGTAAATGAACTCCAGCGGGACGAAATTCCGGCACACAGGCGACCTGATCCTGGCAATTGATAGCGTCGTTAAACAACATATAATTTAAAAGAGGCGGATGAGGGAGTTACAATCTTTCACATTCTGATGTCAATTAAACTGAAATATGACAAGCTCAATTTAAACAATTGTTTTGCGACGTACATTTTTCTAAACGAGAATAATTGGCGGGGGAAGTGAATAGATAAACGAAATAGCACAGTATGGTCCTTTTAAGGTTTCAATTAATTTGTTTTGCCCTCTCTGCTACGTATAATATTGTGTATATCATAATGAACTTATCTTGTACGACTAGTTTACGCAATTGCAATCAGCATTTATGAAGACACCCTTTGTTGTACAGCTAATGTTAAAATGCCAAGCAAACTTAATGTCTGCGAGAAATTTGGCAATGTCACTTAAATTATGAGTACATACATTCCAATTGAAATACAAATACATTACAACATTGTTCACACTACGCGCCAGTTACTGAGATGACAAACCATTTATATCCATTCGTCAAGAAGCTAGATGACACAGAATGTCTACGCAAATTATTTGTTTTCGACGAAACGGTTCGTTATTGACAATAATTGCATTGTACTTATTTCTTACACTCATCATTTAGAATGCCTGTTTAACGTATAGCCCAAGCAGTACCTTCCACCCGGTATATAATATAGAAAAGATCTATGCCAAGTTGTAATGTACAAAAACTAATCAATTTAGAAGTTAAACCAAGCATTAACATTAAAGGAGATGAATAGGGATTTAAGTAGTTTACCCTTAAACCTAGAAAATTGGAATAAAAAGCAATTCTTGTTTACTTTCTCTAGCAGTAAGGAGAAGAAGTATTGTATTCCACCCAAAATTTCGATGTCGAGATTTCACCGGTTGTTTTCAGGCCCCGTGAATCCAAAAATAGCATTTTTAGAAAAACGTCTGTGTCTGTCTGAGTGTCTGTGGAAAGCATAACTCAAAAACGAAAAGTCGGTTAGAAATCAAAGTTGCTGTCTAAGATTAATTTCTTTCAAGGAGCGACACGAGGATTTTGAAGAAAATAGACCTACCCTAAACTACCCTTTATATGCAAAATTGTTCGAAAATTTTCATTTTCTTGAAAATGGCTCTAACGATTTTGGTCGAAGAGACATGATTAAGATATTTTTATGACAAATAAATTGTATATTTTGAATTTTCTGGTTATAGCCTATGTGGTCCTGTTTACTCTGGATGACTTTTGAATAACTCGTAAACCGCAAGAGGTAGACAAAATCTTACTATAAAAATGTAGATCTCGCTAAAACACAGAACTTATGTCGAAATAAGTTTTCTGTGGAGTGAAACATTTCGGAGATATTCCTTGTTATTTGTGTCAGTTTCGGAAAACTTTCGTAAATGCAACATCGTTGTTAATTTGTTTATAGGTTAAGTGTGCATTTCGGAGATATGTTTTGTTATTTGTGTGAGTTTCGGAGAATTTATACTACTGTCAAATACAACATCGTTATTCATTTTTTTATGTTAACCGTGCAAAGAAGCTCAGAGCTTTAAAAGATTTGACTACTGCTCAAAGCCTACTATATTCTCATATTCCCCTTGCACCTACAAGGAAATAAACAATACTGTGAATATTTATCTGTATTAACATGAAGCTATAGGAATAAGAGTTTGTAAGAATGGTTAGTACAAGAGTAGAGAAAGTCATATGAGTGCAACCATAAGATCTTTTCAATTTGTAAACTAATGGTTTTAAAGTTGACGATTTCAATGCTTTTAAAATGGCTACTATACCTGTGTTCAAAATCATTTTATTCTGTGGAGGATTATCTGAATGACAAATTATCCTGTTAATGCTTATGGTGCTTTGTAAGTAATCTCTAGTTTCTTTAATGACAAATCATTGTTAATTACATGTCATTCCTGTGTGAAAGCTACCTAAATGTATATGTATAGAACAATGACAAAAGATATCATTCAGCCAAAATTATATTATAACTATATCATAATTAAAACGTAAAACGTGGCAGAAGAAGCCTAGTGAAAGTTTAAAACAAAGTTAAATTTATATCTGTAAATACACATGATGTAAGTCTTATAGTTACAGGGATGTTTTGATTGTGTTTCTCCACTACCCTGCTTTCTTCCTTCCTTTTTGCCTATAAATGTGTTTTACATGCTATTATGTATATTTATTGACATAATTATACATCTAAATTGACATGTTCAATCTTCACCGGCCTCCAAGGCTACTTGTGAACTCGTTGAAAGCAATCTGATCTAATCATATTTTCCACTGGAGTCCATGGCCAAGATCCTGCTTGGAATTAAAATGGTTAATTTTAATCTCTAAATTACTTAAGTTCTTACCTCAAAAGCAGCATCTAGCAACAGATACATATTCATTCTCATAGTTTATTAAAAAGAAATAGTGACATAAAAGCTGCGAGATCTACTAATAAGCAAAGTTATCTGGTTACCTCACTTTTTCTGCTAGCAGGATGTTGGGATAAGAGTAACCGTCATAAAAGTTTGAGAGTGTGCTAAGAGAAACTTTGTTACAAGAATTGAAAGGCGTCAAAAACCCTCTACTTGTTGATGCATCAAGAACTCCTTTACTCCGTTACACCTCAAACTAAGTTTAATAAAAGAACTTTGTGAAGGCAATGGACAAATCAGGACAAGGAAAAGTTTCCTTTTGTAAGACTAGACTTCGGGAAGGAAATTCTATGGACCTGCATATTCACAATTTTTGAGAGATATTGCTTTCAAGAGACGGTGGCCACAAGTGAAAGAACGTCATCGTTGTGTCTAGAAGCGTTCTTGGAATATTTTAAAATGAATGTTAATATACATAGGAAAAATCTATTCTATGTATATTAAAAGGGCTGCATATAAATCCAATTTTCTCAAAAACGTCTTGAAGATATAATATAGGTTGTTTAACCATTAATTTAAATAGATCATTATACAGTCTATGAGTAAGCAAGCAGATGTAAATTTGTTTGGAAGCCAATAAATGGGGTCTAGAAGCTGAAGAACAATAACTATCTAAAAAGAACGTATAAAACACCTAAAATACTGTTATAAAATACAAATGCCACTTTATTTCCCTTAAAGGTGAATAATAATTCACAACTCGTGGTCGTGTAATTCACAGGTGTTTTGTTGTGTCGTAAACTTAAGAAATCAAATGTACACAGCCGCTTTGACAATTAACTACTTACAATGAACTGACGATAAACTCCATGACTTCGAACTTCTATGCCAACTCGCTTGTATAGGCTTTATCTAGGAATCGACATTTCGCGAACATTCTCCTAACTAGCCCGGCAGTCGAAGCATCTCGAACTGTCCTAAAATGGTGCTTGTTCTTAACTGCCATTGCCACGCGTTGCCTAACAAAGTAGTAGTTTGAGGTATCCGACCTTGCGCGTCCTTTGCTATGCGTCCGGTTTCACAGTGCCCCAAAAAGGACTCAATAATTTTTAAAAAAGATCTGATGTGATTTACTCACATGACTTTCTCTGCTCTTGTATTTCTACAAATGCTTATTCCTCTATATACTTCATGTTAGTCGAGATAAACATTTGCAGAAATTATCTTATTGTTAATTTTCTTGTAACTTTCGATATGGGAATGAGGTAGAATTTAAGCTATAATAAAATCTTATAAAGCTATTCGCTATGTGGCTTCACCTCTTGTATGGCCAAGAGATAAAAAAATGAATAATAACCTTACAACTTCCCATTTGAGAAAACCATAAGTATTGCAAAATTAAGACAAGTAAGAAGGAATATCTTCGAAAAGATTCACTCCAAAAATGGTTTTAAAACTAAAAGTATCTCATACTTTCAAAATGTATTTGAGATAATTGTGTGTTTTAACGAGATCTAGTACGATTTGGTCTCTTTTGCGCTCTACCAGTTATACAAGAATCATGCAGAATGAACAGGACTTCTTAGAATATTCCCAGAAAATTCAAGATATGACTATGTTAAACATCTAGTATTTTTATTAAAATAGTAATAAACACTACACACTTAAATGCATTTTACAGAAACATAAAAAGAAGGAAAATAATATGTTTGTAAAGTTCTGCAATGCGCTTAACACATTTATGTTATTGTTCTCTTTCCTGTTGCGCAAATTACTTAAATTTTGTGAGCGCAAGTGATACTTATATCAGCGACTTCACAGCGTGTTTAACTATACAACACCGCAAGGTGTGCTAAGTTTCTGATTGGATATTGAGTTGATCGGCTCTTCGTGCCACCCGCTAGTAAATCGCCTATAAACTAGAAAGAATGAACCAACAATATTTTTATTTCAATTGACGTGTCTAATTTATACAAGCTAAATGTACTATCACGTAATTATTCTAGATTTTACAGTTCAGTGCAATGCCAGGCTATAGCTAACATAAAACGCTATAAAAATTTGCGTGTTTTCGATAAGCCCTGCTCTCATAATATGTATCTGCAGCTTTTAGTTACATTATTTTTAGGTAGCGTTTGTAAAGCTGTATTCTTGTTAACAATTTCAAATATGTATTTATATCGTTGGTGCTTTGTATGCTTTTTTATCGTAGTCTCCGCTGAAAGAAGCTGAATTTGACAATAAACTCTCTCTGTTGTGCGTGCGTGTATAAACACACACACACACACACACACACACACACACACACACGCACGCACTGCATTGTATTTGAATGCTACAATACATGAGAGAGCTCGTTCTTCAGCTACCTAAGGTGGAATAAGGTCATAATTGCGTGTAACAGTGTACCACCACTGGGGTAGAAGACTACTTGTGTTTTGGAAACAGCAAACGAAAAAGTAAAGGGTGAGGATTATAATACGCGGTGACAACTGGGGTCAAGATGCTATATCTGAATTAAATCAGAAATCAAGATTAACAAATAAAAAGGAGGTTAGATTATCGGAATTGAATTAATGGGATAAGGTAGTCTGATCACACAGAAATTACACCTTGTGAGATAAGATTGCTCTTAAGTTCAACGGTCGTTCTTGAAACTTTTGTGAGCTGTTTTATAAAACATGATAATTATTTCAAGTGTATCGATGGTTATGTGATTGACTATGTACCTAAGTATTATTTTATGCACGTTTTTCTCAGAACGTATGGAGAGGTACAGAGCTGAAATTTTCATTACATACATGCAACACATAGTGAAACTTTCTGAAGCATAATAGTAATTTTATAATATATATTAGTGATATTCAGAACGAAAAACGTTTGTAAATTATCTACTTTTTCAGCTTGTAAATATTGTTTTCGTTTCTAGCAAACTGATATACATAACTAAATAATTGAGGTTCAGAAGAAAGCTGATTATACTAACACGTATGCAAAAGTAATTCCGGATTCAAATACTTTCAATGAAGAATGTACATGAATTCACACGGTTTAAGAAAAGAATTATTACTTTTCTGCTATTTTTCTACTCAACCACACAAGCTATCAATGTAAGTTACCACTTGAAATCATTTTCATGGTTTATAGTATAATTCATAAAAATGTTAGGGAAAACGAATGTGAACTTTAAGAATAGTGGTAATTTAATTTAACTCACCAGGGTGTAATTTCTGTATGTTCAGATTGCGTTGTCACCGTAAGTAAATTTAACCTTTCAGCATAACAGCACGAATAAAATTGGATCAGACAAAAGAATCGTTGAAAAAATTTATTTACGGGAATCTGGGTCTGAAAAATAACCCAAAAATTATCAAACTGATGATTTTTAGGTTTATGTAAATAAATGTTTCCGAAACCTTCATTCATCTATTAGCGGCGAATCTTTTTAGATTACGCCATTTTTAAAGGTCAAGCGCAGGCTCTTAAATGTCCCCTGTGCTACATTTAAACGCTCCTTTCTAACTTAAATTTTCGGCAGTAGATGTTTCAAAGTATAAATAAAAAAGGGCTCAAAAGCAACCAAACTCAGGTGGCTATGCTATGATTCTGAGGACAAAAGTGGAAAGTTTGTGCTCTATTTATGCGACTTCAGTTTCCGTCTTTGGTTTCAATATCTGAAAATGTATTTAGATTAAAAAATTAAATATCCAAAAAAGTTAGAAAATATTTGGTATGACCATCAAAACAAAGAAATTAACTACTTCAAAAGTAATATTGTTTCTTCCTGTCAGAGATTAATGGTGTATGCTGGGCGCTTAGAGCTTATAAAAATAATAAAACTGACGTGATTTTTAGTTATTGATGCTCATGGAGTATTTTGAATACTAAGGTATTTTTGCATTGTGAATAACTTGAATAATAATTACCTAAAAGGTATAAAACGGATTGTGCTGGAACTTTGTGTGGTAATTTATGGCTTAAATACCCTTAAGTGTGCAAAGTATTCATTTCATACCTATAAAAATATAACAAACTTAAATTTCAGTTCCACAGTCCCATGATTCAATTAAGAAATCAACACTTTCTTTAATTCGCTTCCGAGAAAAACGTTTGCCTTTCTATCGATTGAAAACGTAGGTCAAGGAATAAAGGATGCATGATCCTAAGAGATAATGTTCGAGGATTGGATAAGGATTTTTACTGCATTCCTCCCCTTTCTCCTGCCTCAAGGTGTTAGAGGTTACGAAGTGGAAGGAAATCTGCACAGGGAGAGACCTCTATCCACTCTGGGGGCAGAAGCAGATTGGCCCACATCCGCTCTCGCTCATCTGTTCTCGCAGTTCTCCATTTTTTCTCTCTTTTTGGGGGCACTTTTTTCCTCTCTTTCTACTGGGTAAGTCCGAGTGAAGCGGGCTGGAACGAGAGCTTCTCTTGAAAGCATTGGCCTGGACCGATTCATCACGTCCTGCGGTAATCCTTCAAAGGGGAGCAATGATGACAGCTGGTTTAATTTGTCAACGAAATAACTAATTGTATAATTTTGGCGATTTGTAAACATCAGGGACATCACTTTTATTTATGGTTTTGTGAGAACTCGACACTGATACTTTCTCGTCCATTCCGTTCATTTACGCGCGTTTTCAGGTTTACAGCCCTGCTCTTCATTAGGACTCTTTCTGGTTTTACGTCACGTCATTCTGCACCTCACTATATCAGTGATATATCGAGACAAGCTGGTGGTTTATAGGGACAGAATAATAACTAAGCATATCTTCCGTATGCATGTTAGGCATTTGATTACTTCTATAACAGGCGCATTATTAATAGAAGAACAGACAGGTTTCAGGAAAAGTAGAATGTTTTCTCCCTTAGCCAAACAATCAAAAAACGCAGAGAGTTCAACCTGGAAACACATATACTCAAGGTATGCAGAGTTAAATTATGGGAATTATTAGAAAATAAAGGAGTGCTAATGCACCTAATAAATCTAATTAGAAATTTATATGTAAAAACAAGAATTAGAATAAATAACCGTGAGGCAATAATTATTTCAAAGGAGGTTAGACAAGGTGGTCCACTGTCAACCACTCTTTTGATATATACCTACTTCGGACATGATCAGATCATAGAAACAACAAACAGTTGCTTAACAATAGTAAAGACAATGGTATTTGCAGATGATCGGATATTGATAGCGAAAACTGAAGATGAACTTCATGCAATGACGCACACATTAAACTAAATATCAAAAGCATATAATATGGAAATTTCGAACGAGAAAACTAAAGTTATGGCATTTAATGGTACCCATGCGGTCCGGTCTAAAATAATTATAGAAAATAAAAGCATAGAACAAATGTGAAATTTTAACTTCCTAGGATGTGAAATAGCATACGGGTCTGAATTAGATTTTAATATAAAGCTAACTAAAGTTAATTACATAAAGAGAACTCTAAAAAATAAAACTAGAAGAGACTCGAAAATAAAACTGTATAAAGCAATGGCTATACCTGATATGACATATGAGTCTCAAACAGGCACATTTACTACAGAAAATAAAAGAAGAACACAGACAGCTGAAATGGGGCCCATAGGAGTATACGGAACCAAACAATGAAATACGACAAGAATTGAAAATAGGAGAATTAAACAAAACAACAATGTATAATCAATTGGAAACAGTACTTGGAAAGAATGCCAGTAAACAAAATACCCCTGCACCAGGCCCCCAGGATAGAGAAACCCAAGACGTCTGAAGAAAAGATGTACTCGCACACAAGATTTTGGAGCCGGAACAACCTAAAACGGCCTAAACCATGAAGCAGAAGAAGATTATTTGTCTAACTCTTGCCCAAGCCAACGGATTGTTGAATTCAACTTAAAGAACCCTGAAATTTGAATTTTTTATATCTTAATAGTTATGAAATCAACACCTTGCACATTTAAGCTTTTTTATATTATAAACTGCCATACGAAGTTCCAGCAAAATCTGTTTTATAGTTTTCAGGCAGTTAATTATTTATTTAATTTACAGTATGATAATACCTTAATATTGAAAACATTCCATGTGCATAAAAAACTAACATACAATGACAGTTTTATTATTTCAAAAACTAATTGATCATCAAACACCATCAACTTCTGGCAGGAGCAAAAATAGGTAATTACTTTTAAACTAATTAATTCCATTGCTTTGATGAACATTGGAAATATTTTAATTTTTTATGTTATTAATTTTTTAAACACATTTTGAAATATTGATACCATAGACTGAAGTTGTAATCACAGGAGCACATGCTGGAAAAATTGTAGGGGTACAGCATAAAATGTAATGTCCACGGAGCAGATAGTCTATTACAAATGTAGAGCGGAGGAAAAGAAAGTGTTCTACATACACGCATAGATTGCGCAACAATTTTTACTGAGTTTGTATTTATATGAGAATAGGATGTACACCAAATTTCATTAAAATTGGATAATTCGTTTATGATATATAAATTATTTTATGAATTTAATAGGCACATTTTCAAAATAGAGCTCGCGTCTATTGACTTTTCAAAATGCATTTATATTGGCAGAACTGATACTCTAAAACATGGGTAAGAATTGTGTAAGGAGATATTTCAGATATGTTTGCTGATTATGCTGTACATATTTTCTTAATAACATAGAACATTTAATCTTAATAATTATTGATTTTTTTTCCATACAAAAAATGTTTTTGGAATTCATGTTAATGATAACATCAAAATTTAATCATAGCTTTGTTTAGCTGCTATTTATGAATACTTTTGGAAATTTTCATTGAATTTGAAGCAAAACTCAGGCGCGACCTTCTTTTGGAATGTGCAGAAATGTAGTTTTGAGAAAAACAGGCTTTTATATATGAGTATCCTGTGTACGTTAAGGGAAGAGCACTATTTGAAAGGGCCGTAATGGTCACACCGAGTGGGGGATATGAAAAATGTTAGCTGATCCAAATGCACAGGAACATTTTAATCTAAAAAACAATTTTCGACTTTTTGACAATTTTGACCAAAATTTCACTCCTAGTGTCCCTTAACCACTTCTTTCTGATCAATTTGGTTGTTCTTTTAGCCCTTTTTGGTGCATATTTTGTTCAAATACTGCCGAAAATTTAAGCAGAAAGGGGACGTAGCACAGGTCACATTTAAGAGAGACGCTGCGAAAAACACTGGAGGGTTGTGGTTGCAGAAGATCTTGCAGACCGCCCTCCGGTTCTTGCCAGGTCAGGGTATCAACCCTCTACTGGCCGTGTAAGTTGTGTTACATAATAGACGGTAATAAGGTTGGTTTTGTTGGTGAATGTTGGTTTTTTTTTTTTTTTTTTTTTTTTGTTGTTGTTGTTAATTAAGTATGTCAGAATATTGGTATGTCACGTCAGTAAGTTATGTCATAAATGGTTTTTTTTTTTTTTTTTTTTTTTTTTTTTTTTTTTTTTTTTTTTTTTTTTTATACGTTGCCAAGGACAAGTCGTGGGCGTTTATAACGCTCTCCAGGGTCCAAGTCATACTCGCCTAGTCCCCGAATTAATTGGTTGAAACTGGAAGGGAGCTTGTCAAAGAAGGGTTTTGAAAGTATGTTGATATATTGCTTCACTGAGGGAAAGTGAAGGTCCTTCTGAATGGTAGCATTTGGTATATACCATGGAGAGTTTGTAGCCGTTCTAAGATATCTCGACTGAAGGACTTCTAGCTGTCTCAGGTGTGTTTGAGCTGCTACTCCCCAGATCTGGCAGGCATACGTAAAGGCTGGTCTAAGCACTTGCTTGTACAGTAACAGTTTGTTGTCCAAGGACAAGCGAGATCTCCTGTTGTAAAGCGGGTACAGCATTGCCATTCGTTTGTTAACCCTATTGCTGACGTCTTCCAGGTGTGTCTTCCAGGTAAGTTTGACGTCTAGGGTAACACCTAGGTATTTCACACAATTAGACCACGGCACATCTTCCCCTGCCAGGCGGATGGGTGCTACGTCAACCATCGGGCGACGGCCAAAGGTTATAGCTTGGCTTTTCTGAGGGTGGATACGTAACCGCCATCGATTAAACCAGGTGGTCAGTAGGTCGGCATATTGTTGAATACGCCTGGCTGACATATAATTTTTGAAGATGTTGAGGTAATGGCGGTATCATCCGCAAAAAGATAGAGTGAGCACCGTGGTAGTGTAGGCAGAGTGTTTATATACAGAAGAAACAGTGTGGGTGCCAGTACACTGCCTTGGGGTACGCCGGCACGTATCGGATGAGAGGTGGAAGTAGCATCTTCATAAGTTACAGCGAAAGATCTGTTTTGAAGATAGGAGTACAGTAGATGGATGAGATATGATGGAACTTGATATGTGAGGAGCCGAGAAATAAGTCCCTCATGCCAGACGCTGTCGAAAGCCCTAGTTACGTCCAACAATAGGGCTGAGACGTAATGACGTCTGTTAAAGGCTGTGTATATCTCATCCACCAGCCGGAGAAGTTGGTGAACAGTTGAGTGAGATGTTCTGAAGCCGAACTGTTCGGGCCTAATGACATTGTGCCTGTCTAAGGTACTCCTTAGCCGTGTCTGTATCACGTTCTCAAAGAGCTTGCTCAGAACGGGAAGTAAGCTGATCGGTCTATAGCTCTCTGGAAATGACGGATCTTTGCCTGGCTTGCATATTGTGATAACTTTCGCATACTTCCATGTTTGTGGGAAGTGCGAAGTTTTAAGTATGGCATTGAAAATATGTGCCAATAGTTTCAGGCAATCAGGTGGAAGGGCTTTAAGAGCGGCGTTTGTGATTCCGTCAAATCCTGGTGCTTTGTAGGGAGCAAGCTTGCGTATATATCCTGTGATTTCCTGCACCGACGTTTCCTCAAGGTGAGAATAATCAGCAGGAACCTGGAGAAAGTTGGTAATCTCCGTTTGGACTTGAGTGATGTGGTCCTGGTCAGCTGAATCCGCTGCCATAAAAGATGTTTCCAAATATCTAGCTTGCAATTCAGCTTTTTCTTTTCCCGACTGAGCTATCATCTGTCCGTGTCGAAGAGGTGGGTTTTGTTGTGGAATACCCATTAGTACTTTGGTTGTCCGCCAAAGAGAGCCGTCTTCAGGTTTTAAGTGACAAAGGTGAGACTCCCATTTGTTGTTTGAATGTTGGCGGAGTTCAACCTTAAGTTCCTCTTGTAGACGTCTGTAAAGTGTCTTGTCCTCCGGGGACCTGGAGAACATATAACGTCTCCTGGCTTTATTCTTGTTCTGTATCAGGGCCCTTATCCTACCAGGTAGAGGCTCGCTGTTAAATTGGTGTAGTGTTGGCTTTGGCGATGCGCTCTTGATCGCAGACACTATGGCCTCTGTTGTATTTTTCACCAATAGTTCAACTTCCTGGGAAGTTGTGCAGGGTTCAAGGCGTGGTTGAACTTGTTCCAATATATTGGTGAACTTTTCCCAGTTTGTAGTTCGAGGCGACGGAACTGGCCGTGCTAGTTTATATGTTGGCTTAGATGGAAAAGTGATGAGGACTGGATAGTGGTCAGAAGATAGAGCTGGCACTGTATATAGTATTATGTGAGGTCTCACATTTTTGACCAGTGCAATATCAAGCCAATCTGGAGGTCTGCGATCGCCGTAGTGTATGGTAGGTGAGTTAGGGACCTGTACTGAGATGGCTCTCGAGGTCACATAGGCATTTAACTTTTGCCCTCGGTGAGATATACAGGTGGAGTTCCAGTTTTGGTGTTTACTGTTATAGTCGCCTGCAGCTATAGTTGGTACTGGAGAGGAGAACAGCAAATCCAGTTCCCTGTCTAGCAACGGCCTTGTTGGTGCAATATACACCGAGAACAGGTTTAGTGGTCCTCGAGCCGTGCTTATCTGGATACCAGTAGCTTCCATGTTTCTGGTATTTGAGATGTCAAGTTGATGGTGACAGATGGAGTCATTTATATATATTGCTGTTCCTCCAAAGCCATCTTCACGATCCTTTCTGTAGCATTTCATTCCAGGGATTTTCATCCTTATGTGCGGATGCAGGTGTGTTTCCTGTACTAATAGTACCTGGACTTTGTGCATAGCTAGAAAGTCAGTTAGTTCTTCTCTCTTGGATCGCAGCCCATTTGCGTTCCAGTAGCATATTATGAGCTTGGAGAAGTCTGGTTTTGCAATGGGCGTACTAGCCATGACGACTGCAGAAGGTGAAGACGGTACGGATTAGCACTGTGTCCGCCGAAAGTGATGGTGGGCGCGACAGAAGTGCTTCTGCCAGTGCGGCAGCAAACTGGATGCGGAGGTGACAAGGAATACGGTCGATTACCTCGTAAAACGCCGAATCCATTTCCTCGAAGTTTGAGGCAGATGATGCTTGGTTTGCGTGAGCATTCCTGGCTGGTGGTGTAGTAATAGTAATGGTGTTTTCTCCCATTGGTTTAGGTTGTCGCTGAACGGCCAATGAGGGGATGTTGGAGGAATGCCTTGGATGTTGTGCATGTCTCTGTGGAAGTGGCGTTTTCTCCAGAGGCTGAGACTCTTGGTTCGAGGAAGTGTTTGCTGCAGCAGCATAAGATGAGAAACTTAGGGGCTGGCGAGATGGTAAGCCAGGGTGCCTAGTTCCGTAAAAAGCCTCCTTTGGAAGACCTCGAGGGTTTGGGACCCTGGGTGCGGCATCAACTCTGGATGGTGTTCCTTTCTTGCGGCACTCCATCTCGTATCTTGCCTCTTGCCAAATTGGACATTTGGCGTATCTACATGAGTGTGCATCCCCACAGTTTGCACAGGTGGGTTGCGCCCCATCTATCAGCCTCTTGGGACAGGAGTTTCTTTCGTGGCCTTTTTCACCACAAAAAGCACAAACAGGGGAAAGGTTGCACCCTGCAGCTCCGTGAGTGAACTGCTGACAGTTCGTGCACTGCTGAGGTCTACGGGGTGGTCTGTAGGCCTCCACTTTAACAATTGCAGAAAACATCTGCGTTTCTTGATATATTCCCTCTGTGACTTCCGTTTTTTCTAAAGCCACACGGAAGTGGGGCAGGGGGCCTTTGTAAGGTCCACGAACAGCACGAAGCTGGGCTACGTTGACCACTGGGTAGCCCTTACTCTTTAAGAGGTCTGACACCTCTTCAGTGGTGATGTACTGAGGCACGTTTTTTATAGTTACGTGCAGCCTCTTTTCTTCAGCCAAGGGAGTGGCGATAAATTCCAGTTTTTGCGACTCCAAAAACCGGCGGACTTGCCTATGGGCTTCAGGGGAAGTTGTCTGAATGCACACTGTCTGTCGTGCATTTCTAACTGTAAATAGAGGCTCTCTTGCCTCGCGGAAGTGATGGATAACCTTCCTGGCATCCTCTGGATTACGCAAAAAGATTGGCGTAGTCCTTCTTGTATTTTGTTGCGGCTGTTGGGCAACATTGCCTGTCTGGCTTACATTTGGAGTGGCAACATCTTCTTCCATGCTCTCTGCCACGTTATTTTGAGTAGACGTGGAAGCTAGAGCTTGGTATTGGTTTGCCGTAGATACTGGCACGTTTACACTGGGATGAGAGGGTGTATTTCTCTTCCTCTTTGGCTGTACTGTGTGCCACTGTTGTTGGGATTTCGTGGCCTGGTCGTGATGGAATAGATAGCTATCTATTGCATCTAATCTTGCCTTGTGTGCAGCCATGGAGATGTACAGTTGAGTGCAGTCGCTTCTCGGTATTTCGTTTTTAGGCAGCATTTCAAGCAGCTGGGAATCAGCTTGTTTGATGTAAGCTTGCCGTGCTTGGCGCTCGCTTACAAGGGTGTTGTGAATATGCTCCTCCAAGGGTAGTGATGGCTCCTGGATGAGTTCCTGTCCAAGGAACGTTAAAATATTACCTCCCTCAAGGTAATATAAGCTCATTTTTCCAGTTTCGGATGTCAGGGGACTAGGCATGGTCAGTCGTAAAGTTTGGTGAGCGCGGTTTGCTCGGGTAATAGAGGACAGGACCAAAAGGCGCCGTATCAGTAATAAAACTGATGGCTAAGTCTTATTACCCTACCCACCGGTCTTAGAAATTGGTTTAAGTGCTTTAAAAGCACAAAAGTCGTGTGGAAAGAGTACAATTGATACAGAATTTTTGTACCAATCGGTCAGCCTAATACAACGACGAATCACAACGCCGGGATGAAGAAATGATAGACGCTTCTTCTCTCTGACTCGTCCACAAATCTGCATGCAGGAGCGTTAGTAAAGTTACGTCCGCTTCTCACGAAGGTTGGAACGCAACTCTTGAACCTGAACCAGGTCACATTTAAAGTCTGTTTTAGACCTTTAAAAATAACAATCTATTCACTAGCAACCAATGACTGAAGCTTTGGGAAACATTTATATGCATAAACTTAAAAATTGTCAACTTAATTTTTCAGTCATATTTTAGTCCCAGGCTCCCTTAAAGAGGCATGTCAATGAAATGCAGGATATTACGTAAACTATCCTAACTACCTTACTTTTAGCTACAGATTTACGAAAATCGGACATCCTTTATTCCCCTTTGTCGCACATACATGTGGTAAATTTCAATAAAGCTGTGCAAATATTTGTCACAAACCGAGATAGCTATTTTTTCGAAATTAAAAAAGGAGTTATGTATCATTTTAAAAATAACCTTTAGTGATAATTACTTAAAATTCTGGTATAAGAGAAATACAGCGCATTTTCGAATTTTCTTCGATTTCAGAATTCCCCTACTCGTTCAAGGTAGCCGCCATGGTTACTATGGGTTATTATTGATTTGAGCAGAGCCTTCCCTGTTTATCTCCAGGTTCAGTAACTCTCTGCATAATATATTCGATTGTCATTAAAAAGAAAGCGTTTTTTCTCTTAAATTATAATGCATGCAATATAAATAAGAGGACAATTTTTGAGGTGCTAAAAATCAACAAGTATGTTTTAGGTTTGATTATATTTTATATCTGTATTAAGCAAAATATTGTTAAGTTTAAGAGTATGAAAATGATGGTGGTGTACGCTTTGAAACTAAGTGATATTGGAGGGTGGGTTAAGTTGATAGATGTCAATATGGGATAATTAATTTACTGGCAATGTCAACATAACCGGAAAGGCCATGGAATCGTACTATCTCCCAAAAAAGAATTTGACAAATATGTAACAGAGATGGCCGTTGACTAGGCCATTAAAGGATAACCTGATGTCTGGTACAAATAAGACAATTCATATCGAAACTTATCAATCACGACTGGGCTGATGATCGTATGGTTTAAAGCTGTGTTAAAGTGGAAGAGTGCAGGAATTTAAATCGAGAAAGAGACGGAGTAAAAAGTAAGAGGAAATAAAGCGAAGAGTGCTAATTTTTCAAGAATCCTTATGGCACATTAATGAAAACGTAATTTATTCATGCACCATTAAGCTATGGGATTGTGACTTTTACTGCTTGTGTGCGTGCGTGCCAGAGGAAGAGGGACGTGGCTGTGAAGCAAGATTAGCTTATTAATTTTTTTTAGCTCCGGAATTACGCATTTGGCATGTAAAAACATTTCAAGCATTGCAATTTGCACCAGTTTGGCACTCATCGTAGAACATCATAAAGTAGCGTGTCCGGTTGCTAGGTGAGAGCGCGTGGAGGGTGGAAAAAAAAAGAGAAAACATTTTGAAATATGGAAATTCGCTGCAACAAACCCCCGGCCGAAACCAGAAAAGTTAATAATTCCTATCTAATGTTTTTAAATCCTCTGCGTGAATGAGCCGGCGAACACATAAACTCTGGGGACGGTGCGCCATGTTTGGGGGGATGGGGTGGCTGATGTAGCTATTATACCGTCCCTGAAACATTAACCCATCAATCGACACACACACTCACACTGTTGCATATGAAATCGATTCAAAGTACAGCATAGCTGCAACACGCAACAAACCGTGATGTAGCTGTTACCATGCACAACAATGGCCAGTCCGCAAACTGACACACCGAGAGAAAAATATAGCACAGACGAGGGCGAAACCCCCTGGGCCGGCCACCACCTGCGGCCCCCTGGAGAGAGGTCCGAAAGGGCACGCGCATCCGTATTTCTCAGCGGGGCGGACATACACAGACAAGTGATTTTTAATTGAGTGAGCAGTTTACCCTGGAATTCGCTAACAAGAATGAATTCCAACAAAAGCCTGCGAGCTCTGTCACTGAAAAAGTTTACACTGACTCTACAGTGTTTGCTTCATAAATGAACTGGAATGACTCGTAGTTCGCCGGGAAATTAAACGGTTAATCAGTTCAACCGATAAATGGGTAAAAAGACCACAGGTTTATTCATCTGACCCACCTGACAGCAGCAGAACTGAATAAATGAATATTGATATTTTGTTCACAATTACATAATTATATTACGTATTACTTCCTTTACAATAACTTTTGAAAAGCAAACTAACAAAGTTCTTTATGATCGTCTATTCTGTTACTTCTTTTGCTTCCCTATTTTAAATTACTTCCCAATACCCAAATCCTGTTTTATTACTATTATTTTTATTTCTCTACCTCGTACAGTAAGTAGGGGAAGTATTGTATTCGACCCAAAATATTGATGCCAACTTTTCACCAGAAATACATGTCTTGAGGCCTCCTTAATCAGCCACCTCAAAAGAAACATTCTCAGAAAAAGGTCCGTGTGTGTGTCCGTCTGTGAACAGCATAGCTGAAAAACGAAAAGTCGGTTGGCATTTAAGTTTAATATCTTTCAAGGAGGCGAAACAAAAATTTTGAAGAGCATTTCTCTACCCTAAACTACCCTTTATATAGAAAATTTTACGAAAGTTTTGAGTTCCTAGACAGTGGTTCTAACAATTTTTATGAGAATTCCAGATGTTTAAGATATTTTAATGGCAAATGAAATTTATACTTTGAATTTCATAGTTGCGATTACTAAGCTGAGCCAGAAAGCTATTTCAAACTTCGACTAGCTCTTAAGTGTTAGTAAAAATGGATCTTACAGCTTCAATAAACATAATATCCGTCCCTTAGTAACTAATGTATTTTTTTCTTCAAATTAATGACCGGAGAGACAATCAGCACATGTATTACTGTAGTGAACTTGTAAATTGGCTTCAGGATCAAAAACCTATGTTATATGATCATTATAATGGGAACTGAAGAAAACCTGAATAAAAAGGTGTGATGTGTTGCACTTACATGACTTTCTCTACTCTTATACTAACCATTTCCATCCTATTGCTATATCTTCTTCGTGTTAGTTGAGATAAACATTATTACAAATCATCTTATTACTTATTTCCTGGTAGGTGCATGGGGAATATTAGAATACAGTAGGCTTTGAGCAGCAGTCAAATTTTTTAAAGCTTTGAGATCCCGTTCTCTTTACACGCTTAACATATAAAAGAATGAACAACGATGTCCCATTTCATGAACGTTTTACATTTTCCGAAACTGACACAAATAACAAGCAATATCTCCGAAATGCTTCACTAAAAAAAAAATATTATACAGACCTAAATTGAATGTTTTAGGGAGATGTACATTTTTTGTAAAGTAAGATTTTGTCTATATCTTACGGTTTACGAGTTATTCAAAAGTCATCCAGGGTAAACAGGACTACATAGGCTATAACTAGATAATTCAAAACATACATTTCATTTTTGTTATACTCGTTTCTTAAACATATGTCTTTTAATCAAAACCGTTAGATCGTTACACTTTCCATTGTAATGGGTAGTTTAGAGTGAGTCTATTTTCTTCAAAATATTCGTGTCGCATCCTTGAAAGACATTTAACTTAAATACCAACTTTGGCTTTTAACCAACTTTTCGCTTTTGAGTTATGCTGTCCACAGACTGACACACACACAGAGATCTTTTCCTAATGTTTTTTATTTTTGGATTCAGGGGTCTCAAAACATATTTCCGGTAAAATCTCGATATCGAATTTTTGGCCTCCACTTACCAGTAGAGAAGTAAAAAACAGCCTGTCCGTTTGAAAATCCGGGATACAAATCTTGATACGCTGCCTACATATTTTAGTGCTGTCATACGCAAACCTTTTAAACAGTAATTTAACAAAATATAAATCAGATTATTATTAGTGATAGTGTTGGTGTTGGTGTCGTCGTTGTCATTATTATTATTATTATTATGATGATGATGATGATGATGATCTACTGCTGCTGCTGCTGCTGCTCCTGCTGTTGCTGCTACCGCTGCCGCTGCCGCTGCCGCTGCCGCCGCCGCCACCGCCACCACCACCGCCACCACCACCGCCGCCGCCACCACCACCACCACCACCACCACCACCACTACTACTACTACTACTATTATTTGTTTCAGGTTTCTTTTGTATTTCTCTCAAGGAATCATTATTAGCTAAACTAGAATCATTCGTGCCTTTTAGCCTAAATGTCGTTTTGTTATACAAAAGTATCCCAAAGCCAAAGAAGCAGCAAGTCGGTAAAATTGTGGAAAATAACAAATCAGCAAACGTTTCGAATAATAAACATTGTGTGTGATATGAGCTTAGAAAATTAAAGTAAGCCAAAGATATAAAAACAATAAAAAAATGACAACTTTTATGGATTATTGAAGGAAAGCTGTAGATATTTAAAAAAACTACAACTTTGAATTTCATATTAATTTTTTGAATGTAAGTAAGCAATTTAAAGAAACTAAAGCTTGACTTATGTTAGTAATATTGCAAGATGTTTTGCAGCTAAGACGTTTCAAGTTGACTCTAGCTCATTCTGAAAGCTATACAAACAAATTACCATAGCTACTGATGCTCATTTTAAAACTCTGTCACCAATCTCTGAAAACAAAAACCTATAAATACAATCTATTGGAGGTTTTTCAAAATTCATAACACGGTTCCAGTTTTTAAAATAAAAATCTTTTCCCAAGCCATTAAGTCTATAGGTCCATTTCTGAATTTAGCTGTTTGTATTCTGATACGGTTCATATTGGTAAAACTAAACGTCATTTAGAAACCAGAAAAAAGAGCATTTTAGAAATACTAAATATAAACAAACTGATAAACCAGCTGTGGCAGATCATTTTTGGTCATTTAATAATGAAATTAATAGAGAGGTTAAATTAATTATTAAAACAATTAAGTAGACCTATAGGACAATAGGTTTCCTTCTTAAACTCACGTCTATCAAGATTCTAACATCCCACCCTAAACGACCACGTTTTAACTTTATATTTCGAGCAAAATATTGTGAATGTTGGTTAAACATTAAAAATGTTTTAAAGAATGTTAGGAGTCTTCCTGTGCTATAAAGCTGAAAAGGTTCAGGCATTTAATAAAGAAGCAGTTACTAAAATCGCAAATTTTAAACTCATTTTGTCAGGTCTTTATTATTCATCCACCAGATAATTCTGGGGCTATGTATAGCTGAATGGGGTTTATATTTGTGTCAGAAAGCCATTCGTATTTGAGATTTTTGTAACATAAAAGCTCACTTAAAAGTGAAACAACTGCCACTGCGCTTCTGAAAATAATTGGATGATGTATTTTAAAAGTTAATGTTCTTACCGTGAACTAGCACAATAAATACATACATTATGTGTTCCAAAACTTAAATTTATTCTGACCTTCACCAACCGTGTTGCAGCTTGTATTTTTGTTTAACACTGATTGGCTTAATTTTAAATTCAATAATAATGTAGAAACTTTAAGATTCACTGGTTCAGAACCTTCGCTCTAACTGCTTTACTGCTTTAATGTAGGTATACAAGCTTTGAAAACTAAACATGTGAAAGCGGGAAAGCAATAAACTAAATAGAATTCTCCCTCACCGAGCCATTAAAATGGCAAATTAGGCATTCAACAAATTAGTGGGAAATGTTCAGTAATTTTATATAAGCGAAAACAATAAATTCATTTGGAAAGAAATACTGGGAAATGGGTATTGCTCTTTATTCATTTTCTTCAATATGTTCAATATTATTTCATTATATTCACTCATTGGAATATATGTTACGAAGTTCAGAAATCATTGCGCTAACATTTTATGGTGCATATAGATGATATTGCCCCTATATAATATAATTAAGCGAAGATACAAAAACTGCTAGTGTGGGTAATGGAAGCAATCTAATTTTTCACTGTACCATGGATCAAAGTTTAGACTCATTTATATGGTAATAGGCGTGGTATGTTATGCATTGCGTCCCTTTAAGCTGCGCAGAAATTTCCAACCAAAATCATTGCACAGTAATGGTTGATTGGAGGAAAAGTCAGTATTCGCAAAACGTCAACTAGGATGACTTCATCGCTATTTGTAACGAGAAGATAGCTTGTATAGGTTACTCGTTTGTTCTATACGAATGCCCTTCAGGGAAGGTACAATGTGCTAGCCTAGCATTAATAAACAGCCCTGCTTCCCTATGTTATTATACACAGTTAATTGCAAAATTGTATAGGGTACGGACAACGTATAGAGCTATTCTTTGGGAGTGGCGAATGGCTGATAGCTGCGCAGTGGTTTATGTTCGAGTTTACTTTTGTATTTATAACACCATAGGGTTGTCAGATTAGTGTCTCCGACTTCCGTGTAGAAAACATCAGGAATAATACCTACGTGATTAAGTGCACTTGCATTATCGGCAGTGTCTTATTTAATTTCAAGGAAGGAAACACAGTTACCCCCACCATCAATTTACATATCACTCGTGTAGATCCTAGTCATGTCTAAAAGGTACCTCTGTACACAAGATCTGTCTACCGTTTCTGCTTTTATGTGCCAGTGCTTCTGTAAAGGTGAGTAAGAGACTCGCATCTAACCTCTCCTTTAAATTTTCATTCGTCAGGAACTAACCCGCAACTGTGGTGCTATTTTTCACAAAAGTAAACACACAACTTCAGGTGAGCTGCGTTCCACCACATGCATTAATGACTTCACCTGTACCAAGCACAAAAATCAGGTGTAGCTGATTAAGCTTACGTTTGTAACCAAAACACCCAAAGTGCAACATTTTGTTTTTTACTTCTGATTCACTCTTTAATCGAAACACAATAACACAATTTCTGCAGGTGTACTAAAATGGAATTTGTAATATTTGCGTAATCTAATCTGAATAATACCGAAGATTCGCATAGCTCTCTTTGGCAAGTTTTTGTTGCGTTACCTCTACCAACCACGGAGGGGAAGTACTCCACATTTAGATTTAATAGTTCAATTGCATCTACCGCCCCCAAGAGGAAGAGATGAAGCAAGCTACCACAGGAGGCTACAAGCTGCAGGCAGACAGGAAGTCCCTCACAATTCCCCTTCCACTGCTGGATTTGCCTAGAGAGAGAGAGAGAGAGAGAGAGAGAGAGAGAGAGAGAGAGAGAGAGAGAGAGCCAGTGAACAAACCGTCAACCGATCCGAGAAAGCCACGAAAAAGCCAAGTTAGAGTGGGCGGTCAACGAGAATCGAAACTGGGACCTCTTGAGTACAAGTTTCAAATGTTACAGCTCGGTCCCACCTTTTTCTCTGCTCACATTTCTGTAAGCAACACTATATCCATTCAGCTCGTCTCACGTTCCTCTCACACAGTATCGCAAGAAACAAACAAATTAACTTAAATCAGTAAACTCTATTTCGTGAATAGTAACACAAAGTGGCTAATCCAATGCAACATGATTAACGATTCCATTTTGTAGAGGGAGGGATGAATTAGAAATGGTTACCTGCAGTGTTGAAATGTATTATCCATAACTTTATGTAAACATTTCTTTCGAAGTTGACATGGTAGCACAGTTTGGAAACGAAGTCCCAGAAGTACATTTATCATAATATTTTGGTCCATAAGCATTTACATTACATTTTAACCTGTTATGCACTGTGA
The DNA here is from genome assembly GCA_030765045.1 of Tenodera sinensis. Classification (NCBI taxonomy): domain Eukaryota; kingdom Metazoa; phylum Arthropoda; class Insecta; order Mantodea; family Mantidae; genus Tenodera; species Tenodera sinensis. The sequence goes on from CM060963.1 coordinate 90,364,954, forward strand.
TATGTTTTATAATTATGATTGTTACTATTGGATTGATGGTGATGATGGTGGTGGTGATGATGCTGCCATGACAATGATGGTGATCACGATTTGGGGGTGAAGGCGGTGACTGATTATTATTGATTATTATCACTTTTTTATTACTATTATTATTAACAACCCAGTATCCCAAAAACTGACTACTGTTATATTTGAATTAACATTACTTGCACATTCTGACAGCTCCCTTGGCATGCGCTCCATGCGTGGCGCATGGCTGGTGGAGGGGTCCGCTGTTATGACAACCAGGTTTAACCGTGAAATAGCCAATAGCCGTCGTGGCCACGCAATCCCGCAACTACGATATTTTTATATCAGCCATAGTGTGGTTATTATCAGTAGTTATCCATCAGGTACTTAACTAGCTACAACATAGATCATCGAGAGCATGTTGCGTTCTATTCTTATTTTGGGATGACGTAAACAACTTGCGGAGAAGTACTGAAATAGTACCAAGGCTCCCACTTCGCAAAATATCACCGTTACTACCATGCTAGGAAGACTGTGATTATGATGGTTTGTGTGCATCCATTATTTCTGTAAAATGCTGTACAAAATCTCTACTAATAACACCGCCAAATTAGTGTGTACTATATTAAGATATAAAGCTATCACGAGGTAAAGCGCCCAAATAAATTTTCTTAATTCACCAACCATGTCAGAAAATATAATTAAGAACGTTAATAGGGCTTGTAGCACATACAGTGTTCGTATTTATTTTACTCGTGCAAGGTTAACGGTTTGTCCCTTTGTTTGTTTTGAGCGCATTATGCAGAATGAATGAATCCCCGGTTCCCACTGAAAAAAACAAAGCAATACAAAACAAAGCAAAAAAGCGACGTCCCTTTCCACACTCGTGATGGAACTGTGTGCTTTGCGTAAGCGTTTCAGGTGAACCAGTTCTCTGCGTTCTCACTGTGACATCTCAAATCTGTGTAATTTGTCTGTGTAAGCTATCTGACCAGGTCAACCCCGTTGTGGGGTTACCACTCTAATACACACGCACGCACGCACGCACGCACATAAACATGCAACCAACAGCATATATCATGAGCATTTGTATGTTTTTGCTACGCAAATTATGACCTTGTTTCGAAACTTCATGAATCGCTCCATTGTTCTGATGAAGCTTTGTTCACCCATTTTGTTGCTGGTAAGCCTTCTGTACAAATCTGGCTGAGGCAGCAATTTGATTGGGTAAACACACTTTTTGTGAACCCATACCCACATAACCTATAACTCAGGTTTCTTCTGGCTTGTTCTGTTGTTTTCCTGAAAGAAGAGAAAGACAGAAGAAGAGCTCATGTAACAATGCAGAAACTGGAGGATTGGTGTAAGAACTGTAAATTAGAAATTGCTCCTTCCAAGTCGGCGACAATTGAAGTAAATAATCAGACCATCAAGGTAGTAAAATACTTCAGATCTCTAGGTAGAGATACGATATATGTGCATGCACATAAAATTGGTATAAAGGCTGTGAATATCATGATCAACTAGTGCAAAAAACTTGTGAAATCTCATTAGACACTATTAAAACCTATAGTGTAACTTTAATGACTGGTATAATGGGATATGGTTCATCGTTTGGGCACAAAGGTTGTTTTTTCCCCCTTTTGTTCTGTTTTTGTTACTTTATATTATACTTAATTATGTTATAGAATTAGTTTACATCTGCCAAAAATAGAAAGAGTTGTATACAAAAGTATAGTATAGTAGCATACTATTAATATTGTTTTCCTGAGAAATAAGTGTCGTGCGCTTTTTGATAACGTCATAGGCTAGCAGCCAACTCATTGCTGGCTGGTGTGCGTTAAAGGTGCTCGCTTACTCGGCTAAGGTTAGAAACAGTGTATGCGCAGAGGGGAAGTGTATGCGCAGAGGGGAAGAAATTACAGAATAGCAAGGGCATTCAAAGTGAATTGCCGGGTAATCAATCAAATGAAATTAATTTTCAGTTAAAATTTTAATCACTATATCGGTGACTTATTAGTATGATTTCAGCTAAAATGGTTGTCATAAGGGATCCTGGTAATGAAAAATGACCGTAAAATATCATTGGCAATTTTTAGGTTTATACATATAAATATTTCCCAAACCTCAAGTCATAGGTTTGCAAGTTAATTTTTTTATATTCCTATATTTTTATATAGGTCTAGCTCAAGCTTAGAGTCCAATGTGTGCTTTTCTGCTTAAATTTTTGGCCATATTTGAAGAAAATATGGGCCAAAAAGGTTCCACAAGAACCAGATTCAGCGGAAAGAAGGGGTTAAGTGGCACCTCACCGCAAGGAAAAACCCATGAATCTGAGGAGAGAGATTACCAGACAAAAGAGGTAACCTGACCCATGATCATGATTCATGTGTGTAGAATTTTCTTTTTTTTCCTTGACTTTGCATTTTTAATAAACTATCTGATCCAAGTGCACTGAATTTTGTACTATGCCCATAGAATTTTTCCAGTATGTGCCCAATCAACTTCGGTCTTTGGTTCCAAAATCTGAAAATTTATGCAGCTTCAAAAGATTAAATACACAAAAAGTTTTAAAAATATTTTGAATGTCCATCAAAGCAAAGAAACTAATTACTTTAAAAGTAATTATTTTTTTCTTCCTTCCAGAGATTGATGGTATTTGTTGAAAAATCAGAGTCTATACAATAATAAAACTGTTGTTATATGTTGGTTTTTGATGCGCATCGAATATTTTCGCATTGTGAATAAATTAAATAATGAATGCCCTGAAAACTTCAAATATGATTATGCTGGAACTTTGTGTGGTAGTTTCTAACATAACACCCTTAAGTGTGCAAAGTTTTGATTTCATACCTATAAAAATACTGAAATTTCAAATTTCAATCTCAGGGTCCCTTAAGTTTAGAGTTGAGTTGTTTAGGGTGTAAAGTCGTCGTGTACAGTTAGTTTTTAGTTACGGAGTCAGCGGCTACCTTGCCAGTGAGTATGTTTGTGTCGTCGAGTGATTGTATCCTAAATAGTCAAGATATAAGAGACAAAGAAACTGTAAAAATATATTGAGAGACTGAGAAATATTATCGGAAGAACAATGGTGTATTGTAATTGTTGAGTGAGTGAGTGAGTGAGTGAGTAGGGTTTAAGGGCCCGTCGACAGCTAGGTCATTAGGGCCATGTAATTGTTGAGAATACTATAAACTTGTTAGTGACGAGAAGGTAGTTGTGCATTTATACTAAAATTTAGAGGACAATAAAGTGTTAGAAAAGTAACAGGTCTTCACATTTTGCTGTTTTGTTACAATATCTTTCTCACATTTAAGAGGTCCTGAGGCCTCGGTTAGGGCGAGTTATCGGAGAACGCTTTTCTTTTTCCGGAAGACTTCCTTATAGTGAAAATATGAATGTGTAAGCTCTATGGTCGAACTGATTTGAGAATCATTTATCTCCTTTCATTAATTTATTGTACGGTGAGATTTATCCAGTTAAGGAACACCATTTTGTGAACATGTGTCATTTAGTCTTCGCTTAAGGTGACGACGTAAATCAAAATTTGAAACAAAACTTATTCGGGACGGAGGTTATCACAAAAATCTATGGGTTTTTCTTATAATTTTGAGGTTTAGATTATTAGAACTGGATACAGTTTAGGCTAATTAATAATTTTAAAGTGACAATTGCAATTAATGTTTCGCTAGAACTACTTTAATGCTGAATATAGAATTATTTCTTTATAAATATCCCATTACCTCTGAAACTAATAAAGCTAAGGCAATCCAAGCTTACAACAATTATTCAATCTATTATTTTTGATACGTGAGCCGGAGTTATAAACAATTCATTGGATTTGGTTTTTACTACATTAAACAAATCGGATTTGAAAAAAGGGCATAGCTCGTCATGGAATGACATATTCTGCCACACGTGAGGTTACAGATAGTTGATTTTTAAGCAAGGACAAAAAAAGAGCAAAAAAGAAACATGAGCAGCATAGCCTATACAGCCTCGCCATAAGCTAAACATATTCAAACATTGGTGTAAACAAACTGCTCTCAATTCTCTCACACGTTAATGATGCTAATTTGAATAGTTTGCAAGCTCATAAATCGCAAATTCCTCAGCGCTGTCCTACTTAAGGGCAAAGATGCGGTAGAAATTACGCATCGCAAACAAATCAATGTTTCCTTCGTCTTCCTCCCTTAACATCATACGAACACAATCATGAGACGTGCGTCCGTGTTTGTGTAATAATTTGGTTTCACTAGAATAGGCCCATGAGCCTTTCTGAGTTCAAGGGATCTCAAGAGTGTATTTTCGGTGGAATCTCGATATCGAATTTCTGAGTGGAATGGAATACTTTCTTTGCCAAACAGGCACATGGTCGAGAAAGGAAAAATGCACATCTGGTTCCGAATAGCCCTACATATACTAGCGTCCAAGCAAATTAGTGGAAACCAGAGCCGCCGGAACGGGAGAGGGAAGATCATCAATGACGGAGAATTGGAATAATGATGATGATGGTGGTGGTGGTAGTAGTGTTGGTGGTGGTGATGGTGGTGGTGGTGGAGGTGGTAGTGGCGGTGGCGGTGGCGGTGGCGGTGGCGGCGGAGGCGGAGTTGGCGGTGGCGATGGTGGTGGCGGCGGTGATGGCGGTGGCGATGGTGATGGTGATGATGGTGGTGGTGGTGATGGTGGTGATGGTGGTGGTGGTGGTGGTGGTGGTGGTGATGGTGGTGGTGGTAGTGGTGGTGGTGATAAAAATAATGATATAACGATGATGATAACATAATATAAAATGATATATCATCAATTTCAGGTTTTCTTACAGGCACGTTGGAAAACAAGTGTTGCTGTGGTGATGAGGTGATTGCGATCTTGTTGTCATAGCAATCATACCATTCATTTTCAGGCACTGGTGCCATAAATAGGGTAATTTCACATTACTAATGCCGTCATAATAAGCCGTTGTAATGATATTATAGCACAAAGGATATTGTTTTCAACCATATATGATCCCACATTGTGTAAACATCGTGCAAATCACCTTTATCCTTAAATAAAGCAATCAAAATACACCTTCAATAAACTCCGACTAACGCTTGATCTTGGCTTTGGCGAAAGAAAGAGAGAGAGAGAGAGAGAGAGAGAGAGAGAGAGAGAATGTGCACGGAGACAAGAAAAACAGAACCTCTTTTTCTTGGGTTTTACACAAGCTCGAATATACATATTATATTTTTCAGCGTTTTGTTTTGTTGTTTCCCCTCTTGGATTTTTATTTATACCACGCCAATCCAAAGTGTATGCGACAATCTGGCGGTGTGACAATTTATCACATTCTAGTGCAGCGAGCCGAAGTAAGCGAGAATATTTTAATTCCCTAGAGCTGTAATTCTTGTATTTTTTCCTCTTTATTTTTCTTCTACTATTCAGATTTACATGGAGCTCAAGTCGTCTGCTATTTGTAATAGGTGTGACTGTGCTCTGTCTACATTTAGCGGATATTTTCTCATTATGAACATATCAATTTTTGCATAATTAAACTCTCGTTATGGCATAGATATTCAACGGAGACCTACGATGAATGATGTGATAAGCTTAGGGCCAAAGGGCTAACAGTTACTGACACTTGTAATTTTGAGATAGGAGTAACCTGAACAAATCCACCTGGGTAGGTCATTCTCTCCAGGATTCAAATCCAAACCCTCTAGATTTATGAACGATAAGTTCTATATTTCATCAGGAAGATTGGTATGCGTAATTCCAGTAGATCAATGTTATCTGTGACGTCAGTGAGCAAATGTCTTTTTACTACCTATGAGCAAGTTATTCGGCAAAAATAAGGGGAAGTCGGGGAAGGGAAACGGCAAGTTACTTTAGCGAATGTCCTTCAGGGAAGGTACAGTAAGCTAGCTATCCTTAATAACAGGTCGGAAAATAGTCTATCTTAAGATAGAAACAGCTCTGCTTATTTATATTTTGCTTAGAATAGTACACAGAGTACAGTTGGCTGTTAAGTTTTGCGTGGAATAGGTGTATGCCGTTGCCAGTGTAAAAATGACAAGTACAAACGAAGCAGATGAGGGAGAAATGTCGGGAATAAAGAATTACAAGTAAATTAAGTTTAAACAGTTATAGCTATTGATAGTGCAATACTTGTGACTGACATAACTGTATGTACAATTATTTTCCTTATATTTATTATACTTCTTCAACGTGGAAACATGAGATTAACGTACACATGTACACAACATTTATTCCATATAATTTACGAATTATTCGTCCTTCAAATTGTACGAGTGCTGACGTCAAACGAATGTCTGCATATACATAGTCAAAGGAATAACCGTATCAACACACATCTATTTTTCAGGAAATCAAACTATTCCTAGGTGCCTTTTATACGAAGGATACTTTGAAGAAAGAGGAAATAATGAAAACCTTGGCATCCTTTGAAGGTGCTGAACTCAATATACAACTTTGGTACTAAGCGACATTTCATTTTGAGTTATGCTGTACGAAAACATCACAGCCACCACACACAGACCCATTTCCAAAAATTAGCTTTTTGGATCCAGAGTCTCAAAACTTGTATTTCTGTTGAGAGGAATCCGAAACTTCTTTTCCTATGGATAAATAGTACACAGTTACATGCACTGAAATTCAGCAAACTTCTAAAATTTTCCAAAGAAACTTACTAAATCATTGTAAGATGAAAATTGGAGGTTGTCACCTCCTGGTATTCTTACTCTTTTGTGTTTTCATATTCTTGTGTGATTCTATTACAACTTACGGGGAGATTGAAACAACCATGAGAAGGGAGTACTGTATTCGGTTATCTAAATGTATGTTTTGATCTCGTGAAGTGTAGAGAGGAAAACACATGCAACAATTAATCCCCTCGAATGTACTGTTGAGTACCCTCTGGCATACTTGGTATAGGATCACTGATTTCAAACATTTTGTTTACAGCTCGTTATATTCATCACAATATTGGCACCAATATGTTGATTAGGATTGCAGGGATTTAAAAACTCTTGGGGGAGCCATTTGTCCAATACCTTTTCATTAAATTCGATTTTGGAAAAAGAAATGGAAAAAAACAAGAGAACAAGGGAGCAGAAAATAACACAAAACAAGAATCTGTTATGTAGGTAACATCTGCAGGAAGGACATTAGTACGTTTTGAAGTAATGTCAAGTACATGAAGATTATGCAATTATTTATTTAACGATATTCATATAACTATTATTTAAAGGTATTTTATAATGCTATTTTAGGTTTCTATAATGTAAACGTATATAATATGGCACTCTGATCCAGGTGCTGTGAAGAATTGGCACTGGGATGTGGGAGTTCTGCTGCGCCAATCGACTGTCTATTGGAACAGATAAGGAGATGGTAGAATGCCCTCCCCCGGAATAAAGACAGGAAATGCAATCAAACTGATGTCTAACGGGAAAAGTTTAGAAAATCTTGCACTCACCATCGAGTGAGTCAGTGAGTGAATAATATTGTGAGCCACTATTCTTGATGCAAAAAAATTGCTGGTTCTACGAGTTGTAAGGTACAGTAAGCGTTACAACGGCGAAAGATTAGAGAGGTAGTGTGTTCGACGCCCCATCGAATGAAGCGGAAAGAGAAGACGCTGCTTTGTGCATACTTCATTATGCCGGTAAGAGTGGGGACAGGCGAAGAGACAGTGAAAGAAAAGTAAATCACATAAGTAAAGCGACAGTAAAGAAACAATAATTCCATTATATCATACTGTGAGACATAATTTAAATGTGCATATAAGGATTTCCATATACGAATGCTGCTTAGGAGGCCACAGGAACTGTGATTATGCTAAAATTGAAATGAAAGAAATCTGAACATCTTAGGATAGGTGGCACGTTTTTAAAAGCAATAAAAGGTCTAAAATGACTTATCCTATCCCCATACAAATTTACTACTCCATACAGCTTTCTAATCCCATTCACATTTTGAATTCCTAGATATTGCCCTGACAATTTTTGATTGTAAATTTGTAATACTATGAAAATACTTGTTAGATTAAAAATGTAAGACGCGCACAGTAGATAACTGAGGTATGAATAGTTCGTCGAAGTGACAAACAATTTTATTGCGCTGCGTTGTTGTGCGAGTTTTCTCAAGCTAAGACTATTTCCTACACTCTTTACAATAGGCTTAAGCGATAGTCAGGTTCTTTAAGAGCTGATCACTATGTGAGGGCTTTGAATTTCCGTTTTCTTTGCATGTCCGAGGGAGACAGAAAGGGGATAAAAAGGAATAACAACTGCTCTTTGAGAATAAGCATTTGAAAATTAAAAATCAATAACAAGGAATATCTCTGAAATGGTTAATACCATAAAAAGGATGTAGTAGGTGGCATAAATGAGATCTATATTTTTGTGCACAATTTCGCTCTCTTACGTTTCACCATTAATTATTTTACAGGCATCCACAATGAGTAGGACCTGAGGGTTTAGTCACAGAATATTCGACATATTCATATTTGTTATGAAAGTATTTTAATGATGTGAATTTTATTAAAAATCGTTAGTCATAGAGAACCCGAGCTTTTCGAAATGTCTTCCATCTAATATGTAATTTAGAGTCGGGTATTTTCTGGATAATCTTCCTGCAAGACTTAAATATACATGTTTTATACAACCGATTATTCCTTTTGAGGCTATGCACTTCTCTGTATCTCCCCCCTCTCTCTTCCCACTCTCTCTGTCTGACATACACATACACAATAACATTTTTTTTTTTGGTGATTCAGGGAGTCTCAAAACCTGTATTTCAAAGAAATCTCAATAGCAAATTTCTTGGTGGAATGCTACTATGTATTTGAAATGGAAAGCAAACATCTTCTGCTATTATTTGAAACGTGGATATGGACAAGAGTGTACAAGGTGAATTTGTCTAAACAGATGTAAGAAACCATATTGAGCGAAGTTGCGAAGATATGTAACAACAGATGGACCTATAGAACAATCATGTGGCATCCCAGAATAGGAAGAAGATGCTTGGGTAGGCAGAGACCACTTTAAGCAGTGGTCAAGGCGGGCAAGAGACGGAAAAGTGTGGCAAGAACTCCGTGATGAAGAAGGGACAGATACTGCGGTGGAACTTTCAAAAGTGTCAGTACAAAAGTAGTGTTAGTGTTAATGTAAAATTCTGTATGTGTAGAAGGAAAGGACCGGAAGGTGCTGCTTAGGATTAGTTCGCATTTGTTTTATTTGGTTCAGTTCTTTTTTCAGCCTGCGTTTCAGCCTGTGGATATATCGCAGGATATGCATACAAATGCTTATGAAATTAGTAGTATTCTAATGTCTTAAATATTTCATTTATAAAGTGTATTATACTTGGTGACGAAAGTACTTTTCGTAACACTATTTTCGGTGTTGCTCTTGAAATGCGCTTGTCTGTTCCTGGCTTGCGGCTTGCACTGAAGTAAGAGAGGTATTGCTGTTTGGTTGTCATCCAAGCATAGACTCTTCGGTGAGGCTACTTTTCCAATTCTGTATAGATATTCTTGGAATTTTCCGTGTTTTGTAAGGAATTGAGTATGTATATCGAGTTCAGGACTGTTTCTTCCCTGGTATAGACGTTCGGAAAAATGAGTTTTGTGTGGTTGCCTTTAAGTGAGGATGTATACATTGCGTTCCAGATATTTGTATAGTATTCCTGAAGTCTGTGTTTGCAAAATGAAAGAGATCAGATATTATTCTTTGAGACTTTTAGTGTATTTTTGCAAGTAAATCTGCTATTTTGTTGCCGTACGTGAACAGTGTGTCCAGTAGAATTCGATCTGATTGTTACGCTGTAAATCTTAGAGATCTGCCCTTATCTGACGGACAATAGGATTGATTTATTTATTTTTATGGACTAAAATAAAGTAAAATAAATATTCAATATGTCATTCTCTGTATTTAGTGTAACGTGCTTTTGGAATATACCTAGTAGTTTCTATGGTGTACTTACGTTTAAAGAGAAGCCCGTATTTACGTGGTAGAATACAGCAAACAACTCAGCAATATCGTTGTAATTTATTCAGACTACTGCAGTGTTACATATTTCAAAATAATAAGGGACTAGCTGGCCATATAATGTAGAAATGGTACGAATACAAAGGAAACATTTATTGCCGCCATTAAAGCGATCGTCTAATAGCTCTGAACTGCATGCCTCTATTAACTGGACTGCCAGTTCTCTCCCATGTAGAAGGTCGGAGAACATCGATCCCACGCCTCTCATGCACCGAGGCAAAAACTCCCCCACACAATGCACTCCACGAGGTTGTGGTTGGACCAGAGTAAAATAAACGTTCGCGTGAAAGATGACCAGGTTCTGTGACGTGTTTCAAATTAGATTTGGCGCGTTTACGGTCTGCTGAAGATTTTCACGCTTGTATGAACACGGGTCACTTCTGTTCACATGTGGTTGTTATCGCAAGCTAGACATTCACTCGATCGGGCAGGCTGTCAGTACTAGGGCTTAACAGAGATGGAGTCTCGCTCCAGCAGACATGGCGATTCCTTGGATCCCTTCCACAAATTAAATGCATCCATATGCTTTGCTTCTGCTCTCAGTTACGAGAAATGTTGAAAGCGTATTACTATTCCTCTACACACTTCTCCACCTAACATCTTTCAGAATGGGAGTAAATGTTCACAAATGTGTAGACAGTGCATGGAAACGTACCCATGTATTTAATAACGTCAGAATATCCTGTGTTCTACACCAGCTATTGGTTTGAATTCAAGTCCGACGCATATGTATTAGCCAGCAAACAAAAGAAGGGGATGTAGAAACACTAGACTTTAAGGCATGCATCGCAACGACGTCCATCCCAGAAACCCTGGATAAGTCCGTCTGACGTCAAAAGTTTGGTACCCAAACATTAACCTACTGTAACAAAATTAGTCAATGAATCCACTTCTGACACCAGTGTGGCAAAACCAACAAAAGTCCACTACAGTTACCTTTCTGTCACTTCATTGTCCTTCAAAAACTTTTGCACAAATACACAGTTCTCTTTTATTGACGTGATGTTCTCAGTTCTTCATGATATTACAACTCAATTGTTTTCTTCTCGTAAACTTGGCACACAATTTTCTGTTCTTCAGTTCTCTCTCTGTCTCACAAATAGTAACTCTGACGATTGCATCACTCAACACTCACTAATTGCTTCTCTATCTTCCTTCAGGACTCCCGATTCCCTCATGACCTTGCACACGCACTGATACATACAAACACACACACATACTAAAAGTAAAAACTGCCTGGCTCCAAACTATTGTTGCCTGGCCTCCTTATACAGCGAGAACGACAACACGGATCTTTCTCGAAATTAACCTTTTCTGAAACTTCTGCAAATACACCGGCCTCCGGACGCTTCTCGAATAATCTTGACTCTTTTTGACTCTACTGCTCTGATTGTTGTCACGCATTTGCCCACATGAGGGTGTGGGTTAGCTTGACACAGAGCGCCTTTAATAACGCGCCGCGCTTGGTATGTGGTGTGAATAGCTTAACCCGACCGTCCTTTTTTTGTGCGTTGTTGTGAACACAGGAGCGAAGTAAAAGGGGAGAGTAAGATAAACAATAAGTGGCGTGATAGAAATAGATAAGGACTAAAGGGACTGGGCGTGAAAGAGGCGATTTAGTATTTCTTACCAACGGAAACCATTGTGCTTTACATCGACACGATTCTACACATTCGGCAGCACTGCCTGGCTCACAGAGATAATAAACCGTAGTTAGGGGGCGCTATTCTCCGATCTCTGTAGAGGAATATATTGTGATGTAGTGCAAAATTCAAAGTTGAGTTTCAAAATAAGATCAGTTCATACAGATGATTCGCTCCTCACTAGCCCTTTCCACATTCTGTACAACATTACTGTATGTTAGTTGCACTGCGGCAGTGTAATTTCTCTGAAGCGGTTGGTTAACATTATATACTCGGTGGAAGTAAGATGTGAGCATCTTGGGAAGTCGTAGTCTAATCCATAGAGTGTTTTCCCTATTTGGCGTCTTTTATCTAGAAATCTTTGTCTATAAATTGCTCGTGCTTGTCTGCCGTGACAGCAACACGATCCAAAAACTAAATGAATATCAATTCATTGTTTCAGTACTCTAGTCACTCTATGATAAAACGGGTGAAGAACTAATCACAAAATTGCAGACTGGTCACACAGTTATAAAGCTTCAGTATGTGTCCGAGAGGAAACTATTGTTAGAGCTGTGCAGTAATACCCATTCCCTAGGATATAAAGCCCCTATACAAGCGAGCCACCTAACCTACTGCCCGGTTTGTATGCGTGGCACCAGCTATCGTCTACATTGGCATCGTATTACACATAGGTTTTGTAACATAAAGATGCAATTTATGCTTGTTCTTTCTTTTTCTTCTTCTTCTTCTCTTCTTTATTTTGTTTCTTTACTTTGACCACATTTTAAATTATGTTTGAATCTGTACAGTTTATTTCAACATGTCAGTAGAATCAATTAGAATTCTTGCTAACAAAAAGTTGAAACCTGCGCGATAAGACATTCTGTTCAGAGTAAAAAATATCGTCCATTAAAATCAAATTAATTTTATTTTTAGCTGCTGCTATAATAGCTGGTAATTCAGATGAAAATCTTACATCCTTTGATTAAATTAGGATTGGAAAACTGCCATATGACAAGCAGACGAAAACTGAATGGTGATCTGGCTTTTTTCAGACACTCAAGGCTAACAGCTCCAATGTCACATTACATTAACAAGGTAAACATTTGCTGTAATTGCACAGCGTTTTCAGGGTAATTAAACGGAACCCAAAAATTTGCAGCCGTCTAGAAAATATGACGGTTTATGTAAATTAAGAAATTTACGAGATTCCTGCAAATATTACGACACTTTATGCAACACAGTAAAAACATTTCATTTCTTTTAACTGTTCCGTAAATGGTCTCTCTTTCTGCAACAAGAGTCAGTCCTTCTGGAAAAGTCAGCTGTAGGACCATTATTCTCGAGGAATATTATTTAAGTTTCATAGATCAGCAGTCAGGCTGGTACCACAGTATATATTGCTAGATGATAGCTGTGAATCTGTTATATGGGAATCGAATCACCTCAAATAGCCCTGTGTGGCCTACAAAATCACAGTTTTCTCCATCATTGAATATCAAGGTTACGTCCAGGTATATTTCCACCTTAAATAACTATTCACAAAAAATTATTTTATCTAATTTAAAAAGTATAAAAAGCAAGATGAAATATTTTCCCAAGTTGTATAGTGCTATACTGTTTATGAAATATACTGCTTATGAATTATAATAGTTTGTTTACATTTACTTTCATAACAGCACAATTTGAAAATAGATTTTGTTTCATTGAATTAAGCAGTATACTTTACAGCCACTAATTCTAGAATAAAACAATATTTTCCACAACAACACTATTGGCACAGTAAAAAAAAGAATAAACGACAATAATTATTCAGAACGGTTTCTTGGACGATTGCGAGTGATAGGGACAAGATTCTTTATGACTGGAAATCATGTAATGCATGAAAGGCCAGTGTCTCTGCTAATACTAAATAAAGAACAAAAGCAAATCAAGAAACAAATTGCTATCAGTCAGTGTCAGTCATCATAGATGATTTCGGTCCCGATGTTTTCTATCTCATATTTCTTATATAACACTCGTCTGCACACGCTGAAAGTATTTTGATGTTGCTCATTAAAACCATCTTAAAAAGCGAGAACTAGATTATTTATTCATCAGAGAGAAGAGAAAAACTGAAAATGCATAAACAGAGGCACATTCATCATCATAAGAAAGAAGGGAAATGAATTCAGTACGAAAGTAAACACCAGTTTAATAGAGGGACTATAAATCTTCATTTAAATAGTTAGAAAAGGATGTTAGCATTAAAAACCAAGAAACGCTGTAACATTGATCATTCCTTGAACCAGATGGTGGAATCCCATTAGACTTAAATTGCATGATTTATTTTGCCTTGTAAAACTATGTCTGACTCTTACGAAGCATTTAGATGAAGAAAAACAAAGAATAAGTTCCCAAAATTTGACGCAGAAATAAACTACTTCTAAAAATATTACACAATATATTCTTGTAATATAATACATTATGCAATCTACAGCGATTCTTTTACAAAGGCTTTGTGCAGGTTAATGTTGACTGAATTACTTTTGAAATATTCAAGGTTTCTGACTCATACATACGCAAGTTTAATACATTAGCGTTTATCTAGAACCCTGGAGTTCCACAATTTCTTACACCACTGCAAGTAGGCCTTAATATAGGGTATTTTGTAAAAATTGAGATCGTATTAGAGATTTAACCGAATACCCGAATGAGATGATAGAAATTAAATACCCAGGGGTGAAGCATCCCTGGCTGAAGTCTCGTCCAAGACGTATTTCCTAAGTTGTGTTCAATGTTGCAACACATGCAAATTTTCAAACTTAAACTTTGAACAAACTGACTACAATTCTTTATTCGTATGGCGGCTTACTTTTTTATATTAGTGTTTACGTTTTAACTGTTCTAAATTATTACCTTTTTAGATGAAGTTTTACGTATTAACTTCTATTTCTTTTAACTCACCCGTTTTAATGCTTTAACTCTGACTGTTTACCGGTGGGGAGTTCTCCGTTTTTTTTTTTTCTTTATCTTTTTGACTTCGGGTGTTAATGACCTAGTGTCGACGGCCCTTAAACCATACTTACTCTCTCGCTTACTCACTCACTTTATTCACGTGAACAAAAATCAATCTAATCGTAAATTCCTGAAATATGTCATAATAGTAACTCCATCATTCCACCTGCGAGGGAGTAATAATTTCTACGGTTATATTTACAAATTGAAATCCGCATATAAAACACCAAACTTCCTGTCTTTATAACTTGAAACAAGTTCTCTGTACCACTCTTCATGAAAGAGGCATATTCGCCACTGAATGCGGCATGTTGGAACCTGAACAGCAGTGCGGGTGAGGGCTGGCAGGTGGAGTGAAGCAAGGACGTGTTCCAGTGGAGTGGCCCAGTTGAGCGGATTTTGCGCATTATCACGCCTGCCACCAGTAACTGCTTTGCTACACAAGACTCACCGTGAATATCATACAGATCACCCGGTTATATAGTCAACAATTTTGCTTCACTCCTCAATGTACAATCTATTGCCCTAGGCCAGGCCTAGGCGACTCGCGCGATACTTTGAATGACAGTCACTTTTTAATGTGCTAAACTACAGTTATTTAGTCAAGGTTGTGAGCAATTTACGCTCTCTGAGCACCATTTGCCCAAGACTGCCCTAGATACTGTAAGGTCATTTGCTCTGTAGAACGATAGGAATTCGGTTGCGGTTCACCATTCGTTATCACGCCACGAGCCCGCCGTGCCACGTTTCCTTAGAGATACTAGCCAACCTGAAAACATACCAATTTTAATAAGTAAAATTATAAGTTTGCAAATATCCATGTAATATTGTTCAGCACCCTCTCCTCAATTGCACTTACATCTCTAACAGGCTGCATTTAGGCATGGTTGTGTGATTAAGACCGAACGATTTAGGGCACAACTTGTTTAATGACACTACGGAAAACATCTGTTATGTGGCATATTCTAACAATATAAAAGACCTACTTTTAAAGAGGTCATATTCTGAGGAGTATAATATTCTAAGGCTAACTAAACGGTTAGCCTTTCAGTCAAATGTCGTATTCGTATTTATTTATCACTATCTCACCTTCGTTGTGATTCAACAAACTATTTCCTGGAAAAGTACCTCGAGAGAGAACGTAGGCTTTAATGGTCGGAGTCAATACAACGAAGTTATTACCGGTATGTGGAAGAAACATCTGGAATATCTATGTCCAGGAAATCATGGCAAAACAGTCGTAAATAAGCTCAAGCAGTATCTTCTATTTAGTGAATATTATGTTTTACGGAACATATTTAAGAACTAAATAGTTAAACAGGTTCATTCATTCAACTAACTAATAGTATTCCAAGCTTCATTTCTCATAGGACACTAAACATTAAAGTTTGTCAAGTTGAAGGCTGTTGTTCTCGATTGAGGACAGTAACGGGTTTTAATAAAAACATATAATTAGTTATTTTCACTGGTATATCTTCCCCATTTTGTTGTTATTGGCTAAGGATGCCTTTGAGCCCAGAGAACTGTAATGCATTAAGGAGTAGAACGAACTGCTCTCCCCTCAGCTAATTCAACTTACTTTTTAAAGGGAAAGTGAGCATTAATGATGGGCAGGTTCACACGGAATATGACAGCGTCAAAATCCTGTTATAGCGAAGGGGAGAAAAACCTTTTAACAAGAGAAGTGACGTTCAAGGCAGCTGTTTTCTTTTTTTTGAATTAGCTAAGGGCTGAATCTCAAATTGCTTTAGATTTACTTAACTTTTCTGTATGCCAAACTGGGTGCAAACTACCAAAGCTGTACACTTTATCGTGAGCGTTCAAACTGCTGACCATTTAACAACACCCAACCGCGAAATTTAAAAGGCCCACAATTTGAAGAAAATTCATTTGGAATGTTAACATATCAATAAGTGTTTTTGCATTTGTTTTTAAACTACTTACAGAATAGATGTTTAGGGTACTAATTACCAATCCTAATTTTGTACTGTCTACATTATTTTATCTACGTTCTAAAGCGCGTCTCACCCTTAAAAGACAGTACACGTAAAATGGAGCGCAGTGTTGCAACATGTACTAGTTGCGAATCTTTCTCCGCGAGCGACTCGAGGTGGACTGAGTCCTGTACTTAGTCCTTCAATTGCTGCTTGACGAGACGGGCACTTTTAACTTTGGTATCCCTCCACGCCTTTGTTACTGTATGACTTAAATTTACAAATGACTCGTCTGTATAAACAATTGATTTCCCCTGGTCCCTAAACCTTTTACGTCTTTTAGATATTTATGTCGCCATCTGATGATATCGATATCGTCTCTTTCTATTAATATGCACTTGTTACCCCTTCTTTCATATTCCAACCCCAAATCATGTAAGAACCGACTAAGAGTGGCCCTTGAGAAATTTGGTACGGTCTCATCACTGTTGAATCGTGACAAAATTATATTCACCATGGGTGGAATATTTGCAAACTGTAAAGAATGAACAATTCGCCGCACTCCACCTTGCACTATTCAATCATATTGCGTTAACCTAGCGTTTTGTGTAGTCCCGCCTTTTTGCTTTCTTTTTCGATGGCGTTCTTAGAGGTCCTTTCATTAGTTCCTCTTTAATCATACACACTACTGCTTCTGAACACCCGATAGCCTTAGCTGTTTCTTATACCGCCTTACTTACACGCATTTTACTTAAAAAATAATCTAACACATTCATAATTATTTGGCGTTCTTTACTTCTTTATTTACCAACATATCGTCCCTTCCTAGCTTCACCCACCATAACTACAAATATTTACAAAAATATTAAACAAATAACGCAATAACAGCTCACAGTTACACACACGGCTTCTTTCGAACTAATGCTAGTGCTGCTCCTTATACTATCTTCTGTGTCAGGCCTGACGCTGAATAGATGAATACCTTTCGTTTGCCTTACTGGATAAAAGAAAGAGGTTACTGCCTTTTGGTTTATTTTAAAAACTTTCTCCAACCTTCCTCAACATTTGTTCTCGCTGGTTCCCTGATGTAAACTCAATAACAAAAAAGTTTCACACTGCGTAACTTTTGCAGTGCACATATATAAAATTTTCCGAAAACATTTAATTTAAAAAATTATAACACTTAACTGGGTAAACATAGAGAATTCAAAGTAGGCAGGTAGTAGTACTGTAGTTTACTCTACCTAAGAAAAAAATATAGATGCATTCTAGCAGTTAGTTTGTTAGTTAGTGCGTGATGAGTGTAGAAACAGCAAATATCGGACTTCTATTGAAAAAAACGTTTTCTGAAGAAATTTGGACCTATAGAAATGTATAATGACTCTGAAAAGGATATAACCTGACAGGGAAAAAATTCTGCGTCGGATAATGTGTTCAAACCTGAAATTTATAATAAATGAATATTTATACCATGCTATTAGGAATCTGGCAACAGAGCGAGGGTAGAAAAGGACGCGGCTAATGGCAACTTGTATGCGCTAGATAGAGACAGAGATGTCCCATTTAACTAATTCCTAATTGGATCCTAATTTCAGGTTTGAATTTAAAATAAAAATGAGTGAAGATGACTTTAACGGTCCATCAAGAAAACAAAATATAGATGATCATCATTAAAGTGTATTTTATGTTTTTGTTAAACTTGTATTTTATGCTTTGATAGCGTGTTTTGTGTTTTGTTAGAATATAAAATATAGATTTCTTTACCCACTATAATAGTACATAAATATTTTTTTATTAGTTTTTACTGTTTTGAAAAATTGCTACCCAAGATGCAATTTTATTTTTGAAATAAATATTTAACATTAAACACTTTAATAGTATATAATAAAGCCTGGGGAAATCTGGAAAATAACAAATCCTTAAGTTTATATAGAACAATCAAGAAAGAAGTTTATATTCGCAATGTAGCAGACAGAAAAGGGGAGGTTTAGCACGGGTAAGAACTAGGTTAACTCCTAGGAGAGTTAAGATGAAAACCATAGGAATATTTGTAAGGAGGAGAAATGGAAAATAAAATGCATTAGTTTTGCAGTAGAAGGTGTTAGAGAAGTGGAGATATAAAATATGTTATTCAAAGTGACAGAAAAGGAAATAATATTTATAAGACTATTAACAGATAAGCAAAACGAGAATCAAGGTAAATTTTCAAGGAAAGCCAAGAAGAAGCGGCTATGAAAAGTAAAAATGTTGATGTGTTGCACTCAAGTGACTCAAATGTGTCATCCTGCATTTGTTATTTGCAGCTCAGTAATGAGTTAACAGTAAAATTATAGTTTTCATAATAGTCATACGAGTATCTTAATTGCCATTATACACACTACTATTTAAACCCAACCATGAGTCAAGTTTAAAACATTTATGCATTTTTTGAATGCTTTACACAGTATGTTTTTGTCACTGATGTCCGACATTTTAAGCATGTAGTTGTTTTTCGATTCTAATGCGAAAATCGATAGTTGCACCTTCAACTGCGAAATAATGGATTTTATTTTTATGTTGGCCTTAACACAATTATACATAGAGTATAGAAGGTGTCCCAAAATTACACCAACAAACTTTGGGAGTTCACAGATAACATTATTTTAAACACCTTTTGTTAAGGAAAGATTTTGCTCATTAGTTCTTTAATTAGTAATTAGTGAATAAAGTTTTATACGCCAGCAACCTGTGGATATGTTTCACCTCAGAGAGAAATTATCGTTGCTTGATAAGTCTTACACTAGGGAATTCAAAACCCTACACGGTAGGACTTGCTTTCCTAAGTATAAACTGTGCTACGTTCGTAATAAACGGCAAAATACCTCTAGTCTAAATAAGACTTTCTTCTATAATTTTGTAAGAAGTACGGAGAAATTATTAACATTCCGTTTTTATGTCCTTCCAAACAAAAACATAAGAGAAATTTGCCTTACCTGTTATGCATGCGTCCATCCATGATGATGACCATAACCTAAAAAAAGAAAGAAATGTCGCAGTTACAAAATGTTATATTTTATGCAAGGAATTGTCCACGTTGGCATTCGTCAACTAGCACGTTCGTCTTTTTTTAATCTATTGTTATTTTGAGCTTTGTATGTTCTTGTCCACTCCCTTTACAGGAGTCGAATTACTATACCTATACTAGTCGTAGCTGCAAATTGATTTCATACCTAACAGGCATCCCACTCACACCTATTCACGTAATTCATTATCAAGTTAAGTTTTATTTGGTTTATTACTTTCTCTACTAGTAAGTAGAGGAAGTATTGTATTCCACCTAAAAATTCGATATGGAAATTTCACGGAAATATGTTTTGAGGTCCCCTGAATCCAAAACAGCATTTTTAGAAAAAGGTCCGTGTGTGTCATGGTAGATTAAGTTCTAATCCTATTCATGCTCCTATTCATGAATTAGCACATAAAGAAATTAATACACCTCTGATTAATGTTCTCAAAAAGAGGATTTTTGTTGAATTGTTGGGCATTAGTCTGTGGGCAGCATAACTTCAAAAGGAAAAGTGATTAAAAACCAAAGTTTAATGTCTTTCAAGGACGCAACACGAAAATTTTGAAGCAAATTGCTCCACCCTGAACTACCCTTTTGATATTCTCGTAAATGACTCTAAAATGACATATACTTAAGATATTTGTATGACAAAATTTTCTGGCTATAGCCTATGAAGTCCTATTTACTCTGGATGACCTGAGTAGCTCCTAAAACGTAAGCGATAGACTAAATCTTACTATTCAAAAATGTAGATCTTAGTAACACCCAATTTATGCCTAAATACTCTTTTTAGTAGAGTGAACCATTTCGAAGATATTCCTCGTTATTTATGTGAGTTTTGGAAAACAAACATTCGTCAAATAGAACATTGTTATTCATTTGTTTATATATTAGCAGTGCAAAGAGAACGGAATTCGAAAGCTTTGGAAGATTTGACTATCGTTCATACATTTCTGTACTCTCATATTTCCCAAGGAAATAAGCAAACATCATTCCTGCAAATGTTTTCTCAACCAAGAGAAGAAGTTGTAGGAATAAGAGTTTGTAATAATGGTTAGTACAACAGTAGAGAAAGTATCTGAGTGTCACACATACTATTTTTGTCTCCTTATTATTATCTGATTACCATTCCCGTATGGAGGACTGAAGCCCTAAGACTTATGAGCCTATGCCTAAAGTCAGATGCTGTAGGGGAGCAGAGAAACCTATGGAACGAACAGAGTGAGGACCTGAAAGAGGATGGTCAGCCAAGCATCAGGTGTGATAGTGAGGAAGAGGATGATATGAAATACAGACGAAATGGATGAACGCAAAGGTGATGTTGGAGCAGTTGGTGGAATGAGCGGTGGGGGAAACCGGAGATAACCTACCTTGACGCCGCTTCGTTCACCATGAATACCACATGCAGATCCCTGAGATCGAATCCGGGCTGCCTTCGTGATAGACGAACGGTCTAACCACTCGACTACGGCGCCGCCTTGTTTTATTTTTCCAAAGCTTCAAATGCTACTTCTAATGAACATTGCCGTAGAAAGCAAATTGTATGTATTTTTAGCAGGCCACTGTGTTGTTTTTATTTTTTATGGATAGAAATTTAATCGCCGAACCAATGAAACAAGGAGTATAGTCATATCTGATGAAGTTCTTTATTGCTTTAATAATTTATATCATGGGAATGTAACAAATACAGATTATTTGAAATAGATATCTCTTATAAATGACAAAAATACGTGTAAATATGTTGTAAACATGTGTATTTAGATAAATGATTGCTTCTACGGTTTACTGCATATGGTTACAATGAATGCGTTAGGCAGATACAGCGTATGGAACAGAACTTCAGAGCAAAGTTTCAATTGAACATAGCCTGAAATATGATAAAACTCCAGATACAGTATTCAGATCAACCAGAAATGCACACTGAAATGATTTTTTATCCAGGCTGTTAGGGTATAAGTGAAGATATTTTGATAACAATACCTTAAAATAGGCGTGTCATTAAGTGTCTCCTGGAGCCACTTCCCTTACTCAGCTGTGTAACTCCCTACATGCCAGCAGACTGCACGCTGCAGTTGAAACTAGTAAACAGTTTTAGAAGGAAGTTCAGAATGACTACGCGCGCCTTTCATCAAGAGTGGGATGAAGATCGATTTTGTATTTTATATAATGAGAAACCATTTTGTTTAATGTTTGATTTTTCATTGCTCCATGTATCTCATTTTAATATTATACGCCATTTTCACACACACAAATATATACTGGCAAGTTGGCCATGGTAACTTAGTGGTTAATGCAGCCGCTTGATAAGCGGAAGATCCGTGGTTCAAATCCCTGCTACGAGGCTGAATTTTTTAGTCCTGATTCCACCTCTTAATGGTTGATAGATTTAAAGAAGCTAATATTTAAAGTTATTCATATTTTAAGGTTTACGTATCTCTCTTTGTCCACAGACTTGTTCCTGAAATTAAGAACAGCAACATCAGCTCCAGCAACAATTTTGAAATGGATACCAACCTGAAAATCATATATATAGCAAGATCGTTGTGTCAGTGTGTTTACGTATTTTCTTAAAACCTTATTTTTTAAAGATTATTACTTTGATGTATTCATTATCATCACGGTGTACATTAATTAAAATTTGCAGGATGAAAAAGTCATAGTGCCTACTCGTTTTATCGCATTTTTCAATATTCTAGGACACATTCAGCAACAGAGGGTTGAGGAATTAAAATCCCAGTTCTCCAACAGTCTCAATAAAATAAGCGGTAATAAACTTCCAACGACGCCATTCAACATTTACATAGGCGCAACACGCACGGATGCACACTCACACATCTTTTTCTATGAATATTCTGACAAACTGGCATAATCCAGTCCAATTACTTTTCCTTACTTTATTCTCTTCCAAAAACTTTTGCATTAACACACAATTCTCTTTCATTAATGTTAATGCAGTCTCCCATGATATTACGACTCACAACTGTTTTGTTCTCGTAACCTTAACTTATCCCTTTCTGTTTGTCTTCACTTTCTGTCTCTCAAACAACTGAGTTTGACGACACAATCACCTGACACTCATTAGCTGCTTCACTATCTTCCTTCACGACGACCGTTCACGGACGCATGCGCACCTCACCCGCAATCCTCCCCCCCCCCCCCCCCCCATATATAAAATCAAAACTGACGGACACCAAAGTTTCGCCTCCTTATACAGGGAGGATGACATAATACGTGCTTTTCTCGAACCTTACCTCTCTAGAACTTCTACAAATACGCCGACCGCTGCACACATCTCGAATAATCCCGAAAATCCCTTTCACGTGCTGCGCTCATAGTCATTGGGTTGCTCGCGTGAGTGGTGTGGAGTAGCTTGACCTCGAGCGGCTTTTTGTTTGCACCGCCAGTGGTTTGAGACAGCCCTACTCCAAGCCTTTGCCGTCGGCCAGTGTTACAATATTTTTTTTTTCTTTTTGAATTTATAAATATCTCTAAAATGTGGATTATGTATATTTTGAATGGAATTTTTGGAAGTAATGCAATATTTCCTCTGCCAGTGGTATAGAAAGTAAGAAGTTCATGGAATATTTATGTATGAAAACGCTTTCAGAAAATACGAATATGTAAAAATATGTTATTTCTGTTTATTAGAAAGCTATTAAAGATAACTATATAATTTACCATTATTGTTTCAATGTGTGTAATATCCCACCTGTATTTAAAACACCACAGCAATGGAATTGGCATTAACATTTTGAAAACGCGAATTTCGAACTGCTGAAGACTGTGTTAGCACATTGACCGACCTTAATAGTGAAGCGTTTGTCGAAGCGATCGACTGGCAAGCCGAGAACACGCTCCAACGCGCTCCCTAATTCTTCTAATAGAGACGAAAGTAGTGAATAATGGAATTAAAAGAGCTCGAATGGAGAAAAAAAAGCTGGTTTCTTAGTTACACGATTTGAATTCTCTTAAGCGAATGCACCATTATAAATGCGGCTGTCTGAACTTCTTAGGTACTTTGGCTCAAAATTTAATTACAAGTTTGTCTTACTAAAGCATCTAAGCATAATTAATTTTGCTACTGATACTGATGAAATTATATTATCTGAAAATGAATCATTTAAAGAAGATTAAAAAGAAATAATCAGAGTAATAACTTTCAATGAACAAAGAAATATAGAACACAAATATAAAAATGGGACAGACTCGCGAATTTCAAAAGCCGAGTAGAGTGTAGCTAGCAGTTTTGGTAGCCTCACTTTAGTTCATATCAGTTGAAGTGAACAATTCAGAATTCTTTGGCGTGGCAAACATTTAAAACCAACGAACGTAGACTTATGTGTCAGTGAACCATATTTTTAGACTTTTAAATACGGCAGAGTTTCATTTGACTGGTGAATTGTTTTATAATCTAAAATGATCGGCAATGTCTCAGTAAAATAGTGAAAATATTGCAAAAATTTGTTAAAATACGTTATCATAATGAACGTCATCCTTCATGAACAAAACCCACGCACACCCGGAGAGAGAAATATCGATGCTCTATCTACGGCAAGAGATAGAATCAAAGGACTTTAAGGCATTATTAGGCGGCATGAGCTATTGTTGCTTCAAACTGTCTTATCAAGGTGTGATCTAAAAAACTCTAACTGGGCTTAAACTTGTTGCATCGATGACTGGAAAAAACAGCTTCAAGACTTTCTGGGTTTACATAGATTTAAAAATTATAACCTGAATACACAACATGAATTCAAAATTGCTATTCTAAAATTATAAACATTTCTCTGCCATTTTCAAGATGACTACAAACCATCAAAGAAAAAAAGTTAAAAACATTGAGTTATTTTTGTACTTTAGGTTTGACTCCCTTTTTCGGTTAGCTTACTTTGGACCGCGAACAAAATGTGTGAAACGATGCTCAAATGAATCTAGTGTCCATAGAGTTATTTCGCGTTTATATCTTAAGAATGAAGGAGGACTCCCTTCCAAGAAAGGCTGATTTGGGTAACTCACCCAATTTTAAAAGTAAAAGATTTTAATTACGGACTGTTACTATGTAGCAGGAATGCCCTGCCTTAGGCCCACATGTGCAGTAATGGCCCACCGACAGCTCACAATCCTTTGTGTACCTATTTATCAATAGTAATTTGACTATAGCTTTTTAACTGCCTAGAGAAAACGAAAACTCGGGTGGGATTTGCCTCCCAAAGTCCAACCCCAATGTCCTAGTCGTGGGAGGTGGTAAATGATAAAGTAAGGGACTGCTCGCCAGGGTGACGTAGGGGGACCATTGGGTCCCAGGACCGCTACGTAGGCTGAGAAGGCCTGATGAGAACTGTGAAAAATCAGGCTAATAGGGCTCTAGTGAAGCCATCACATGGTGGGCATCCTATTGATTCAGAGAATTCAAGGAATGGTTGGACGGATTACAAGAAAACGAACAGGCAATACAAGGATAATGAATATTGGTCCATGGAATATAGCACCACTAACAGGAAAACAGTCAGAGATAATAGAAGAAATGGTAAAATATATGAGGAAGAGAAGAAGGAGTACACCGAGGTTGGAATGGGATCTTAGACATGTGGCAGAAAGAAGAGGAAAAGGAAAAGTTGAATTAAGGAGAATGGCACAGGATCGACAGGGGTATAAGAAATGGACAGAAAGCCCGACGCCGTGAGGCACAAAGAAAATCAGAAGAGAAGAAAAGAAGGAGAAGAAGAAGAAGAAGAAGAAGAAGAAGAAGAAGAAGAAGAGTGGGCTTTAATTGACTATTTCACGATTAAAGTAAAACATGTTATATAGAGTGCAATAAATAAAATAAAACATTTCATACGCTAATATATCGATGTAACTGTTTCCATGCAATTCTGTTTCTCTTTCTATTGCTCGTTACATTATTCGTACTGTTTTGATGAAGCTAACTTTGAATATTTACACAGGAAGGAAATGACGATCGGAAATAAATTTACTGGTGTTAGATAGGTGATTAAAGGGACAAAAGATACGGAGAAGATAAACCAACAAATGCTAGAGATATGATAAAAATGTAGGATAAGATGCGTTAACTGGTTGAAACAAGTATGACGTAAGTGTACGATAGTGATGAAAAAGTAGACTGTGCAGTTTGTGTACAATTGTCTGTCTTTGGGATGTAACTTCAAAGTCAAGACTGTTCATTTTTAGGTTGCATGCCACATATTTGAATATTCTGTTAAAATATAAAAGTGTTTCCATTCATGTTTAATGACTTCAGTAGTTTTAAATTTAAGCTTACATTGCTTTATAACACCTTTAGCGCAATGGAAATTTGACACTCGTAATTTTCCATGTATTTGGTGTTGTTGATAAGTGAACTGAATGAATTTATCCTGGATCACATAAAATACTCTTTGAGAGGACTAAGATGGATTTATTCTTATGTAATCCCCATCCTTGCAAATGAAAATTATGGAAGTTCAAACAACTCAGGACTTAACCCTAAATTTAAAGACCTTTGTGAATCACCTAAATTTGATTGAATTTTAGAAACCTGTCCCTTCAGAACACTTTCTTGAAATTTACAATCTTGGTCAAAGCTTTTAATCATAGATTTCGCTTTACATACATTTGTGAAAAAAACCTTCTCTGCATGTGTTTAAGAATAAATAACCTTAAACTACTACAGTTGCAAATCTTGCTCTACACGTTCTGTGTACATAACAAAATACCTAATATTTAGAAATTGGTAAATGAAATACAAGTTCAAGCATCACATTTACACTAAACAATATAGGTTTGATGGATGATCTTATTAAGTAGTGTAATAAGAGATGTATCTATTATCATTAAAGTTATTTGCATTTACGATAGCTAAAACAATATTTAAAACAATACTATGTTCTTTTAAAATAAATAACTGAATTACTGTATAACTTAAAATATTGTGTTTTATACATTGCCCTAAAGCTACACGTGACTTTACTAATACTTAAGATTGAAAATAGTGAGGAACATAAATTAGTTACATGGCCCTTCAAAAACTCTTGCACCGAGATCAAAATAGGATAGCCACTATGCTAGCACTATGTGGAAAAGCGCAGGTGCTTCATGCGGTACTGCATAAGTGAGATATAGACCTCCAACTTCCGGTGGGGTTTTTTAGTGAGTAGTGCTGCACTGGTTCGAATCCAGTGCAGGGAGTCTCCACACTCACCTGGGGTTAGGGCGTAAGTAGCCTTTTCCCCACCACCCGCGAAATGGGTTACCATGTTTAATAAGGACCCTGCATGCAGCTATTATTTAATTATATAACTATGGTAAAAGAGATTTTAAATTTAATCTACTATAATTATATCAAGCATTACTTGAAAATTTTGAGGATGCTTCCATCACTAGAGAGTACTTTTAGACTAACCAGCCCTTCCGGATGAAGCTAAAGAAATCAGATGTTCCGGCAATGTTTCTTTCGTTTATGTGAATATCGAGGTAATTTTCATCCTTATTTGGATTATTTGGAACACTATTAGTACCATTACTTTAAATTTATAAAGGGCAAAGGGAAGAATTAATGCTAAAAATATCCCAGATCATTGCACAATACTTTTATGGAGAACTAATCCTGGAAGGCCGCGGAAAATTCTCCTAGTGTAATGGTAAAACAGTAGAGACCTTATTTCAGAAGTAACAAAATTGACCCGTGGGTCATTCGCCCTTTTCTTCCCTCCACTCACATTGGCTTAGTGGCGTGACCGTGCAGAGTAAAGCTGACTGGCATTGTTAAATGGGTACGTTTGTACCTCTTTGAGTCTCATAAATTAACAAAGTCAGTGTCAGGCGTCAACGTTTTCCGTTACGAATTTCAACTGGAATCCTTTCAGCATTCTCCCTTGCCCTTATATTTATTACGTAACCAGCGAAAGATAGCTGGGAAGGGGAAAAAGTAACCGCCCTGTTTCCCCTCACTGATACCACTGGTCTATTCGAACAAAGTGGATATCGATTCAGCAACACCGTGTACGTTATTGTAAGAGTTTGCGATTTAGCAATCTTAGTATTGTAAATACTTCGAAGTTGCAGCACCGAATTTTGGATCCAATGCAATGCTCTCAGAGGTAACGAATAGAGAAATTAAAATAGTTCTGAATGAAAGATAGTTATAATGGTACAACAATCAGCAAAACGTCAAAGTCCTTATAAACACAGACCTCATATTAATTTCAATAGCATCAAAATCCATGTTATGTTTCCTCTATTCCACTTCTAGTGTGTTAAGCACTTTTACTTACGGGGAACAAGGATGCACCGACAGTAGATTTATTTCTATCTGGAGCCTTGCACTGGATTTTTAATATTTTGCTGTATCGCGTTCTTGTGGTTTGAATACATTGACACCCATCGTCATATTAAAATGAGCTTTGCGTAGTAGTGTCGAAAAAAATGGAGATAAGCAGTTGTTCTGTCTTATAACGATCTTCTATTGTTTCTTCAGGAGAGCTGCTTACGTTATTAAGAATTTCTCATCGGTCATGTTTTATTCAGCTCGCCAGTCATTTATTACTTCAGTTACCCATTGTTGCAATTATTTGAAGCCCATTAAGTAGATATTGCATACCGTTTTACTTTAGCTCGTAGTGTAAGAATATGTTAGTTCCGCATCCTTTGTTAATGAACAAGCTAACCTTTTAATTATCTATTGGGAGACACAGTACTAGTTTAATTCGGGATTAAAATTGTTTGTTTGTTTTAAAAAGTATGCAGACCATTTTTATATGCAGTAGCTGTATTATCTGGTGTTTCACGTGGTTTGAAGGTGTAATCTTACAACTTTTTCATTGGGATTACACTTACTCAATAGACTTGCTCTTGCTTTGGTGGCATTTTAAGTATTATACAATGCAATTAAAGAGGTAAAACTCTCACGACACTATAAACATAAAATGTGCTGTGTTCACTCACATGACTTTCTCTCCTCTAGTATTAACCATTCTTAGAAACCCTTATCCCTATATCTACTTTGTGCTAGTTGAGATAAACATTTGAAGAAATTATCTTATTGTTTACTTTTTTGTAGGTACAAGGAATATGGGAATACAGTGGACCTTGAGCGATAGTGCAATCTTCTGGAGCTTTGAGATTCCCTTCTCTTTGCACGGTTAACATAAAAAATGAATAACGATGTTCAGTTTGTCACAAAAATAAGGTCTCCAAAACTCACGTAAATAACAAAGAATATTTCCGAAATGGTTCACTCTGCAAAAATAATGTATTTAGACATAAATTGTGTGTTTTAGCAAGATCTACATTTTTGTATAGTAAGATTTGGTCTATCTCTTACGGTTTCCTAGTTATGCGAAAGTCATCGGGAGTAAATAGGACTACATGGGCTACAGCCAGAAAATTCATTATATACATTTCATTTACCATGAAAAAATCTCAAACATGAAATTTTAATCCAAACCGTTAGAGCCATTTACAAGAAGATCATTTTAGACAAATTTTTCATGGAAAAGATTGTTTAGGGTTGAGAAATTTTCTCCAAAATCTTTGTGTCGCATCCTTCAAGGACTTAAATACCAACTTTGGTTTTTAACCAACTTTGCATTTTTGAGCTATTCTGTCCACACATACACAGACACACACACACACACACACACACACACACACACACACACACACACACACACACACACACACACACACAGACACACACACAGACACACACACAGACACACACACACGAACTATTTCTAAATAGTGTTTATTACTCCACGATCCATGTCAGAGACAAACGAATACTATATGATATCTCTCTTTCTTTGTTATTTTGTGAGGCCGTAAAATGTAATTATTCTTAAGTTGGCAATGCGAATATCATGGGGACTTTGTAGGCATTACATATAACTAAATGGCTAGTTTATTGCGTGAAGTGAAGTTGAATTTTGAATTCTAAGCTAGTAATTTTGCCTTATGTCAAGGTTATCTGTACCAACTTTAGCTGAAACTAACACAACTGTAGAATCATATAAGAAACATTACAAATACATATGTACACATATGCACCGCCTTTTATATATCTAAATATATTAAGATTTATTTGAAGAATTCATTCAGTATTAACATTTTTCTTAAAAAAGAAAAGAAGCATTAGCCAACCTAAGTGAATGCAGAGAAAGGCCTCCCTTACCATCGAAACCTAATTTTGGTATAAACGTATACCTTGTAGTTTTAACTATGAAATATGCAGGCATGCTCATTACTGCTGCCCATGTCAAATTGCTTAGTTAGGAAGTGGAATATTACTTAAGCATGTAGGTATATCAGTGAGCCTGGCACACACGCGTTGCTCCAATCACGACCAAGCAGTAGACGAATACATACAACCGTCCACAGATCAGCCTGCAAGCGCAAGCAAGTCGCGCACGACACAGTCCGCTGAGCATGTGTTAATATCATTTGCTGCTATGTTACCCTTTACATTACCGAAAGAGCAAACATTTTTGTTAAACTGGAACCCTACAGAAACGAAATATTCACTGCTTTAGCTTGTAAACATTACTTATTTTATTCTGTACAAAGCGGTACTTTCCGGCTTGTATACGTTAAAAACGATTATCAACTTTTATCAGTGATGCACAAAAAACACCAACGATAATGTTTGGCGGATTTTGTGTCGTTTCCTAGGGTCTTTTGAGGCGTGTCCTTCACCTTACTTGCCACAGAGCATGTGATAACACAGCAATAAAGTGGGATAAACTTGTCGCATATGCATGCTGGGCAGGAAAACTTGTACTATATAGATGCTTAAAACTGCTATTTGGAACCACAGGGGAACATCAATACTAAGTAAAACTAGAGGAATATAATATGTTATATATGTTTGTATTAGTGACTTATGATTTATGTGATACATTTATGAGAAGAAAGATCTATGATTAAGTAAATTATCCTTTTGTTATTACTGAGTAAACATGATTAGACATTATAAATAGATGTATTTACGGGATGGTTTACATAAATAAGGCTATACATATTATGGTGATAAAATTGTGTTATATTTTTATTTTCTCTACTGGTAAGTAGGGGAAGTGTTGTATTCCACCCAAAAATTCGATGTCGAGATTTCAGAGGAAATATATCTTTTGTGAACCCCTGAATCCAAAAAAAAGCATTTTTAGATAAAGGTCCGTGTGTGTGTGAATGTGTATATCTGTGTGTTTGTGTGTGTGTGTGTGTGTGTGTGTGTGTGTGTGTGTGTGTGTGTGTGTGTGTGTGTGTGTGTGTGTGTGTGTGTGTGTGTCAGTCTGCGGACAACATAACTCAAAAACAAAAAGTAGGTTAAAAACCAAAATTGGTATTTAAATTTAATGTCTTTCAAAGATGCGACACGAAGATTTTGCCCCGCCCTAAACTACCCTTTACATGGAAAATTTTCCGAATATTTTTATTTTCTTGAAAATGGTTCTAACGATTTTGATTTTGAGATATTTTTATGACAAATGCAATGTATATCTTGATTTTCCTGGCTATAGCCCCTGTAGTCGTATTTACTCTGGACGACTTTTGCATAAACGCAAATCTTGCTAAAATACACAATTTATGTCTAAATAAATTTTATTGTAAGGTGTACCATTTCGGAGATATTCCTTGTAATGTGTGTGAGTTCCGGAAAACAACTATCATGAAATGAAACATCGTTGTTCAGTTGTTTATATGTTAAGCGTGCAATGAGAACGGAATCTCAAAGCATTAAAAGATTTGACTATCGCACAAAGCTTACTGTATTCTAATATTTCCCTTGCATCTACAAGGAAATAAGGAGTAAGATAATTTGTAAAAATGTTTATCTTAACTAACACGAAGAATATATCGGAATAAGAGTTTGTATGAATGGTTTGCACAACAGTAGAGAAAGTCATGTGAGTGCAACCCATCAGATTTCTCTTGTCTATATTTCTGTTGTATTCATATGACCAGCAATAGATTAGTGGAGGGTAAATAAACCAATTATTATAGTTTGAGTTGAAGGGAAAATATGCTACTTTGCTTGTTTATTTACATATTCATTTATCACTTATTCTTTTATTTATTTATTTATTTATTTATTTATTTATTTATTTATTTATTTATTTATTTATTTATTTATTTATTTATTTATTTATTTATTTATTTATTTATTTATTTATTTATTTATTTATTTATTTATTTATTTATTTATTTATTTATTTATTTATTTATTTATTTATTTATTTATTTTTACTTGTATGCAGCAAAACATTGATATCATATGAGAACATCCTTCTGTTTACCTTTTTCTTATAAAGTTCTGCCTTGATATGTATTTAGTGAATACCATTACAGCTTGAAGTTTTGGTTACATCATTCATTCACCCAACCTGTATCGTGTGGGACTGCAAACGATGCTGCGCTCTACTTTTCCAGCAGCACAGTACATACAGTACTATTGGTTTAAATGATTTCACTCCACTACATTTAACAAACTTTGATCACTTTTGCGATTCAGTTTCCATGTTTCTTTTTTTACATCCGTTTTAACTGGAGCAAGCATTATCTCATAGCAAATGAATGCGCAAATGTACTCGGGGAACTGAAGCACTAACCTTACCTTAAGCTCCCTACGAATGAGAAATGTTGAATGTAAATATCAACCAGGCAGCTGGATCCATACAGGATTCGAAACCAGGAGCGCACCGAAAGGGCAAGAACTTTACATCTCCATCGCCACGATTCCTCTCTTTTTATCATACCAAAAGCCTTAGTAGCTACATTTCGTACTATTTGCGTTCTTTTCTTGGTTGCTATTTCCAAATTCAATGTTTTTTCGATCCTTATGCTGTCTTTAAGTTAGGGCGTTCAACAAACCAGTTATTTATTTCGTCATCCTGCTTATTGCTAGTAATTGTCTGATTGACTACAGCAATTGCTTGCTGGTTGTAAAACTGTTATATCGGGTGTCCCAGTTCACTTGACTGAGCAAAATACTTTGACCACACTGTAACTGGTGATTCATCCTTGACAATGTCACAGTGTTTGAGAACTGTATACACGTAACAGTTTACTGGCATGGAATAGCACGATCGGCACTTTGAAGAGTGATTCAGAAGACGCGGCACAAGCGATGTGATCCAACAGCATTCAAATTTTGAGGTGGGGAATTTGAGAAAATTATTTTTTTCCCTCGTAGAGGACTACAAGCTTGGAATATTTAAGCGAAATAACAAAAATGTGCAAGGCAAAATTACAACTAACACTTGTGTAAACGTTTTGGTTAAAAATGTTAAATGTTGTATAAACTGTGTTGAAGTAAATGGGAAGCATTTTGAGTAATTTGTGTAAGTCTTAAGTGTTAACAATTTAAATAGTATTTAAATTAGTTGCTAGTGGTTTTTGCTTGATGTGCAGTTTGTCAGTTGAAAGTATTTTGGAATATCCTGCATTCTCTAAAGCGAAATGGACAACGTTTGTTCTTCAATACTGTGTTTTTTAAACTTTGCATTTTATTTTACTTTTTCTAAACATTATACAGTTAAAATATAAGTTAAAAATGAAATACCGTTGGTCACGTGAGATCTAGAAGATCCGCGATATATTTATTTTTTTATTTTTTTTATTTTTCCTGTATTCCTATGTTTAGTTCATTAGGTGTAATATATATGGTTATTATTACTGTTACCTTACTGTATAGACTAGGTAATATGCAATACGAATATAGTGTACATTATAATTTGTACTTACTACAACACATGCAAAGATAATAAACTGCCGTGTTCAGGTATGCAACTTGTAATTTGAAATATATTGTCATCAATAATAATGGTGATGAGACAATAATGATTATGTTAATAATCATAACGCAATAGCAATTACAATAATTATTACTTTGATAAGCATATGATGTTACCTATTAAATACATTTTATTATGACAGGCTGTTTTATCGTCTTCCTTTTCTACATTATCAGTTTCTGAATTTTAAAATGTCGTTTTTCTTTTTATTTTAAATATCAAGATCATCTGATTAACTGTCTTTCACAGATAAGAATCATCACAAAACAGATGATGGATCCTTGGGATTTTGTAGATAATATTCCTTACTTGTGTTCATGGCCAAGTAGTAACAACTTGTTGCAAAGGCAGAGCAATATTCCACAACTAACCAGGAAAAACAGATGACAGCGATATGTATTGAGAATAGGCCTGTGTTATCTGGTTGATCTGTGTGATATGTTCCGAATAGATAACTATTTTGTATATATGGTGCCTTTAACATGTAAGTCATATTTGCAGCTTTCCTTTGGAACAGGTGCTTTTGTCAATGAAGTTCTGTGATTTACTGTTGGTGTTAATCTTTGGATTGACTTTATATTCATACACTCATTTACACTTTCTTCCATACCTCCAGATTCAAATACACGGCTAAAGAAAATGTCCACCCTCCCTCGGGAATGGAATCGGAGATCTCTGAATTTGGATGCTAACATGGTAACCAGCAGACCGAGGGAGTCTTTGTATCATTTTTATTTCCTTCTCTACTGCGTATTTAGTAGTTAGAGAAGGTATTTTATTTCACCCGAGAATTTAATACACACATTTCACCGAGAACAAATGCGTTGAGGGCCCTTGAGTTAAAAAGGGTATGTTTAGAAAGATACTCGTGGTACTTTGTGGTGCCCGCGCGCGTGCGTGTGTGTGAATGTGCATCCGTGTGAGTCCCTGTGTGTGCATCTGGATCCGGGAGCGTCCGTATACGTGCGTACGTGTGCGTGTGTGTACAGCATAACTCTAAAGTAAGAAGTTGGAAGATGCCAAGCTTGGTATTCAAAAAATGTGACCCGAACATTTCCCAGATAATTCATTCACTCCAACCTCGCATTACATGGGACACCTTTTTGAAGTTTTATATTTCCGCAAAACTAGCTCTTATTGTGATGTACCATATATTAAACACGGTTAAATGTGAAACAAAATGCATATTTTGAGATGTCTGAAAATAGCCTGAATGTCCTGTACATCCGGAAGAAATATATGATCCTCTATAACTAGTATAATTGTGTTGCGGCTTAAGCGATAGATGCAAAAATGTAGATCTCTTTAAACACACAATTCATTTTAACCACCCTAACAATAACGTCTGGTTATTCAACATTTGACTATTGATATTAGTTTTTCATGTAACCTAGCTATTTCTCCACAAGTTTATTCAGATTACCATGAAGTGGATAGGAAAATAAACTTTCACAAGAACAGTTTGCGTGCCCGCTATTCCCAATGAGAGCAGAGAAAATCATGTGAATGTAATCCATGAGCTCCTTTTAATGCATTCAAACCACATGTGATATGACGAACCTGGAACTGCTAATTCCACTGCTAATTCACGTTTTTGGGGTATTCGTTTTCTCCCCATCGATAAGGGAAACACAGAATTCCACTCAAAAGCTCTAGTCGAAACTGAACCAGGAAAGGTATTTTTAGAAGCTGATTCTATGTATTTCTGTGTCTGGGTGTAGTAACAGAAATACAGACAGAGAGAGAGAGAGAGAGAGAGAGAGAGAGAGAGAGAGAGAGAGAGAGAGACTAAAAAACGAAAAATGAAACATAAAATTTTACTCTTGCGTCAAATACTACTTAAGTCATGGTCTGTAGATGTCTTACCGTGAAAATTTTCACGGTGCCTTTGTTTTAACCAAATGCTTTATTATTCTTCATACACAACGGCGTTGAATTATCATATACGAATTATCACCTGGTAATTCTTTTGTTTTGTACAAATTATCACTAGGCCGTTCATTTGTTTAGTTAGTGTCATCTGTATCCCAAAAATGGGTGAAAAACAATTATAGATTAAAATCGATTGGCAATCAAAATAGCAATTTCAATTTGACAACAGTATTTTTAACAAATATTCTTTTAATAAGCAACGTAATTTTTTTTTAAAGAAGGGTTATTCGTTGATGTTAAAAATAAGATGATTTTTTTTTGAAGATATAAACTGGTTTTACGTTATAACAAGATAAGATCGATGCAGTGCTTGGGTTTTGTTTTCCTCGGTTGGCACTGCTGAATAATTCGAACCACACTGATTGACATGAATATACTTTTTCTTTACCTTCCAGATCAATTACTTCTGCTTCAGAATTTATCTGTTAGGTCAGACATTATGATTATTACTTATGATAATATAATCTCCGGGTGGAGACATCTTTAGGCAAATTTCATCACAACCTTGAAGATCTGTGAAGCATTAAGATCAGAAGAAACTATAGTTCAAAAGTATTGGAAAGCACGAATGCTAATGGCTTCATTGCCAGATGCAAGACACTAGAAAACAACAACAACAGTACACATTATTTGCATCTGACTATAAATTACAACCCATTACAGGAAAATACTCATAGCATAATATCGTAATAAATATTTTAATTTAATGTACTAACACAAGCACGAAATACAGAGCCGAGGAAGCACTCGATTACATAAAACGGTTGTGAAGTTTCTTCGAACACTTGAAATAGTGCTACCACAGATTTTTGTCTCTCTCTGGCTATCTTCGAAGCAATACACCAATTGCATACATTTTGGTTTAAATATATTTACCTCTTTTCGCCCTCTCCAATAGTGTAATATTTGGAGCCATAGTCTAGCTAACATACAAACGAAGAAGGTTTTTCAACTTCAGTTCACAAGATTGGTGTCCATGTTGTGGTTTGAAGATCTGTATGCAGGAAAATAATTGATCACATAAATTAAGCAGATCCAAAATAATTGGCCAGATAGGTGGGTTTTACATCACAAACGTAGCATCTGCCGACCACTGATTTAAGGAAGCTGAATGAAGATTTTCAGTCAACTGATGTATGAAAAATTCCTGAGTTTTTACTTTCCTACTAATTCGAAATTGATATATTAACATGCTAAATGGAGCGTATCTTGAAACTTATCTGAGTACCGTGTTAACTTCATTCACAATAAATCTGACATAACAGAAAGAATATTATACAGAAAATGTTACTCCTGTTAAAATACTTCATTTTACAGAAACAAAATAACTGCTTCATAAATGCCTGGACCACGTCCTTGTATATCTGTTACATTATATCTACTGTTGTAGGAAAAGCAAAAATCTGATGTGTTGCACTCACATGACCTTTTCTACCCTTTTACCAACTATGCTTAGAAACTCTTATTCCTCTATCGTCATATTAGTCGAGATCAATATTTTCAGAAATAATGTAATTTTCTTGTAGTGCAAGGGGAGTATGGCAATCCATCTTTCTTTATCCGATTATCCTCCCCTTATGTAGGACTTGCACCCCCTAGGACCTACAAACCAGTGCCTAGGGACGGACGCCTATCGGGGAGCACACGAACCTATGGACCGGACAGAGTGAAGACCTGGAAGCAGGTGGTCAGCCAAGCACCAGGTATGACAGTGAGGAAGATGATATAAAATGCAGGCAAAATCGATGAATGGAAAGGTGATTATGGAGCAATTGGTGGAATGAGTGGCGGGAGAAACCGGAGAAAACCCTCCCGGACACCCTCTTCGTCCACCACGAATACCACATGCAGGTTTCGGAATTGAGCCATAGTTCAAATATTTTAAACCTTTGAGATTCCGTTCTCTTTGCATGCTCAAGGTATGAAAAATGAATAACCATCTTGCCTTTGAGGAACATTTATTGTAAAACTCATTTAAAAAAAAGGACAAATTGTGTGTTTTAACAAGATTTACATTTTTGTATGCTTAGATTTGGTCTATCTTTTACGGTTTAGCAGTTATGCAAAAGTCCTCAGGAGTAGCCAAGACTATGTGGGCTATAGTCAGAAAATTCAAAATATACATTTAATTTGCCATAGGTTAAACATGTCGCATTTTTATCAACATCGTTAGAGCCATTTTCGAGAAAATCAAACCTTTCTCAAAATTTCCCATGCGAAGGGTAGTTTGGGTGCAGGTATTTTCTTTAAAATCTTCTTGTCGCATTGTTGAAAGATATTAATCTTAATTACCAAATTGGGTTTTTAACCGACTTTTCGTAGAGATATGCAGTGCGCGCGCGCGCGCGCCACACACACACACACACACACACACGCGCGCGCGCGCGCGCACACATGCTGATCTTTTCCTAAAAATGCTCTTTTTTGATTCAGAGAGCCTCGAAATGTATATTTCTGGTGAAATCTCGACATCGAAATTTTGGGTGGAATACAATACTCCCTGTTTACAGAAGATAAAAATACGTTTATACGAGTAATTTAATAAATAATAAGAAACGGGTGGAGAAAATGTAGGGTTTTTACAGAGAGCTTTTTTTTTTTTTTTTTTTTTTCCCTATATTTTCTTCACGACGTAATTATATTCCCTCCTCATCATTCAAGGTATTAGAGACAGTTGAAGAGTTTCTGGACATTCTGTTGGATGTCCTTAGTTACCTAGTCACTTTCCTGCTTGTTACTATGTACGTATTTAATTGAAAGCTGGATTTTAACAATCGGCGATTACTATTTTCTGGCTCCGTGAATATAGTTATGTCTATAGATGGTCTTATGTGCGAAGTCACTTTTCTGTGTCATCTGTATTATTTATTTCTTCGATTTCGTGACAGGAATTATTATTCAATAAAAATATAGTATTTACTTAACCCTGAGAAGACAAAAGTAAGGTAATGTGATGTTGGTACATACAGATTACAAATAAGACACTGTATTTTGCCTTAAACAACCTTACTGGGTATTCTCTGTAGATCGTTTACTCTTTATATAATTTGATTTTCATAATTCATGGACTATATGCTCCATTAATTTTATATTTCTTCGTTATTTATTACATTTTAATTCCTTAGTGGGAAGCATGGGACGTTAGATGGAGAGTTTCAATTTCTTGATGTGGAAACAGGTCAAAGGCCTAAATCCATGAAAGAAGAAGATGTTCCTTTTTGAGGGGGGAGGAAGCCACAACTTCACGTATTCTTATTGGGCTTCACGCTCTCGATATAGAGATTTCAGCAAAAATGAATATCCCCTGAATAAAAGGGGACTTTTATTAGACAATCTGCGTGCGTGAACCACTTAAGTCCAAAGTCCACCGAACCTCACATCCCTCAAGGATGCGACAGCAAGGGTTTTACCACCTCAAGCCATCGTTTTCTTGGAAAATATTTAATTCTTTTGTATTTTTTTTTTCTAAAATGGCTCTATCGATTTAGTACACAATATGCATGTTTTATATACTTTTATTAAAATTAAAATGTATATCTTGAGCACAGTGTGTGTAAACTGTGAATTCGTTTTCATTTAATGAACTTGCACGACTTTGTTAAACCGGTAAAATGTATGTTATCCACAATAACTTACTCGTTAAAACAAACATAACTTTCATTTTGGCCCGAGCCATTTCCGAGAATTACTTTGAATTTTTCGATGCTTTTTCGTGTTTTTGAAGTGCTTTCTACATTCACCTAATTTCCGTTGTAAGAGCATGCAATTTGAAATCCTGCATATAGCGACCAGCGTTTCAAAGTTCTAAATATCGCTTCCTTGTCCTCCATTCCCTTTGTATCTACAATAATTGTGTAATGAAACCACTTCTCCAATCGTGTATCATGATTAACATGGAAGCTCTGCAAAAATAATTCGTAGAAGAGATAAAATAATGATAGGAGCCAAATTTATAAAAGTTGTGTAACAAATTATACTGCTTCTTAGACGTAAATTGTTTAATACACATTTATTTTAACTTTTCTTTTAAATGTTATTTATACGCTACACAAAGATTGCACAATCTTATCTTCATATTTAGCGATTCTGTTTATGATACCAGGGATGATATCGATACTTGCTATAAGGTTTTGTCATGATTTTATTGTTCTCGAGCCTATCCTTAAGCCTTGCTTTCCTCCAATCTGAAAACTAACTTCAACTATAACTTAAGATTTTTCAGTTGAGGGTCACGTGATCATGAATGGGTGCATTGTTTGTTATGGAAATGCTTTCTTCCGGCCAAGAACTGAACTAAACTGAGAACTAAATTCATTTGTCACTAGATTTTTTAGTTCTCCAACAGAAATCTAGGCGACGAAAATTACGGTGGCAGTCGTTTTTTCAATTGAGTTCAGTTGAACTTGAGTGACCTAAATAGGTGTTCTGTGATCAGAAGTGAGGTTATAATAGTGATACCGTTTTGTTTACTTGCAAGTTTGGGCAAAATTAATGTAAATCCTAGAAGAGGAAAGGATTGTTGAGTTTGTTCGACAGAATGAACTTCTATACAACCTGCAGCATGCAGAGTATAGAAATAATGAGAAAGCTGTGGAATAAACTGGCAGAGGAATTAGGAAAAACAAAAAAAGAATTTTTAGAACTTACATTTTTATGTATTCAATTCATTTTATTGACCATGTACTTTCAATACAGAAATATCAGCTTTGTCAAATCAAGTTATGTAGTAATACATAATGAATCAACACAAAATCATGCAATATCGACATGAAGAACATGTACGAGTACATATTTATGTAATAATATTAGATAAAATCGGTTTATTGCATTATTTTCATAGTCACTGCTTAAGCTTTGTCCACTAAAGGTAAAAGCAACGTACAAATATGTAATTTTCAGTTCAGTTCAGTTTTAAGTCCAGTTTAAGTTCTCGTTCCGTTCAGTTTTCAGACTGGAGGAAAGCAAGGCTTTAGCGATAATTTAATCGATGACTTGAAACTATATTTTTGATGTATGTGGTTAGAGCAGTAATATAGCAAAATATACGAGGTAACTGAAATAAATAAATTGGATCTCCTTATAACATTTACCATTTCCTGCGCTAAATTTTGATTTTGGAGAAATATCTGAAGGGTTAGGCAAAAGCCCATTAATATTATAGTATGTACAGTCATGCATATAATGTGCATGCAAGCATGTGCGTGAGTACACACGCAGCTTTTTGTTCTGTTTTCTGTTTTTCTCATGTAAAAAAAAATTATCAAACTGAATACCATGAAACTTGGTTAAACCCATGTTAGGTCCCACTTATAAAATAGGTCATTGTAATTGACTCTCTCAGAGTAGAATGTCCGTTCGTCTATCACTAAGACGGCCCGAGTTCAATTCCAGGGACCCGCATATGGTATTCCTGGTGGACGAAGAGGCGCCTGAGCGGGTTTTCTCCGGGTTCTCCGGTTTTCCCCACCACTCATTGCACCTATTGCCCCATGATCACCTTTGCAATAATCCATTTCGCCTGCATCTATCATCTCCATCCCCCTTTTGGCGTCCACTTAAGTTGAATGCAACTTTGGCAATTTCATACCACACTTTTATGACTCTTAAAGGATAAAGTTACAGAAGAACCCATTACATATGCATATGGCATATGCAAAAAGTTAGTTCAAATCTTTTTTAAAACGTATATTGCATATTAACCAACACCGAGTGAGTTGGCACTCCGATTACGTGTTTTTCCATGGTTTGCTTTGGTCGCAAGACGTATGCTGGGTTGGATAATTTGATCTTTAATTTAAGTGTGCTTAGAAACTGCAACCCCATGTCAGTAGATGACAAGAAATCCGAGAAACCGGTGCTGCAGATATGAACCTGGCAATTGACAGCTGGTTAACAAACAAAATAAGAGAAATTCAAAAATAAAAACAAATTATCGTTGCTCTTTTATTCGAGAACACATAACTGATGTTTAAACACAGTTGCAACAGAGAGGAAAAGAAAACAGAGAAAAAAAAAAAAAAAAAAAAAACAGCAAGCAAGCTGCGTTTTCTAGTAGCACAAATTAAAAGGTGGATGGGGAAGTATTTTTCTTCCTTTGATTATATAGGTTTCATATTCGTTTTGCCTAAATTTAAAAGCAAACAGTCAATACTAGCAAATGATTAAATTCGCCCTCCCCATAAGGACAAGGTTACAAAATCGTGCCCTCAGTTGAAGGTTACCGGTGCCTTTGTAATGCTCAATTAAAAATTACAGGTACAAAGTGAAGAGCATTCGGCTCTTAATGCACGTATCGTGGTTTGGAAAAGAATGCGGAGCTGTTTGACCGCCGCGACGCCGGCCGGTGCGCGCGCAGGCGGGCACAAAGTGGCGGGCACAGCCTGTGTGGCCGTATGTGAGCGTGTGTGCGTGGTAGGTAGCTCAGTTTGCCCTCGGACAGAGTGAGTGGTGGTGGATACAGCTCCGGAATCTCGTGCACCATGACGACGCGGTGTTGATATCACCACGACGACAACGGATATGGCGCGAGCGAGGCCGACTTGCGGCAGTCAGCGTTTATCACCCCAAGTGCTGCAGGAAACCGTAGATACCGTAGAGTAAAAATAATAATAATAAAAAATACATTAGTGTAGTATTTCTTGTGGTGTGTTTTGGGCATGGCGGCGAACTCCGGCAGTAGACGTGGGGCAAGGAATGGCCGCTATCTCACCATCAGCATCCTTCATCTCGTGACCATCATGTGCCAAGGTAAGGAGATGATGACGTCGGCCAACATCCAGAAGATGAGGACCACATGCCTGTCAACTTTTATGTCTTCTTTGATGAAAATAGAATGTTTAAATGAAGACTAGAGAAATGGACTTTAAGTGATCTAAATAATAATTTACACTAAATCCGTGATGAAAAATATCAACGTAATCTGGCGAGTATTGGGGTAAATTTAATTCTATGCCAAATCAAGAGGCTGTTGTCTCTTTAACTGTCCGTAAAAAAATTTTTTTTTTCCTCCAACATACTTTGCAACTTAATGCGTTTACCACGTCAAAAACACTGCAATAATTATACCACTCATAACAATATATAAGAAGCATTCATAGAAAACAGAGCTATAATCAGGAATTAAAAAGAAAAGCTTGTGGACTATGTGAAAACAACTTGACGATTTAAGCGGTTTTTCAAGCTATCTTGTATCATTCTGGCGCTACGGTGAAAATGTTCGCAAACCATTATTTAATAACGAAATACTTTATCTGCTTATTTTGAGTAATAAAATCCTGAATACACAGAGAAGTGTGCCAAGTCTTTTGCGTATTTTATTGGAGCTTTCGTGCAATAATTTATCGGAATACAGTCACCGAAAACTGGATATAGCTTAACCGACTAATTGACAATCATGACAGCGAGTCATTGACTGGTTTTTCATTTTAATTACGCCCCGGCAGGCAGTGTAGCTATTTTCTTCAAAGTGGAAGACAATGGCAAATTTTTATTTTAGTGATCTTCTATGACTTTCTTTCCGTAGCTCAAGAACTTAATATTTTGCAACTGTTACTGATTAGTTCACGGGAAATATGTTTTCGTCGTTATATAAATTATAGTTTTGATTATTATACTGTAAGAAACTTCTGATGGGGTATACAAATATAATAGATACAATCGGTTACATCCGGTGATGCTAATGTGCGAAAATGAGAAACAAAGTGATATTGTTTAATAAAATTGAAGAAGTATGTGGGATTACTATATTCATTTTTAAGTAAATAACAGTTATAATTTATATGACAATGGTTCTTGACTTGAATTTAAGTCTTCATAATTTACCAAAATGTTCAAGATAAGTGCATTAATCTTTAAACTTCATATCTTTCGTATCGTTTCTCAAGGATAACACTTTAAATCAAGAAATGTGGGTTACCAAAACGTAAACAGCACCGTGAATTTCATAAACTTAAAGAGAACAACGTTTTTCATTACTTCTGACGAAGCTGGTAGGCTGTTTATTCGCTGTGTTTACAAGTTTTCTTTCTAACTTCCTTTTCTTGAGATAATGACCAGTCAGGTAAAGTTACTGACTGCATATTATATTTACCCCTAAATTAAAAAACAAACTTTTGTTTCGCCCAATAATACTGCTTTAAACCTACATTGCCTGTTACTGTCCCATGATAGTGAGGCCAACAATCAATTTATTTTCAAAAGATCTCTGAACTATTTTCGTTTCATCACTTAAATCTCTCGATGCCCCTTTAATGATGTGTTACTGAACATTATACACTAAACCGAAATAATGACAACCACACGAAGGACATTTTATATTCTTTTAGTTACTAAATCGTTTTCATGTGTGATAAACCATTGGTATTAAAAGAAGGTTATGAATCTTTTAATAGAATTTACAATCCATTTTTAATTTTCAAAACATTTTCACTTATACGACATACCTGTTTGTGTAATATATATTTGTCAATGTAAACAATAACTTTCCTTTAAAGTCTTTACTTATTATTTAAATGCCACAAATTAAAACTGATGCACCGTTGCAGGAAAAAATATTTATTTTGTCTCAGATTTCTTTTTTAGCTCTTCGTTTTCTTGCTCAACAAATATCGGTAACGATTTTCCAGACTTTCCGAGCAGATTGGATATGATCTAATTGCTTCCTTTAAATCATTTGTACTTTGAAAAATGGGAAGGTTCAAAACTCTTCTTAACTCAAACCCGATGATACCTTGATTTTAGAGCTGAATGAGTATAAAAGACCATAACTTTGTGAATTCCTTAACTAAGTTTTCTTCGCGTATTGTGTGTTTGTAATTTTATTTAAATAAAATGAATAACAATAATAAGTACGTTAATAAAGGTTTTCTATCAGCATTAAAGATGCTTAAGTGACGAACAATTTACGAAACCGCTGATTACTGTGCCCATCTATGTAGTTTATGCTTTCAACGGGTGTTTCATGTCAAGAGTCATCAATATTTTACACGCCTTCAGGAACAAAGTTGATTAACGACTTCGGTACCTAAACAAACCAACAATATCTGTTATTTATAAACTTCAGCGGTGGG
Source organism: Tenodera sinensis (assembly GCA_030765045.1). Classification (NCBI taxonomy): domain Eukaryota; kingdom Metazoa; phylum Arthropoda; class Insecta; order Mantodea; family Mantidae; genus Tenodera; species Tenodera sinensis. The sequence continues at coordinate 90,409,398 of CM060963.1, forward strand.
TCAAATGGGACTCTCATTCACTTGATTTATGACGATAATTTGCGAGTTTTACTGCTCATGAGAATGTATTGATTTTAGGCATATGTTAACAGGAATGCAGCCCATTTTCTGAATCTTTTCATTATTTCATGGGTCGCATTTGCTACACGCTAGCTTTAAATAAGCGATTCGTTGTTTTGTATTTTTGCACATCAAGTATGCGTTACTCTGTTAGTTTTGTACATATAGTACCGTGGGCATAACCAAAAAGTAACATTGTGAAAATTTCTCAGTAAGATGTTTTCAAGGTATTGAAGATTTCTTGTCATAAATTTGAATATTGTTACTAAATTAACATTTTTTTATAAAGATATATCAAAATAAACGATGAAAGATAACCTGTAGTTAAACTAGTCCAAAAATGACGTAAGTTTCCCCTGAATTACACTTATTTCACACATATATTATTTACCTGTAGAAAGATAATTGTATTCACAAAAAACTCATTGACCAGATTTCACCCAAAAATGTACGTTTTGAGGAATAAACAGTTAAAGAGCCATATTACAAAAAATTCCATCTGCGTGTGCGAAAAGTCAATAAAAAGTCGGTTAAATGCCAAATTTGGTGTGCCTTTCAAGAATGGGACAGGAAGGTTTTCGAGAAACTCCCCGACCCAAAATGGCTAACGATTTTGTTTAATGCCAAATTTTAAGATATTTACATGAAAAATAAAGTAGATACATTGAGTTTTCTAAGAATAGCCTTCTAAGTTATCTTCATTTCAAATTATTTTTGTGTAATTGCAAACCCTAGCATACAACATTAAAAGTGTTGATCACGTTGAAGCACATTATTTATACAAAATTTTCTTTGGCGATAATAATTTACAAATTTTCTTTATTGAATGAATGAATGAAAATAGCCTGTGATGTCCCATTGAGGGCAAAGGCCTCCCACAAATAGGGGTAGCTGCTTTAAAACACTCACGCGGAGAGCTAGGAAACTGTTTTTAATTTTCCAATACTATGCTGTTTTCCTTTTCTTTTGTTTTAGATTTTTACTTTGTCTATTCACCTTGAATATGAAAGCGGAATAAGAGGCTTTTATAAGCAGAATCTTGGTGTGTGTGTGTGTGTGTGGGGGGGGGGGGGGGGGGGGAGGGAGAGGTGAAAGAAAGAAAGAAAGATTCAATAACGAAATATCACACATACATCAAACTTGGTATTTTGGTTTTGGCGCCTTACTTTGATGAGACGTAACATCTTCCTCAAAACCACCATTTTCATGGAAAAGCTTTCACATTTTTTTTTATTTTATCAAAATGGCTATAACGATTTTGCTAAAAATCGTCATATATTTAAAGTACATGCAAAATAAAATGTGCATCTTGAATTCTTTGGAAATAAGGTCTAATCCTCTGGTAAAGTTTGTATAACTGCTAAATATTTAGAGCTAAAATGTATTATTTCTTTTAAATAAATTTTTGTGAGCCATTTTAGAAACATATGTTAATATTTGTTTCAGTTGTTCAACAAATTCTAATTTTTACCTTTACTCACAATACCTACATAGCAGGTAAAATACTGATTCCACCCATAATTTCGATACGTAGACTTAATTGAAAACAGATATTTTGAGGAAACCTGAATCGAAAAGAGTCATTTTTAAAAAGCGTCCGAGTGTGTATGAACGGCACAACTCAAAAACGGAAAATCAATTAAATACGATACTTGGCATCTAATTCAGCTTATTCCGAGGATTTTCTCACCGCAGGCTACGCAATATTTTTCAAACGTTTAAATTTTGTAAAAAATTGCTAATGACTTTTATTAAAATGCCACACATTTAAAATAGTTTCATGCCAAATGTCTTGAATGTATGGCCTTTGAACTCGTCTTCAGTTTTTTAAATCGTAAGAGGTAGACAAAAACTCACTGCACAAAAAATGTAGATCTCCTTTGACCTACGTGCAGTTAACCATGTCCGAGATATTCCGTCTTCTTAATTTCCATTTTAAAACATCTATACTTATCTAAAATAGGAACTTGTCGCTTCTCCATCTCTTGGCTGCACAAAGAGAACGGACATTCATATCTGGCACATTGTGACTGGCTTAGACAAGAATTTTGCTACCGCTTTAGTTTATTGAATTTTTCTTATATATGCAAGAAATTTGTAATGAAGCATTGTCTATATCTTGCCAAGAACTAGAAGGATAAGCATTATATTTATAGTGAATCTAGAAAGTCGTAAGAGTGCTACGTATCAGATTTTTAGGGGGAAAAAGCCGTATGAGTGTACTTTACTAAAACGCTAAATGTCGTTAAATGACGTATTCAAGATTACCTTCTTTCAAGAGTGCAACATGACGATTTCAAAGGAAACCGTGCACCCCAAATTCCTCTTTCATGGAAAATGATTTGACATTAACATTTAAGAGCTCTAACGATTTTGATTAAAATACCATATATTTAAGATATTTTTATAGCAAATGAAGTTTATCTCTTGAATTGTTTGGGGTAGTATGTGAAGTGACCTTTATTCAGAATGACTTTTGCATAACTGTTAAACTGTAAGAGGTAGACAACGTCTTGCTGTACAAAACTGTAGATTTCTTCAGAGCACAACATTTATGTAAAACACGTTTTTTTGTAGAATTAAACATATCCTAAATATTCCATATTGGAACTTCAAATATTTTCAAATAGGCAATCGCTATTCCTTTCTTACATTTTTAGCATGTATATATTAGATCGAGAAGGTAATTGTTAAACTGAGAAATTAGATACAGGGATTTCACTGAAGAAGTTTTAACAACAGCCTTGTGTATGTGTGATATTTTAGCATCTTCCTACGAGATGGAAAGCGAAAGCACCATCAGGTTTCCTATTGGAGGAACTGAAAAATAAATGTAAGCATATGCAGACAACCTTGTAATTATACGAGGAAAAACTTAAAACATCAGTTTACTTATTATAGCAAATTGTAAAGGAATACAACTTTAAACTGTCTATTTCTGAAACTAAATCATGGCATTCCATAGTAAATATCCTGTAAGGGAAAAAATATATTAGAAGATAAATACGTGGAACAAGTACAATGTTTTAATTATTTAGGCTGCGATATTAATAATTTTGATGAACATATTTCAATTAAACTGAACATGCCAAATTATGAGTGAACAATATAGGCAGTAAGATGAAGTCGTATAAAGAAATGGCATTACCGACCTTGATAGTATATATAAACAAATTATATAAGTAATAATAAACAATAAATGTGAAATAGTAAGGAACTCTTTTAAGAAATGGAAACGAGCGCAAACAACAGATACTATTTTGACATATTAAACTAAGTAAATATTCTAACTCTTCCACCAAAATAAACTTAGGTTGTGAATTACTCCAAAACACATTATGCATCATTCTAGGGCTATAAAATAATATACCACATTTTATATAGTACAAATGAGATTATTAGTCATTTAATACTTTTTCCACAAGCACAAAAAACTCGGGAATGGCTAAACTTTTACAAAGTGAATAGGAAAATAAGCCTATCTACAGACTTCAAATTAGGTTAAAATCGCTAAAATATAAGCAAATATTAGATGGAGAACTTTCTGAAAGATTTGATTTTACGTGAAGTACTGCATTTATGGAAATTAGTACATATAAACAAGAGTTTGAGCATGTCCATGTGTCATAAATTTGGTCAAATCAACTAAACATTTAAGAATGATTTGGATATGAAATACCAGACGAATCGCACATTTGTGGCTATATTCCAAATTTGTTTGAAAGAATTATGGGTGAAAGGTAATTTAAATGAACATTCATTTAACAATACTAAAGTTGGCGTTTGATATTCACTTTTAGATAAAGATTACTTTAGATTTCTAGTTAAAGTGGTGCGCGTAATGCTTGTGGAGTTAGAAATTCAGGTGCTATTTCTTACATGATCAACTGACATGCACCTATTAGTTGTATCTATAGTGCTTAATATTTACAAGAAACAAGTTTCAAGATGCAAGTAAAATATACTGTGTATATTTAGGAAGCGAAAAATAATGCGATATGCAACATTCACATGCCTTTCTCTGCCCAGCATCCGATGATCTAATTGTACAAAAGCTTACTCCTGTATGTTTCATGTTAAACGAAATAAACATTTTCAGAAATCTTTATTACAAACTTCATTCCTCATAGGTAGGGTACAACGGGAATAAGTCTGCTTAAGTAATCAATCGCTATGCAATTATGGCTTAAAAACCCCTTATGCTTACACGACCAATCCCATGACTTTTTTCCTGCTGTGCAAACCGTTCTTACAAATACTTATACATCTATCTTCTTCATATTAATTAAAATTATCATTTGCAGAAGTTACTTTATTTCTAATTTTCTTGTAGGTGCAAGGGAATAGGGGGATACAGTAAGGCTTTAAACAATAGTCTAATCCTTGAAAGCTGGTCACTATGTGATTGCTTTGTTTTCTTTGCATGGCCAAGAGGTAAAAAATAAATAACGCCTTCCCGTTCGAGAAAAGTATAAGTTAGGCAAACTTCTGAAAAAATAAAATGATCTATGCATAAAAAAAAGAAAGGAATACATAAAACATAAATGTATTTCAACGAGATTTTGCCTACCTCTTACGGTTTAAATGCAAATTTATCCTTCCCAGAAAATTGAAGATATACATTTCATTTGTGATGGAAATATCTTAAGCATTCGGTATATTAACGAAAATCATAAGACTAATTTTTGATAAAATTACAATTTCCGAAAAAAATTTCCATAAAGGGAGTAATTTGGGGTTTGGGGATTTTCTTGAAAATCTTCCTGTCGCATCTATAAAAGATGCTGAATTCAAGTTCAAAGATTGGTGTTAAAACCGTTTTTCATTTTTGACTTGACAAACTGTAGGCACTCTACTTTCTCTCTTACATACACACGCACACACGCACGCACACACACACACACACACACACACACACACACACACACACACACACACACACACACACACACACACACCTTTGCCTAAAAATGCTTCTTGTATAAAGTTGTCCCATAAGTTCGTTTTTCTCGCAAGTTCCATCTATAACGCCTGAAAACCCCGAACCCCCTGAACACTCAAGTTATCATAGTTGCCCAGCCACCTCTAGAGCCACAATGACATGTCAGAAAGTTTAGCAACTACTCGATGTAGCTCTGCTGCGGGTGAGATGTGTTCCCAGGTGTTCTTAGTAATTGAAGTGTAACGAGAAACGAACTTATTAATCAACTTTCTAAGTTCAGGGGTCACAAAACATGCATTCTGGCGTAAGCCTCGTATGTAAATGCTGGGTGTGATACAATACTTCCTCTACATACTATAGTAGTGAAGAAGATAAACATGAGCGATAACCACTTGGAAAAAGTTACTATTTCAAAATTCGAACCAATAACAAAAAATTTTTGGAAATAGCTACTACTAAAAAAACTTATATTTGTCACAAGTTGTGCCTTAATGAGATGTTCATTTTGTGTAGTAAGATTTTATCCACCTCTAACGGTTTACTGATATTCAAAATACATTCAGAATTAAGAGAACTTTACAGGTTATTCCCAAAAGGTTATACAAATTCATAAACACTTGGTTATAAAATATGGCTCTTTGATCAAAACCATTAACACCACTCATGAGAAGATTAGGATTTTCGAGAAGGTTTTGATGTGGAGGGTAGGTAATCTCTTTAAAAACTTTATGTTATTATTTTAAAGATGTTGAACGTGAAATATGAGCATCAAGTTTTTGGAAGGAATACAATTCCTGCCACACAAACTGTAAGTACAGTAGCAGGGAGGCAAACTTTATCGGGAAGAAAATTTACCGTGTTATTTTGAATTGCTTGAAGTCGATGCAAAATTAAAATTAGTTGATATGGATAGCCTCTTAGTATTAATATAGAAATGCTTAATCTGATATACGCTGTGCGAGCATTTAATTGAGCTTTTAGGCGCGAAACGTTATTGATTTAAAATAATTGGAACAAAGTAATAATTACTCATACATTTTCTAAATATTCTTTGAGTATTACACTAAATAAAGCAAATGTGATATAATTTTCGCTACTAATTTAATAGAGCATAATTTGTGTTTCGCCGTTCTTAGTGATTTTCCAAATTACCCAAGAGAAACACTGCCTAATATGATCATTTGTGTGCAAACAGTTGAAGTGTAGAGGTGTCTGCTTTTCAAGCGCTATTCAGTGAGTAACCTGTAAATATTATGACAGCTATGGGCAGCAGTAGCCCGGAGTGATGACGTAAACTTTCCACTTCATCTCACTCCACAACCACCACTAGCTGGAAACAGGACAAACAGATAAAACATTGCCGATAATCCGACAGCGAAGCTGTGTGGCAACAATGGATTCTTTTACGATAAAAATTATTTTATGTGAACACATTTAGCATTTTGAGTGAAGCTACAGGGAGGGATTTATTGGTTTTCGATACCGTAGGCGTCCTACATGAACTGTTTATACTAATTTGTAAGTAATTAAAGCCTGAAGTGGCCTCTAGAGATGTTTCTTCCGAATTAAGTTACGATAATTGTAAGAATACAATGTCTTAAAATTGTGATTAAACTCTTTGAAACAGTATTGCTGAGAAACGGATTCTCTGTTGTATTCCTCAATCCCGTGAATGTTCAAATGTCCTTTGGGACATAGTGTTGAAACAACGATTTTCACTCAAAATCCTGCAGTGTTGCAGCAACACTCGTTGTCATCTGCAACACATCTCGCATCATTCTATCGACGTCAAACTTGTTTCGATTCTTGTGATTCTTAACCTTGTTGGTGTTGATAAACCAGGTTCTACCGTTCAACGTTGTTCAAACTCAGCAACACTCTCTACCGTCCAAAAAAATTTGAATGTCTGGAAGTATGAATCAGAGTGTAAATGTGCCTGTAATCTAATGTACCTAAATATACAAAAATTCAATGTTAAACGAGTACCATCATTGCAGATAAGCAAAATCAGTGCTGTCCAACCTTGTCTCTTTGGAGACGCTTACGTAATTAGCTGTTATTCCCACCTCCTCTTTCAGTCGGAGGGTGAATCAGCTAGTGCCTGTGACGTTTTAGACCCACAAGAAATCAGTATCTACTGACGGACGCAAACAGGCGATCTCGTGCCAGTTTCTGGGAATGTTTTCAGAACACCTCTTCATTTTGGGTGACCTTTTCAATAAATAAGAGAAAGACAAGGAAAAAATGCTGATATCATTACAACACGCAATTTAGGTATTTTTTCTTTTACGTGAACCATTTCCAAGATAAGCTTTATTATTTTTTAAATTTTTAATATACATTTCTCAAACAGGAATACATGCTATTCCTTTTTATCTCTTGGCCTTGCAAAGAGAACCCTTAAATCATTCTGTATTCGCATATTCCCCTTGCAACTACAAGAAAATTAGCAATAACATACTTTCTGAAAATTCATACGTCGTTTAAGATGAAGTAGATAGACAAATAAGTATTTGCAAGAATAGTGTGTATAAGAATGATTATAGCTCGCCATTTCTCCAAACTGGAATGTATTAGAAGTGTGTATCGCCATATGTTACGCGACGATCACTTAGTGTAACTTCTAAGGCTATGCAGTTCGACTTTGTCGCCACATACTGAAGATTTCTTAAACGTAGTACTAAAGAAGTACTATTGAACATATATTTATCGCATAAGATTTGAAAGTGCTTTTGTAAATCAAGCGCAACGTACATGTAACCAATCCGCCACTACAACACAATGTACGTCAGAGCGCTGAAGAATGGCAAAGCCCACATATAGTGGAAGGAGGTAAATCCAACTTTCCCCCTATCGCAAACGTTGGACATCGCTGGGCAATATGTTCCAAAGGAGGGGCTGCCACTATGACATTTGCACTTAAGGGCGGGATATAAATAGAGCGATTAAAAATATCCGTACTTCCATTCATGGACCGGGAAATGCCCCGCCATGTTATTTCATAAACAAGTGAAGGTTGTGTTCTGAATTATAAGCAGTATAACTTATATTTCTGTCTCATTTCACTGCTGAAAAAATGTTTCAGAGAGTGTATCTGTCAACGACACACGCCTGTATAATAATTTAAAATTTATGGCAACATAACTCGCTCTGTGTCAAGCAAACTTCCAGAAAAATCTTAACTTCTACAACGAATCCCTCATAACGTCTGTGAAAAACTATCAATATTTATTTGAAAATAGTTTCATGATATTTATAATAATAATAATAATAATAATAATAATAATAATAATAATAATAATAATAATAATAATAATAATAATAATAATAATAATAATAATAATAATAATAATAATAATAATAATAATAATAATAATAATAATAATAATAATAATAATAATAATAATAATAATAATAATAATAATAATAATAATACTACTACTACTACTACTACTACTACTACTACTACTACTAATAATAATAATAATAATAATAATAATAATAATAATAATAATAATAATAATAATAATAATAATAATAATAATGAGATGGGATTAAATGTTACGGTATGTCATATAAGAAATTTAAGCACAATGAAAAACTTGCCAAATGGGCATATTGTAAAACACCTAGATATTTTACAATTTCAAGTGCATTTGCATAAAAATACTATTTAAACCAAAACGTGTGTGAATATAACTTAATGCGGACTGTAAAAATATATGTTATATTAAGATCAGAATATCTGAAATGTTCGTATAATTCTGTTTGATATGCTGGAGATAAGCATAAAGTATTTAACATTTAAATAATCATGTGAAAATGTAAAAGTATGTGATTGATTTATGGCAAAAGTGTTAAATGAAAAGCAAGAACAATTGACGCACCGATATCTACCTTAAAATATCGTTTATGAAAATATCTGTACTTATGACACTAACACCAGTACAGGGTCTTTCGTAAATAACTGGATATTAAACAAATTACCAGTTTTAATTATTTTTGGGTATGTATACACAATTATTACTAAAACAAATATATGTCTATGTGCATATGCACATAGGTTAAACTTATAAACTACTGAACCTATTTTAACAATTCTAAAATGATTAAAACGGAATTTAATTATAGATGAAATTATAAACTATTTAAAACTGTGATATATATCACCGAATGTATACCCACAATTGCTACCTTACAATTTGCAAACACCATCCTTACCATATTTTTAACTCTTTACTTTGTTTAACCTATATGGCCAAGCTATCTTAAATTGGCTTACAAACAACTTCTATAAATTACTCGTACATAAACCTTTTAGCTAGCCACAATTTTAAAATATTAAACAATAAAAAAGTAATTTTAAGATACAACAATATAATAAAACGAACGAAAATAATGGTTTCCATGTGTATAAGTTATTAATATGAAAATGAGTTTGGTAACTCTTAACCATTTTTATCAACATACACCATTAAAGAGACGCTCAAAGTAAAGCTACCTCACTACTGTTCGTATGAACGCAAAATAAAGTGATTCGAGACTGTTCGACCAAATTTCGACTGCCAGCTTATTTAGAGAAATGTGGATTTTCGAGGTAATTCGCATGACCTATATAAGCGAGTCAGTTTCTAACATGAGCCTTTAGGCTTTGAGCAAGACAGTTGTTGAGAGTGTATTAGGCGAGCCAATTTAGTGAGTCAAGGTTACGATAAGACAAAACAGCTGTGAATTGCAAGCTCGAACGAGTTGCGAATTGTGTTACGAAAAGATAGCTGCGTTTTGTGATTCAGTTTAAGAAGAAAATAAAGTGACAGAAAAATTAATTAGATATGTTATTTGTCACAGTATATGGGAGTTTTAATTCTGATCTTGTGAATATTTTTAATTCTACACTTTCATCCGCCTATAAACAAAACAGTTCTCCCTCTCAAAGCTATTATGTGTGGCCAATCAAACTGCTGCCCTTATAGTAAAGGATTTGAAAATTGTGGTCTACAATCATTTCTCTTTTGTATAAATTTAGACTATCTGAGATGTCTGTATAAAAATTGGAAACCCGAACTTAAAGAAAAAGGTGAAGTTGTAGACCTCCTACGACTTGTTGGGTGATTAAAGTTGCCTTCTATCTTTCATCACTTTCTCTCACGATATAAGTAAATCAGTTTAGCAAGCGCATATTGAGTGGTGAGGTAATATTTGAGTTGACCGTATAACCGCGGGGAGAGACGCACTGTGCCATGCTCCTTCACCTCGAGGATATCACACTAATGGATTAGTTTTCTTACGTCTTGCCAAGACTGCATTTGCCTTAGGATAAAATATGAAACTGTAGAAGCATGCAAATAAATGTATTGAATGTAGCATTCTCCCTCTTGTCGTCATATTGCTGTAGTACTTTGTTTAAAACATCATCTTGGTTTTATATAGCAGCATATCCATATTTGAGCTCGATTAAACGATGTTTAATTGATAATATTGCGCAATATAAATAAATCAACAAGACTGCTTTCTAGAAACTGTAGTTTTTCAGTTCCTTATACAATGAAACTAAATACATGTTTGGAAAATTTATTAAATAAAGGTAATTTTATTTATTTTATCTTCTGTATTGAAATAAATTATATTTCTTTTCTCGAATTCGAAAGGTTTATTTAAAATATTAGTTAGTGTCATAAATATGAGTAAATTTTAGTTGGACACACTCAAAACTAACTGCTCAGATTTGTCTCGTTCAACAGTTGACGACTCCGAAACACTAAAACCTGGGTACTAACGCCATCTCGACTGACTTATAGAGGCGAAAATGAACTTAGCAACATTTTTCTAAAAATACATCTTTTCTGGGATCTCTCGTAAATGAGCCGACAGTCGAAAGTCTCTCGAATAGCCTCGAAACGCTTTGTTTTACCGCGCTCATTGTGGTCATCCACGTGTAGACAAGAAGTGGTGTGAGATAGCTAACACCAGCTTCTTTGAGGTGCGTGGCCTCCCAGTGGTGTGACGTAGCTTGACCTCGACCTTTTTTTTTTTTTTTTTTTTTTTTTTTTTTTTTTTTTTTTTTTTGAGGTGTGGACCATTTTAGAGATATTCCTAGTTATTTGTGTGCGTTTAGTAATACTTATACTTTGCACAAATAGAAGATCGTTTTTTCACTTTGTTATATCTTAGCACTGCAAAGAGAACGGACTTTGACAGTTTAAAAATATTTGACTATCGCTCAAAACCTACTGTATTTACACATTGTCCTTGCACCTGCAAGAAAATGAGCAATGAGATAATTTCTGCATATGTTTATCTCCACTAACATGAAGAAGATAGAGGAATAACTATAATTAGTAAACATTAGAAAAAATCATGTGAGTGCAACACATAAATTTTTATCTTTAGGTTTAAGGTTCTTTAACCGGTTAGGATATACTAATGGACAATGAATGAGATATGTGAAGTGTTACTCAGATGAGTCCGGAGTTCATAGATTTAAACAACATTCATCTTCCAGGATAAAGGAAAGCCCCAAGAAACCCTCTCCAGGTGATTCACCCTAACTAGGATTAAAATTTTTCTTCATCTCAGGATAGTAACGGGGACATATTTTATAGTGCTTGAAGTTTAAAATATAACAGTTTATTGGAAAATATAATGGCAACAGCTTAAATATTTCAATATTTTGAAAGTTCATGCAGCGGAAGATTCATGGAGCACATTTAAATTAAAAGAGAAAGGGCGCTGTGGCATATTCCTTCTTTGGACTATGCGGCTTTGAATTACTTAATTCCAGTTAATTAAAATACAACCTCTCTTTTACAAGACAACTTTTAAAGTATAATCACCAACTAAATCGAGTATAAGGAATGGTAGATGTGCGCATTGCACAAAATGTGTTTTTATCCCCCTGAATAAAAAAAGCAGTTCTATAAAGCGGTGATGTATGTACGTGTGCATGCGTGTGAATTGCAAATGAAAATTCTGTTAAATACAATATTAGCATTTAAGTTCAGAACTTCCAAAAATTCGGAACAAACGTTCTGAAGGAACTCCAACAAACCAATCCACCATTTCATAGAAAAATTTCAGAACCTCTCATTTCTCAATATTGGCTATGAAATTTTTTTTTTCTGAGACCAGACTGTTAAGTCCTCTTTATTCTAGATTATTCTGGATTTCCTTAATTAATATAATTTATCCCAAATATTCATCATTTTAGTTATTTATTTTTTGGCGTTAAAATTGTGAAATATTATTTGTTCTTAGTTTAATATTCCAAATACCTTATACATTTTGACTTATGTAAAGAATTTATAATTTATACTTTAGAAATAAGAGCAGAGAACACAAGAACACGACGAATGAAGGAAATAACGGAAAATAAAGTGTTAAGCAAGATAGCTGGAAAGATTGTGCAATAAAACAAGAAATGAAGAAATCAGAGAGATATACAAGATATATGTCCAAGATGTCAGATGAACGATTAGTGAAAATAGTGACATACAAAATTCCGGAACGAAGTAGTCCGGGAGGACCAGAAAGAGACAGAAATGGATTGATTCATGTATAAAACAGGTGGTTACGCCTAACATAAACAGAAGAAGAAGTATTTTATATTTCTCTTAACTCATTTTTTGTGCTCATTCAAAAAGCACGGAATTCCAAAGCCATCACATACCAACGAATTTTGAAAATATTTGAGAATCGCTTTAGCTTACAACGAAATATGAAGTAATTTTAGATAGCTTAGATAGGAGATTTATTATTATTATTATTATTATTATTATTATTATTATTATTATTATTATTATTATTATTATTATTATTATTATTATTATTATTATTATTATTATTATTATTATTATTATTATTATTATTATTATTATTATTATTATTATTATTATTATTATTATTATTATTATTATTATTATTATTATTATTATTATTATTATTATTATTATTATTATTATTATTATTATTATTATTATTATTATTATTTATTATTATTATTATTAATATTATTATCATAATCATAATTACAGTGATAGCTGAATTGCGAATTTGCTGATGAAGATCATATTCAAATGAATGACCATAAGCTTTAACCCCTAGATGGGCGATTTAGTGCTTCAGTATATACCATTGTGGTGAGTAGGACTTTGAAAGCAACACTCACGACAGAGAGGAAGATTAAGCACTGTAATGAAACTTGCAGTTACAAAGCTGATTTGAGCATTAAGTTATTATCCTCTTCACTGCAATGCACACTGAAGTGTAAATAGTGCACCGCCTTCAGCTAGATCTAGTATTTAGGTGAGAATATCTAATTAACCGCACTACGAAGAGGTACATCAAACTCGCATGCTTTTCTGTAACGAATAGGGAGTTTAATGCCTCTACAAGCATGCTGTAATAGTTACTAGTGTATAATCTGACTGTTGTGACACGAGTATGTCTTTAGCGTGTGAAGTTAAGTGTCACAATGAAAACATTTACACGTGTTAAAAACAAGGTTTGTATAATTCTGACATTAAAGCACGTAAAACTTAACAATAAATTTGCGAAATGTAAAATTATTACGTATTAGAGATCAGAGACGCACGAGATAATGTGGTTTCTGAGCAGAAGTTTCATTTGCTTCAATACTGATGGTTGTGATAAAACTCTTGAAAATATGGATATCATTAATTCCTTTTGAAATTTTCAACGAAGCCAAGAGTGCTGAGGGTTTATTAATTCCAGATAAATCACAAGCTGTTTACGACAAAGAATATGAAAAGCATTGTCGATGGAGAAAGGAAGAATGCGTTACTTTAACTAATGAAACCACATTTTCAGATTTTCTTAGTTATGTTGTGGCGGTGATGCTGCCTCGTTGCCACAGGTGCCAGAAAGGGAGCAATTTCGCATGATTTAGCCGTTGGTGTTGCACAAAGTACTAATCACATACTTTATTTGTAATTCGCTCGAATCTTGAATACCGATTTCCCCTAATTTTTGGGATTTTAGTTCCAAATGGGTTAGTCTTTTTCTATCACATTCAGTTATTAAAACAAGAAAACAAAATGCTCAGGTTAAGTTATTACCAATATATGTTTTATGCCCCACTACAAAATGTTTGCCATGCTTAAGGACACAGGTTTGCCATGTGTCCAACAGACAATAACATACGAAACAGAGACCATCAATAATCTCAGCTGCATGATAGAAATATTGAATTTGTAAATTATGTTTCAACACGGCTTGAGACTTGGAAATATTCTGTTCTCCTATTGCGTTCAATTATTTTTCCACGACTATACCTGCAAGTGAACGTATATTGACCATATTATATGTTATATGTTTTCTGCTTACGTCTTAATATTAATGGCTGTGTCAATTATTGCATTAATATGAGGCAAAAGCTTATTAACATCAAGAATTATTTCCAAATGAAAAAAAAATTTAAGTTAAGTAACAGCGGCCTAAAGTTTCTTACTCGCCGCTATTTCATAAGCGCTTAATAAATTTATCACAAAAAAACTATTTAGCCTATAATAATTGCTGTGAGGGCTGCACACCTCGTGCAGGATCGGCCCAATGCATTCTAATCACAGTTGCAAATGTATAACTGTTCACTTTGTTGCGAACTTAAATTATTCTAAAAATCAGCACTAGGTCGTCTATTTAAACTATAAGGATGTAACACTTACAGTGACTAAAACGGATGACAAATATGCAAGTGGGAGTGGGGAGCGATTCGTGCGATAAGACAACTTCAGACTTCAACCAATGATATCTATCTGCGCCACGTATTATTCTGTTGTTAAAGGGTTCCATCTTAGAAGTTTGCTGTGCAGCGCAAACTGGCAACCAATTTTGTAGACATCGGATATTTATCTCACGAACATTTCAAGAAAGCTTTCGACATAAAGTAGTTTGATGCTTCTCTTGTTATTACAAGTGCTAACGGGATTTCTATTATCAGACAAGTTTATTTTATTATTGTATTTAAAGTTTTCAAAGTTTCATTTCGCATCATAAAAGTTTCAGAACAATAAAGCATAATTTCTCTCGCAAATGCGATAAATTTGTGTTATAAATTACATGGGAACGAAAATGTTTGTAACCATTACTCCTTTATATTTCTTTATGTGTGGAAATTGAGCACACATTTTAATTTTCGTTGCTACTTGTAAGCTTTTTCCAGATCACTTGCTGCTAGGGAAATATCTTGAATTTTAAGTTTCTCTTTCACTAAGTAGAGGAAATATTGTATTCCTTCCAAAAATTCGAATTCGAGACTTCACCGGAAATATATGTTTTGAGACCCCCTGAATCTAAAAAGAGCATTTTTAGAAAAAAGGTCCGTGTGTGTGTCTGTGTGTCTGTCAGTCTGGACATCGTAACTCAAAAATGAAAACTCGGTTAAAAACTAAAGTTGGTATTTAAGTTTCTCTTTCAAGGATGCGACACGTAGATTTTTAACAAAATATCCCACCCTAAACTACTCTTTACAAACGAAATGTATATCTTGAATTTTCTGGCTAAAGCCCACGAAGTCCTATTTACTCTGGATGACTTTTGCATAACTGGTAAACCGCAAGAGATACAAAAATGTAGATCTTGCTAAAACACATAATTTATATCTAAACACATTTTTTGTTGAGTGAACCATTTCGGAGATATTCCTAGTTTTTTGTGTAAGTTTTGTAGAACTTGTACTTCTGTCAAATGGAACAACGCTATTGAATTTGTATTTTTGTTAACCGTGCAAATGGAACGGGATCTCAAAGCTGTAATAGATTTGACTATCGCTCAAAGGCTACTGTATTCCCATATTTCCCTTGTACCTACAAGGAAATAAGCAATAACAAATGTTTGTAAATGTTTATCTCAACTAATACGAAGAAGATATAGGAATAAGAGTTTGTAAGAATTATTAGTACAAGAGTAGAGAAAGTCATGTGAGTGCAACACATTAGATCTTTTGAACTATAGATCAGTGTCTTTAACTAAGATGTGCCCTTAATGTGGATACCAAACAGCTTTGCGTCAATTAAATGATAATTAGACCAACCTGTGAAGCCTACAAATAAAAGGACAAGAGAGTTAGATACTAGACAAACAGGACCATACACTGAGAGATAATGAAATGAAGCACAAGGTATGGAGATTAGTCAATTCATAATGGATTTTAAATTATAATGACTAAATTCTAATTTATCTATTTTAGAATCTTGTTGCTTCACTGTTAATAGCTTCAATTTTTACTTAATTATAATGACTAGTTGCAATATCAACAATAATGGAGTTGTGCAACGGTCACGTAATAACACCAGCCAAGAACAAAGATTAACTTCTGTAACAGTTTTCTTAATGAAAAGAAAGGAAATAAACATTTGATACTTATGCCCAAGTAAGAACTTGTCGTATGAACGTCGTATGAATGTTATATCTATACCATACTTAAATGCGTTTGTTAATGAATATTTTCATAACTATTTATAAACATGAGTGATTTTAACTAATACGAGGGTAGTTCTAAAGTAAGGTGCGATGTTTTATACACATCAAACCATCATAGATATTTGAAAAACGGTTTTTATTTAATTTCTTACATCTTTCTCTATTCTTCTACATAGTTGCCATATTTGTTTAAACATTTGTCATGAAATTCTACAAGCGTTTTTATGTCGACGTCTAAGAAGTCTGCTGTCGTTGGATAAAGAGTGGAAATTGTTAATCGCCGATCTTCAGATTTTTTTATCCTTTTATTATGGACATTGTCCATTCCGGCCTTGAAAGCTTTCACCGACATACGCACCTTGCTGTCACTCATCGCATTGGGGCAATACACTTCACTGGTCAAAAACCGAACGGATGTATTTCGGAGACAGCAGGCCCATTGATTGTATTAAATAATTTGAACCACACTGTAAACAGCACACTGTAACGCTACCAATACAAATGGCCCTATTTTATATAGATGGTGTGCTGGGAGTTGGTGGGCATGCGCGTTCCAATGTTCGCGTGAAATTCGATGAGCTATGGTGATTCGGATCTTACTTTACGAACTGACCTTGTAATATAGAAGTGGTTTTCGAGAAAAATCATTTTAAATAAAAGCATTTGTAGCATCAGAGGATTTTTTTTTCTATTTTTAATTCCACGTGTAAAACAGCACTATAATATCAGGTCAACGCATGAAGATCGCCAATCGTTTGTGTACATGAGTTTTTGTTAACTTGTGCAGTCTCCATGGTGGACAATTACACTTAATTTGTGTGTATACAAATATAGGGTACAATTTAGGGCACAGTTATACTATATTTTAGTTTTTCTCCAACACTTTAAAAGAAAAAAAACATCACTTCGTCATATTGGGTATCGCAGCTATCTGTTGTTTAGGAATTAGAACCTTAGCCGAAATGAATTGCCTGGATAACAGCTTTCTTATTAGATGTATTTATCCTGACAGGGAACCGCCGGTTTCAAACCATGGTCTTATTTAAACAGTTACCAATAGTTCCTTATACTGTCTCTATATATCTGGCGTGTTTTAATGCATTAAAATGTTGGATACACCATTTGTACTCCTCCAAAGGTTAAGGTACGATGAATTCACTTCCATTTTTTATTTAATTTACAGGAAGTACACAGAGAGTATACTTATAGAAGCAATGCTCCCCGAAGTGTTAAAATCACCTCGAAACCCGATTGGTTGCAGTGGTCGAGCTCTCGACGGGTGTGTTGTAAATTGGAACAAGAAACAAATTCATCACCAGCTGGAGTTAAAGCTAGAAAAAAACGAACAGGCATGGGCAGGAACGTTAATCGGGGCTTTCTTTGCTACCATAACCCACACCTCCTTAGCTCGCTGTTCTACCTTCGAGTTACATAATCCGTGTAGCTTCTGGTATTTCCCGTGCTAAAAGAATATATATGTAGGTGCATATTGAATCTGTTCTCTTGAAATTGGAAATATCTAACGAAATATAAAGTATTTTTACCCAAAACAAAACGATTCTTGCCCCGAAGACTACGAAATTGCTCACCGGGCCACCCTATCCCAAAATATAGGAAAATAATTTTATAAATATGAATAAAATATATTCTAAACATTTTTATGCCAGATTAACATATTCTCAAATTCATCGTGTGAAATTCTCTTCATCCTGTATGACCTTTTCATAATTGGTAAAGCGCAAGGTACAGACAAAGCTGTAACAGAAGAATAAATATCTCATCAAGGTGCACAATATATGTCAATTAGCAAATCTGTGTGTCTGAACAGCAGCTAAATCCCAAATGTAATATTTAAGGCTGCGGCAAAAATATTTTCAAAACACCCTCATCGAAAACTGTTGTTTACAACGATAATTTTAATAAAACATTGGTTTTCTCAAAAATTGCTCATATTAATAATTTGCCATGTGCCATATGCTAAATGAAATGCACGTATTTTCCAAAAGCCTCTGAAACTCTCTTTGATCTAAATGAGTTTTATATAATTGGTACCCTAAAATACATATAAAATATACAACAAATCTCGCTGAAGCACATTAATTGTCAAATATATATTTTTGTGGAGCACTTTTCCAATATTTCTTCGATATTGCATGTCGTTTTCGATTATAGATGAATGCCTTATTATACCTACAATAAAATGGGTAAACAAACTATTTTTATTTCGTTACCAGTAAGTATAGAGAATAACAGATTTTGCAAGAAGGGTTTGTAGGAGGGAGAGAGGGAGCGAGAGAGAGTGAGAGAGAGAATAGATACATTCATATGAATACAATACAGGGGATGGTCTTTTATTCCGATTCCTAACCCTACAACTACCAATTCGAATTGCTGTACATATTTGTTGCTCTTGCGTTATTGTTGTGTATTTGGAATATCGGTTAAAGCGGCCGGAGTATAATTAGCACAAACGAGGGCATGAAATTGCCAAGAGATGTAGTTGTGATGAAACATGTAACAGCTTCGCCTCTTGCTCTTTTTCGCGTTGGAGCGCAGCAAATTTTTGGGCTGCCGAAAACGCAGCTGTACTATTTTTAGTAGCGTTGAAGGGGGAGGCAGCACGAAATTTATCATGCTTGGAACACGCATTGCAATATAAGCTACTTTCCGGTATATTAAACCGAAATTTCCAGCTGCAGGATATATACTCCCTCCCCTCCCCTCGGATTTAAAATATTGTACATACCCGGGTGCCCACAGAGCTCCTTATGCGCTTCATGTAATTAAAACTGCCCTCTCCGAGTATAATCAGGCATTCATCTATAAAACAACGTACACTTTTAATAAAGGATAAGAAACTAATTTATATTAACAAAGATAATTGTTTTCGTAACTCTTTTTTTATTCAGTTCAAATGTATCCACTATGCACATGCGGCGCATTTGAAATGGAAATGAAACTAAATATGACTTATATTTACTAACCTTTAGTTGAAAACAGCTATATGAATAAACTAACACACAAGATATTTCATAAACAGCTGTACAATGTAAACAAAAGGAAAAAGAACATTTGCCCAAGAAACTATATTTACGTGTGTTTTACTGTCTTATAAAACGGAACTTAATTTATATATAAGGCTGGATGGGATATCATTACACTCCTTCTAATATTTGCTTCATAGAAGCGTTACAAGGAAAAATGTCTAATGGCATTTTGTTCTTTGATCAGCCGATTTCAAAAAAATAAACTTCTTTTATTCAAATTGGATGCGTAATTACACAGGAATGTACGAAGATAACAGTTTGTTACTTGTAAGATGCATACAGTAACTTATTTCTGACATAGATTCGGTAGTAATTATGGGAGGTCACAGAGTTTCGAAATAGTAAATCACTTAAAGACGTGAAACAATAATCCAAGCAGCTCTTTCACTCTTTCAGACGTGCAGTAAGTCGACAACGCTGCGTTGAAGTTGGTCAGAGAATTGACCTGGTTTGTGGATGTAAACAGGTAGGGCACCTTCGCTTTCCTCTAATGCTTTGGGAGCTAACGCTTGTGATTGGCCTACACTTGCACAGAAAACACGAATGACAACGTAACGTATGTGTTTATCTTATATTCTCAACGCCGTTACGGTATTTGCTTATGTACTGAGCGAGGGAAAACGACACCCACACAATCTGCAGTGCTGGTAGCTTATTTTCGATAAAAATTGAATATCTCCGTAGGAAATGGCCAGAAACAAAAACGTAAGATACAAAATGTGTTCGAAATACCGACATCCGCCACTGGGTTTAATTAATGTAATGACTTCCCTTCCAGCGTATATATTACTCCATCCTTAAGGTAGGGTAGATGTATTGTGTTCCACACAAAATTTGACAAAACATTTCACCAAAATTACATGCTTTGGGTCTTCCTGTATCCAAAAGAAAAAGCAAGAACTTTTAGAAAAAATGTTATATGTAAATAAATATTTTGTTTATTAACGATGCTGTCAATTGCCCGGATGATATTAGCGCCACCGGTGTGCCGAAATGTGGTCCTGCAAGAGTTCTTAAATATGCCAGTAGATCTTAAGTACATATAAAAACCATCGGTCAGGGCCGGATTTCAACTTGTGACTTTGGGAACAGTAGGCCAGCGCAGGTGTGTGTGTGTGTGTGTGTGTGTGCGTGTAAACAGGCATAATCCCAATACAAAAGCTCAACCATTTATGAAGCGTTTCGAAAAGTGGTATATTTTCAATAATGACTAATGATTATAATTCAATTACTTAAATGTATGCTTATTTTCATGACAAGTGAAATGCCTATTTTGAAGTTTCTGGGAATTCCCTCTTCTTTTTGAAATGACTTGCATAACTGGTAGATACACCATCAAAAAGGCACATACTTTTATTAAAAAAAGGATATGTATTTCGATAAGCAGGGGACTTTATGTCAATTCTTTTAGTTAACCATTTCTAAGATATTTCTCGTTATTGACTCAAATATTAAACTATTTTTTTTATTTTCCTCCTGCTCATGCAAAGTGGAACCAGCTCTTAAAAGGTTTGGGTATTCTTGAAATATTCACCAAATTCCATTGTATCTAGTTTATCTTGATGAACGTGAATTACATTGAGAATAAGCTTTTTTAAGAGGTTTATTGAAGAACCAATCCAGAACAAAACCTTCTATTCATGCAAACAGGACGGAATTTTAAAGTCATTGCGTAGCTACCAGCTATTAAAGGATTTGACCATCGTTTCATAACAAAATCATTGTTGGGTAAGGTTAATGTGTTTAGAAACAAATAATTGGGAGATAAATAACAGCAGTGGCATTTACAAGTCAACACATGTGGAAATGCAGGTAGCCCAGTTATAAAATTTGAATGTAGCAAACCACAGAATAACAATTATGTTTCAAATACGAATTAGCAGAATAGATTTTGGCAACGTTTGGGGAGGGGGGATTCATGATGTAGGTGAAACCTATTTTGATAAAATGCGTGTCTTTTCCTTCCCGTTTTACAATATAATAGAAGTGTTTTGCTTAATCGAGTATCGGCAGTTCGTAGAGCCTGAAGACCGTGCTTGTATTATACCCATGACAGTCAAGCTAGAGGATTCTCTGATTAACATTTCAGTGCCTTACGGTAATGTACTTGCCATTATTAATACAGAGATAGTTATTTTAAACAATAAAGTATTGATACGTCAGAAGTTAGCAGATAATTCCATATTTAACAGTAATTGTATATCCTTAACAATTCGCTTCGAGTAGGGCCTTGATTAAATTTATCAGTTAAATTAATTATCCTTACACCCACTCACCACTGGAGTAGCCGGCAGTACACAAATCAACAGCGAGATATTGGAGAGGGAATCGTCAATACACTTATGATTATTGTTTTCCTATCATTATTGAACTTAAAAGAAAATGTTTAATAAAAGCATTTCTACAAATTTTCGTCTCGATTAACGTGATAATAAAACTTCAGGAATATGTCCACATTGCATTATTGGGTGGAATACATTTCTTCCTCTACTTACAGTAAATACCAGATGGAGAAATGGAAAATGATTCCAGTGATACGGGAACAATCCATGAGGGCGGGTATATCACTGAGGTTAAACATAATATTTGCTTCTGAAGTATAAATTGAAACGTTTGAAAGCATAATATATCCAATAAAATTACATATCATTCAAACACAAAAAAATGTTTTCCTTTTGCATATAACACTTCACCATTTTAATTGAAACACAACACAGTGAGTACTGTAAAATAAACATTTAAGTACAAGATATGGTTCTAGGATTAAATGTTGGAAAATATTTTGTACTTCTCAGTCCGACACTATTTAAAACATAGAGCTGTTTAAAGCAATATCAGCACTACATTTGTCTAAACCTTAGACAATTATTAATTTCGTCTATAGCAGACCAAAATGTTTTTCCTCTCTATTTCTTTTATACCACTTTAAGTACGTAGCGATATCGCGACGGATCCGTTATGAGATGGCGACAAACAGCTTTAAGGTCTCATTCCTATCCATATCATCCAACTTCATCACAAAAGCAGGTCTCTGTAACGGCAGATGGCATTAGGGTGCCACCCAGTCTGTCTGCTTACTTTATCTGTGGTTAGATGGCACAGCCTTCACTATTACCATATAGTTTTCATTAAAACCATATACTTAGTCTTAGGGTGGAACTTTGTGTCGTGGAATTAAATATCCAATATCTGTGCGACTGAGACAAACCACGAATAAAACCAAGGTAGACTGAGATTTGAACTAAGGACCATCCGAACGCGAGTGCATACGTTACCGCGAAGCCCTCTCGCTCGTTAAATATCATGGATAGATAAACAATTTTACAATTACATGCACGTTCTGCTTCTGCTGCCGAAAAGTGAAGATTCACAATATTTGCATTTTTACCGATTTCCTTAGAACACTACATGTCTTAATACTTTTCATATAACCTTTCTTTGTGTATTGCGTCAAAGCTAGTGTAGAGCCATTACTGGAAGATTCAGTTCCAATGTCTTGATAGCAAGTTCGCGCTGCTGGAAACATAGTGCAGGGGAAGTGACTCGAAACTTGGTGTTTGCTCCACTAACTTGCACTTTTCTCTTCCACTTAACCACCTGCTGCGTCGAGGATGCTTAAGTTATCGACTATCAGGACTCTGGAACTGTAGTATTTTTCAAAACGATGTACAGTCAACTGCCGTTACTTTTGTTTTTGTATGATCTTTTATTTTATTATGTAAAATCTCCTTAAGTTTCCCTTGATGAGTTAGTTACTTATTGGTTTGAATTATTCACGTATAAGTCTGAAAACAAACAGTTTACTCTTGATGTCTTTTGCATAACTAGTAAACCGTAAGAGATAGACCAAATCTTACTATACAACAAATGTTGCTCCCGTTAAAACACACGATATGTCCGAATGTATTTTTTCGTGGAGTGAACCATTTCAGAGATAGTCCTGAGTGTGAGCTTTCCAATGCCCAAACTTTTCTCAAATGGTAGGTCGTTCCTCACTTTTTTTCGTGGCCGTGCTAGGAGAACGGGATTTCAAAACCTTAATATAGCGGCCACCATTAAAAGATTTTACTATCGTCAAAACCTACTGTATTCCCATATTCCCCTTTCCCTTACACGAACATTAGCAATAAGAAAATTTCGAGTAACATGAAGAAGATAGAGGAATAAGAATTTTAGGAATAGTTAGTACAAGAAGATATTAATTTTTCGTTCACTGCATTTACGAGTTCAAAAAAATTATTTCTTAAAATGAGGTGAAACCTTATGTAAAGAAGTTTGGACCGCCATTGTAATTTATACAGCAAGAGAGATCTTATGTTTTATTCCTTTAGCAATGTTAATCATTGTGGCACTGAAAAAATAATTATGATTTTACAAACACAGTAACCTTACATGAGGGTTAATAAACACGGTAAAATAAACAAGGTGAAAGTTTCAAGAACCATCGAGCCGAAGGAGGAACCCCGAGGGAATTTCAAGCCAAGCATATTAATTACCTACATTGAGCTTTATAAGTACAATTTCAAACAACAGTATTTCGTTTAAAAATCTCATAGGTTGTATGTATACTTATTAACTCTAAATGTCCTGAGGAAAGTGTGTTTATTAACCCTTGTAGTTGTTTTTAAAATAGTAGTGAATACATACATTTTCTGTTATGTGTACGCCTATTTACATTAAGAATATTACAGCATGAAACGAGAAAATACATTTGTAAATTCACTTAGGGGTGCTAGAATAACAATTGTACGCAAAATAGGAACAACATAGTTCACGGCGTTTAATAATAAAAAAGAAAAGCTTGTGTAATTATTTCAAGGATTTCAGCCAGTGTCAATTTACTGATAATACGAGTAATATACATACAGGATAGAAGGTACTGCTTTGCCATATGTTAACCAGAGATTCCACGAGTGAGTATATCAAATATGCCCATTGCAATTATTGTCAATAAACAGGCTTTCGCCCACAAAGAGAAAAAGAAAGAGAGAAAGAAAGAATGAAAGAAAGAATGAAAGAAAGAAAGAAAGAAAGAAAGAAAGAAAGAAAGAAAGAAAGAAAGAAAGAAAGAAAGAAAGAAAGAAAGAAAGAAAGAAAGAAAGAAAGAAAGAAAGAAAGAAAGAAAGAAAGAAAGAAAGAAAGAAAGAAAGAAAGAAAGAAAGAAAGAAAGAAAGAAAGAAAGAAAGAAAGAAAGAAAGAAAGAAAGAAAGAAAGAAAGAAAGAAAGAAAGAAAGAAAGAAAGAAAGAAAGAAAGAAAGAAAGAAAGAAGGAAAGAAAAGAAAAGAAAAGAAAAGAAAAGAAAAAAGAAAAGAAATTGCGTTAACTATATGGGGCCGTCTAGCTTCTTCAAGAATTGATATAAATTGTTTATTATTTCACTAACTGTCGCACAAACTTTATTGCAGTGATACTGTAATGCATTCATAGCTTTTGAAGATGTCATGCCAAGTTTAATTACTAAGATAGATTTGGCAACGTCACGTTAACATTAAATAGTGACTAAAGTCATTCAAATTCAAATTAAAATGCATTACAGCACTTTTTGACACTGTTTGTGTGACAATTAGTTAAATAATAAACCATTAGTCAAAAAGCTGAAAGGGTCCAAATATTTGACACAGATTATTTTTTTTTCTTTGGCGAAACTGTTCTTTATTGGCAGTAATTGAGAGGGAGAGAGAGAGAGAGAGAGAGAGAGGGAGGGAGGGAGAGAGAGAGCATGTATAGCAAAAGCCCAGACAACGCTTAGTACGTATATTAGGCGGGACATTAAGGTGAACGTTTTTCAGGGGGGAACCTACATATATCCGGTAATTCATGGCTACGGCGCATCGAAGTTTGTAGACGATACGGATATGTTGATGGGTGTACGTTCTACATTACGTTAAGAACCTCAACAATAAGATAATACCGTGCAGTAAATTATGAAAGCGGTTCAAACAGTTGACCTCTTGAATGCTAGTGTATATCGCTGGTGCAGACATACGCACATGGTTAAATAACTGCTGCTGTGTGCTCAGTATTTCAATGGCAGCGTGGATTCGTGCGATAAGCTCCACCTCTGATGTTAAAGGGAGGGATAATATACACTATACTGCTCATGGTACCCTACAGAAAATAGTCAAGAGGTGTAAGATCAGATGGCCGTGGTGGCCATGGCACAGATCCTTCTCTACCAATCCATCAATTAGGGTCCAGGTGGTGCTGCACATTCGCATCAAAATGGGATCCTTCGTGCTGCAGATATATTACGTAACAAACCTGTAGTGCCACTGAATCAACTAACATTCAGAGGATGAATCAAGGTGGGGTTTTTCTCAGCATATAAGGTTTTAGGTGTAAAAGTGCAGATATTTTACTAGTACTTGAGGAAAATGTAATGAAAACTATTACATTAATATTTGCTTCATTTGCAAACTTATAAATTTACTTATTAAGCGTAGTATGTTTTTAGGTTAGTTAGTAAACGTATCACAGAAGGTGCCCGTCTCGTATTAACGAATGGTGTACCGGAACCATCAGTGTCACCGCCTGCACTGCCGTATGAAGTAAAAGCGAGCGTTAAACACTGCAAAACAAAAAAATCAAAATGTCTAAATTTGAACTCTGAACAGTCACTATAGCCTACCAGAGCCAATTTATAGCTTACTAAAATTAATTATAACTTTTAGTTAGCGGAACTTGTTTATATAACGAGCTCGTACATTTTGTATGTTGTTTCTCAGTTGAATAAAATTTCAGTAAGAAAGTAAAAGATATCGTGGACCATTTACAGAAAATAAAATAATGGTAAGGGATTCAAAGCTGCTACTACACAAAATGTCTTATATAAAGTAAACTATTTCATACGCACTAGTAACTTACAAATAAAAACGACGGAAATTGGGGCAAAGGATTTCGTACCTCATTTCTCACATAAGTGTACGTTTAAATATTCAATTGTAATTCATTCTTAAGCATTTGTCTTACATGTTCTGTTTTGAACAAAATGTAACATTTTTGTTGCTTAGCATTGGTTGGAACATGAATCCAGTCTCGAAATGTTGGGGAGTATTGTAGAGTTGATATTTTATGTTGAGGTAAGATGATCCTGGCACTGTTGGTTTACATAATAAAAAACGAAGAAATTCATCATTTACAAATTTAGGTATTATGAGCAATCCTTCTCATATAAACTGAGGAGCAATGCTACCTTTTTAACATTCTTGTTAACTGCAGCGAGATATTAACCTCAAAAACTTTAAATTGGATGAAATAACAAGGTTTACAATATGTTTCAGCTTAGTTAGCCAACACACCAATGATGATTATTATCCCTGCTGCTAATTAAGAACTGCAGGAAACATTTTAGTAAGTCGATCTATCATAAATTGATAAATACAATTTGCTATGATATTCTGTTGTCACTAACCACTTCAGTCTGGGTTTCCACTATGTGGTTGGTCATTCTTTAGCAAAGTGGCAGCACCCACACGAGGCTTAGTGATAGTCAGATTTTTTAAGAGCTGGTCGCTATGACATGGTTTTGATATTCTGTCCTTGTTGCACAACCTAGAGATTAAACGGAAAGAATAACGAATTCTTTTTAAGAAAAGTGTAAGTACTTGAAAATTCAAATCTATAATAATGAATACCGTGGAAATAATTAATTCCACAAAAATATATATTTGTCACAGGTCATGCGCTTTAATGTGCGCTTTATTTTTATGTTGAAGCATTGTCTATTCTTACGTTTACCAGTTATGCAAAAGTTATTCATAATTTAGAGTTCTTCACATAAGATATGCATTGCATTTGTCGTGAAAATATCTTAAGCATATGGTGTCTTAATTTAAAATCATTAGAGCTGCTTTTGAGAAAATGAAACTTTGTCGAAATTTCTTCCACGTGAATGGTAATTTAGAGTCGGAGATTTTCTTGACAATTTTCATGTTGCATTATTTGAACGTCTTTTGGTTTTTGAGTTATATTTTACACACACACACACACACACACACACACACACACACACACACACACACACACACACACACACACACACACACACACACACACACACACGCGCGCGCGCACACACACAGAGTGAAAATTAAAATTCCTTCAAAAAATGGAATTATTTTTCAACTGACAAATGCACAGTATAATATAAGCAATAGACGAAAGAAATAATCATAATTGATATTTAACCAATAATTTGAATTTTTTGTTGTTCCAAACTGTTAGCACTTTCAGACGCACACGTTCACAATGGTTGTAAATATAACTGTATCGTAATATTCTTACCTCTGAGATCTCTAAACGCACATATTTAAATGGATATCAAATTATTTAAACTGAGAGTGAAGTAAAACTATAGCTAAATAAAGTATCTACTCGTAGTCGCAACTAACTGAAATAGATTTTCATGGTTTGTGCATAGGAAGTAATATTTTCAGCCCTACAAATATGATTTTCTTCCTATTCGTGGTGTTGATATCATTTATATTTTCGATAGGTGAGAAAACATATGAATGTCGCAGCCCTCAAGCAGTAGGAAACATCTGCTCTGATTATCACTGAAGGCATCTCCCGTCCCAAAGGAGGAAGGAGAGAAGTGCACTCATCATTCTCGTGCTGTTAATGCAAAGGAGCGAGAGAACATTCATGAATTATGTATATGCCACCTAAGAAGGAAGTGCGCAGTTGAACTCATGTCCAGTGTAAAGGCCGTGCAACTTAACTTTCGCTTAGCTTTCTGTATTCACATAGTCAGCACTTATTTACATGTTTTATTACTTCATAAAGGAAAAGTAATCTGTGTATTGAGAAGTTCTATTTATTCTTGGGATGAAAGGCGTCTATATTTTCCAAAATGTTCGCAGTTTATAGCAAATGAAGTTTTCTAATTTGTCAACCAAGCAAATAATAGTACTGAGAATAACCTTCGCCACATGTTACATCCAGCGACCATACTACAGCGTTTCAGGACAGCAATGTTATTTCTCTTAAGATATATTTGTCGTATTTCTATATACAAAATGATTAAAATGCTTTTACTAAGTTTCAGGATAGGTTCCTTTCACTGGAACAAGAAAAAGGTTCATATAAACAGCGGTACAATGAACTCATTTTACTCATTCATAGAAGGCTGTGACTCGTCGTATTTCACGTAGATGGCGATGCGTTGCCATAGATACTTCTTTACATTTGTCATTTGTTTATATGTAGTGAGTTAACTAAAAGTTTACAGTTTAGTTTTACTTCAGCTCATGGTCCCTGGCAGGAATGCAGCCAGCCAGCCAGTATGCCAGTAAACAATTCCAGGTAAACAGCGATATCTGAAGCATGAGTTGTGTTTCTAATCGCGCTTGCGGTAATGGTGCCAGCATTAGAATGTGTACTCATGCTAGATTAAAGCAAAGAGCTGGCTCAAAGCAGCGCAGTTTAAATGTTATTTTCAGTTCCTGGAGTATATTTAGCTTATAAATTGTAAACGACGCTTTTAACTCCCACTGACCATTTTCTGCCGTTTTTATAATTTCCAAAAACCCTGTCAGTCTGTTTTGGTCTCAATTGATAGGTATATCGTCGAACGTTATATCGTGCGATTGCTGTAATGTTACATTTCTTTAAGCATACATTTTACCTAGGCCCAAGCTAGTTCTATGGGATCGAAATCACACATATATGGGGCAGAATAAAATAAAAGACATTGTGGCCCAATAAAACAAAAAATGTGTCCACTTTAAGAGCTTATTTAGGTTTGTTTGTTTCAAGCAACCTATAAAGATCTATTTTACGTATAGATCTGTCACTCTGAAATCCTTGTTCTGCAACCACAATATCAAATATCATAGCAGATTTTACAGCACTTCTAAGGGGGATTTATCTGTTTCTACTTTACTTTTATCATTACTTCCGACATAAAACTAGTGACGTATGCGATTTTGCAACTGAAATTAAGAGAAATTCGTAAGTAAATATAGTGCGAATAACATTGGAGTTAATTTGGCAACGTGACCAGCAATGTTTGCGCGGCTGCTTACAAAACTCTGCTAACACTACTGGAATGTCTCTCCTCTCCCCTTCATTCCTCTAAGACCATGAGCTGGTGAACAGACAGTACCTATCATTCTGTCTTTAACATTTCAATTTTGTTAACATGGTATACAGTCAGGAAGTGTTTGAGGGTGTGACGACTACAGCCGTGTCTAGATGCAAGAGAAAATTTTGATTATCTGATATAAGCATATGTTGAACACTTCTTAACAAGATTAACAAGATATCAAAAACTGGTTTGTCTCACATTAAAATCCTTTCAAAAGGCATGAAAACGTTTCCCCGTATTTAGCTATCATCCATTTTAGATATGTTTATATTGACTATTTCTGATTCTATCTCTGTTAGGACGGTTTACCAATTTTCTTGTAGTTTGCATAGAAAACAACTTGAACTTCACTAAAGGTAGAATCACCCTTAAAGAAAACACTCGTATTTCATTGCACTCTAAGTCATTCACACCAGGCAGACTTCATCCCTTTAGGTAAATTTAAGGGAACACAGGTTTGATCGCCTTGTACGCGAACATTCAGCCTTGCGGATAGAAGCTCAGAAGCTCAGTTGTTTTGCTTGTAGTGGAGTAGCTAGGAGGGCAATCAAACTCAAAATGGCATCCGTCTAGCCCGATGTCATATTCAGTGTGACCAAAGAATACTTTTAGTGCATTAGTAGTGCATAATACTTATAATGCGGTGTACGTTAAAATGTGATCACGTGTTTCTTGACTAAGCCATATATTACATATGTTATACTATATTCAAAGAAGTAAATAACACTTGTATATAAGAAAGTAGGTAACATGTACTAAAACAGAATGAGTATCTTTAATTTTTAAATAAAGGACGTTAATAATTTTAAGGAGCTGTATAGCTTAATGTGGTGGTTTTTGTATCTGGCATCTTTACCACTCGCGGAATACATGAATCGAGTTGATTTACTTTGGGTCTGTAAGGTTCAAACTAACTCTGAAACACTGGTCTAAATCGCCGGTGTTTCATGAGTGATTTGCTATCGCAGGAGTATGCAGCAACTGTTTTTCTTTCTTAATCTGTATTATGAATTACGCTCCATAGGTAACCGTCCGCCGTACCACAGCAGGACTACGATAGAGATCTCTTTGAGCCTTTTTCGCCGCTGAAGCCCTTTAAACATGGACGAGCGCACATTTATTATTCCGTTTGTATGATTCTTTCACATTGAGAAGGTTCTCATCAAAGAAGATATTCCTTTTGGGAGGAGGTGAACTTTACATTACATTTGCATTCCCAGCTGAAAGCTGCGGAGCTTGACAACTTTTGTCCTCAAGTCTAAAAGTGACAATAAATCACGTTTACCTAAGTATCAAAGACAAAACGCCCTTCGGTATTCTTAGTTGATTAGAGTTGGAAATAAATATTATATATGCCAATAAATATGTCTTAATATAAACCATAGTACATATCAAAACTTAATTACACTACATTACAATTAAACAATCAGTTCAGCTTCATAATACAAAACGGTCCAAAACGGCCTCTGATGACAAACAGAAAAATATCTCTTCTACGATTGTGCACACACACATGCGAACGCACACACACACGCATGCATGCGCGCGCACACACACACACACACACACACACACACTCGCACACAAATTGCTCGTTCAACGCTTAACGAGTCCATTATAAAAAAACTGCTTGCTCTCGCCGGCTCGACTCGTATATATAGCCGAAAATGACTTATCAGGGATTTTTCTCGAAATTCACCTTTTCTCGAACCTCTCGTAAATAATCCGGCAGTCGCAAGTCTCTCGATAAATCGGGAAACCCTCAGCTCTGCCGCGCACCATTGTTGACGTTGTTTACTCGCCAAGCAGCGGTTACTGACCTTGAGTCCTTCTAGTGACTCTCAGCTGGCGTCACAACAATAATAGTATTAATAATGTATCGATAAGTAGTCAGATAATATAAAATTGTCGTTTATTAACCGGGCTCCACACTTCAGGGAAACGACGTATGGCATCCGCAGTATCTTAAGTAGCTGTAATGGTACCAGGACCAATTCCACGTTCCCTTGCAAGTTCAACACAAATTCGCCTCCGTGGCGCAGCGGTAGCGCACCTGCCTCTGGCGCGGAGGAACCGGTACCGGCGTGGGGATTTTCCCCTATCTGCTAGGTCTCACACGATGTGTACTCAGCCTTGTTACTTGATGGAGTAGTAGGGACCCCAGATGTTGAAGGTTGCATAACTTTCCGAGAGGGGTCGGGGCGCTGACCACGTCTCACCCTGCGGGACAGCACCCCACTCATGACGTCTGTAGTGGGCAGGTCCCTATTTTTAAGAAATGCACCTAGCCACGGTACAATATGGTAAAGTCTCTCTATCATTGGCTTCCAGTTAATGCTGTATAGCTTCGCGAACACTCTTGCCCCTATAATCTGAATTCTAATGAAGCAGTAATAACAGTCGACAAATTAACCTCACTTAAATTTCTCATAGAGCTATAGCCTCAAAAGTCATCAGATGGCCTTCTTTCTTACAGTTATTCGTTGCATCATTTGTCACCAATAGTGCCAAACACAAAAGTGGTTGACACTAACTATTGAATGACGCATGTAGGATACACGTTCTATCGAAACCATTTCAAACTCTACACCCCATAAATACAAAAGGAATAATTTAAATCACCATTTTGTTGTTCGAACTAGCATTTCAATTTTGTTTACATGTATGAAAATAAATATCAAAGCTCTTATGTTTTACAGTTAGTTTTATGCACCCTTCTATGATGCTTTGATAGATATTTAGAAACTTATAGCAAATTTATTTCCATTTACTCTGACGGTGATACACAAAATATGAAAAAATGTCTTAACAGTGGGAATGAAGGGGATGAATACAAAGGTACTTTTGTGTTTTACATAATAAAATAAAGTAGAGGGAAAAAAATACTGTGATTGATTATCGGCAGCCGTTACACTTGGAGACCGCGCTCGTATGATATAGATTTTATGACATTGGCGGGGAACCTTACGCGTGGCATCTTTTTTTGTGCAACTCTTGGCAGCGTAATTATTATGGAAACTGTTATTTTAAACCGTCAGGTTTGAATATGTCAGAAGTTAGCAGACCTATTTTCAGTAGTTACAATTTCGAATGATGAGATTCAAAACAGATCAATTCTTAAATTCAAACAGTCGTAGTCAGTTCAAATAGGTCTATCCATCATTGTAACTAGTACTGTTTACCCTCACACCTGTCCACATATGTGCTGAGAAAATGATGTCGCAGCTCACCACTGGAACAGCTGGTAGTAAATTCTTCGGAGAACAAGATTGAAGATGGCATCAAAGGTTGTGCACACGTCGAATCGCCAGCAAGCTACTACAGTGTGGAACATGGTGTTGTCATGTGCAATTAAGCATTTTAACATTGCGATGTCTTATATGTCATTCAACGTTTAAGAATGTTATAGTTGTTAGTATTACTACTAATTTATCGAGTGAAATGGCGGCACTGCAAAGTGTGCATTCGAGAGTTCCTCGACGACTCCTATGGTGCTTAATTTCATGCTATCATTTCCTTTCCACCATTTCCCTTCATTCCATTTCGTTGTGATCTTGCAGGTGTGTTTTCAGGCTCATCTTACTGGTGGCGGCAGACAGACGACCCGGATGCTTGGGCGTTGCAACTGCTGTTTTTGGCGGTAGGTGGCGTTGTGCAGTCGCTATCCTCTCGTGGGTAGGGTGCTTACACGAAACGAGCAGGATAGTGGGCACTCGGTGGGGCCTGGCACCGACATGAAGAGATCTAAGCACTCGTTAGGATTTCCGCACATCTCTGTGGTCCTTCTACCTGCGCCCTGTAGCATCCTTCCGTTCCCTCATTTCTTCTCTTCCTCTAAGGGGGTGATAGCCCAAATATATCTATGTGTAAGTCGCAGTATGCAGGATGTTCTCTCCGTATATACACATTACCGTTTATTACTAATATAATGTCAACATTCGCTTTTCAAATCACGATGTTACCACTTGAATTGCTTGCTCATGAAAGAGTTTCACTTACTTTAGATTATGGTTAAAACGTGCTACTTCTTTTGCTATACAATTTGTGTATCATTTGCTTCTTCAAGGGGACATGATGATGTCAGCTGATTTCTTCCGCTGATTGATGAGTGTTAAGTGAGACAACTTACAGCTAATTTAAAATATAAGATATTATCAGCAGGTATAATGTTAGATGACGTGATAGACCTTGTTATAAAGCTATCCTCGTGTGAGCAATTCTATTCCTCCTCCTTAAAAGTGGAAAAATGAATAGGATATTATCATTTTGAGTAGATTCCAGACAAGGAAAATGTAAAGGGATATATTCGTAGCGAGAAAGCAAGTGGTAGCAGCAGAGCGAAAATCTCGTTCCATTTTCTTTTATTCTTCCGAGAAATTTATACACCCAGAAGGGAGAGAAAAACCTATATTCTGTATGCCAATTTATGCGAGACTGGAGCGGTAGAGAAGATGATTTTCACATTGGGTTGTCCCATCAAAGGACTTCTGTAACCAAAAAGCGCCGTAGATTATTTCTACAGTTTTCATCTAAAGACGTTCTTAACGAAATGCTTAATAAGTACGTGGCAAAGACAATGTAAGGATATTATTGAAAGTATTACAAATAATACAATATGGGTAGTCCTCCATTTTTCATGTCATCAAATCAGTTATCCAGGCAATATATTGAAAAACAATGTGAGAAAAATACGTTCTCTGATGTCTAGTGACCACCTGGACAAGTAGAAATTTTACTTTGGTTAGGATAATTAATTCCTTCCTGCCCTGTAAAACAAATTAATTCAATAACATGGTAGCTGTTTGGAATATGGAAGCTATCAAAATTGCTATTAGGTCAAATAAACCTAAAAAAAAATACAGAAATTGTTTAGGACGGGACATTTGAGATGAATTTTAATATGGATTTTTTACTAAGTGCGATTGTGGTTTATAATTTTGTTCTTTTAGATCCCTTGCCTCGTCTTAGCAACTGCCACTGAATCGTTTCTCTCTTCAAGGGGATTGTCTCCAAGAGTTACCTTTACTTATTTTCTTTTAAGGGCTGTTAATTTACATCAAAATAAATTAAAACACTTCATTATTTTGTTACTCATGGGTTAAAAAAGCATTTATAATATAACTTCCACATTATGCGTTAAATCTGGACATATTATCTTCTTGCGTCTATAAATGTTTTACAGCGTCTGCTGTCAAGAAAAATCTTTTCGATCACTTTCTGCTGCAAACTTAACATTTGAACAACTCGGTGCTGTTAGTCGTGGTAGCAGAGTCATGGGTTCGCGTTCCATCTCGGGCATGGATGTTTGTGTGTATGTGACAGAATAAACAATCTCAAAAACAACGAAATCAAGGAGAGAAAGGGGGAAAATAGGAAAGAAAGAACGTCATTGCTGACATTTGTTTTCTTACTGCACTTCAACAATTAAGTTTAGTACACGTTATAATTCTTTTCACTGTCGTATTAATGGATATATTTAAATAATAGAATACCTCTCTTTCTTTTATTTTGAAGAAACTCACAATATTTCTCAACAACTTGCATAAGTTGTGGACATAGACCTTTCTTTTATATATAGAAAGGCTGATTCATCTGTAAAATGTGGTAGTTTTATGAATTTTATTGTTAATATTTATTTACGGCACGCCCTCACTATTTCTGAATTCCTCTCTCTCTCTCTCTCTCTCTCAATCTCAATCTGTATCTGTGTATATTTTTACTTTTTTTACATGGGACTACGAAAAGTGGATTTGCACTGAAATAGAATATTAACACTTCAGTGTACCTGCACCTTCTAAGTAAGCTTAGGCAATAGGCGATTTAAGTAGTATTAACGATTTTCATGAACATTTGTGGATTTGAAACATGAATTATTCATATATCCGAAAGTACAGTGTTTTGTTTTGAGGGCGATGTTCTATGGGGTGGTTGTAGTGTTTAACGCCCGCTTTTACTACATACGGCACCGCAGCGATGACACTGATGATACATGGGATGAAGATGGAGCACCGGTGGAATGAGATGGCGGGGGAAACCGGAGCACCCGGAGAAAACCCGCCCTGACGCCGCTTCGTCCACCACGAATATCACATGCGTGTCCCTGGGATCGAACCCGGGCCGCCTAGGTGATAGGCGAGCGCGCTAACCGCTCGGCCACGGCGCCGCCACCGGCGATGTTCTATGGACAAATGAGCAATGTGAAACCCAAAAGTCAACTTAAAGGATGAGAAACAAATGCAATAAAATGTCACACATACCGACAATCAAGTACCTTCCCTAAATTTATACACTGCTCACTAAATCAGTAAGTAAAAGTACAACAGATATGCCGATTTCTCCCCTAAGAAGATTAAAAGTGTTAAAAGCACACGTAGTTGGCAATGCCCATGGCATACAACGTTTTCCCCATCGTTGATAACGCTTTGTGGACGCCTTAGGGAGCTATTTTAAAGGACAGCCGGTGCACTGAAATGGTATCATGAATGCTAATTGATTGATATTCGTTTCATCTGTACTCGTGCATGATGAAATTACAGAGCTTCATTGTGTGCTTCTCATTTCAACCTGTGGCGTTAACTCCTGCCCTCCATATTTATTTTCTGATCCACATTGCCTTCACGGTCAGATGCACAGCATGGCGTTCCCCTGTTCTCGCATTATGGACTGCCATCCCAGATATTAGTATTTATTAAGAATAATATGAATACTGATACTAGAATTTTATTGGGCACCTTGAATAATACAACTCTGTTTACGTATAGCGAGTTGATTTGTTGTAACGGCATGTGCTCAATACATAAGGTGTTAGCCCAAAGAGAAAGTACTTTCTTACAGTTAAGTAGATGGACGGGGTAGATAGGCAAAACAGATGGGCGACTGTAAAATTTCAACTATACAACTATTCTGCTCTGTGGGTGGCTCTATACTCTGTATCAGGTTTGTAGGACAAGCCTCCCCCAAAGTGCACTCTCAGCTCCCAGCTATTCTGACTGTGCATTTCAGCATTACAGGCAACTACTTTCTCCCTCTCTCCCTTTATAAGCTCGAGTCGTTAACAATATCGCATTGAAGTAGCCAACTCTACTTGTTTACACCAATCAAGTAGGATTCATTATTCTAGGCTATTTCTGAGCCCTTTGTCGTTTTAAGCTAAATATAACTTGTTCATAACGTCATGCTTATCCCTGGTACAGAGAGAGAGGTGTAAAATAGTGTTGATTAGATAAATATTGGAATATTATAGAAGAAAACAGCGACCCAAAGAAAGACCACCCGTTATGCTCCCAAGTGTGGGAACCGGTTACTAAGAGTTACTAAGAGTTACTATAGATTTGATCGCGTTGATATGATGTGAACATCCCAGTAAAGTATATTGACGGTTTTCAAAACACCACACGACATGAGACTGAACAGAGAGAGGGAAAAAGGATGGACTGAAGATGGAGGAGGGTGCACAGAGTGAAACATTGGTAGAGTAAGTGAAAGAAGAAAGATTCAGAGGAGAAAGAGGAAGAGCAGGCTAGGACAGAGGGAGAAATTTTGCACTGATCTATTCAAAAATTCAAAGCATTCGAATGAGTGTTTTGAATCTTTTGCCACATCTTATATCTGCATAAAAATTGTAATTGCTAAGTTTGATGTATATGTTGTCTCTTTCCTGGATTATGTATTTTAAAACAAAATATTAAGGTATTTTACAACAAATTCTGCCCGTGATACAATTTTCATAAATTTTAAGCAATATTTCTGATTTATATTCTTTTGAACTATAGAATAAGTTTGCTAACAAATGTACTCTTAAATTAATAGTTTTAAAAATAATCTTATTCAAGAACAAGGTCTATTCTCGTATAAAATAAAACCAAATGTACATAAAATGTTTGTCAAACGTGCATGACCTGGTGGCGTAACACCTTTTCCTTTTTTTTTATTTTTAGTAACTATAAAGTAAGTTATAGTTAGTATATATTTGAAAACCTATTTCCGAATGTTCACGGTGCATCCAAGAAGCACTTTAAATCTTGATAAATCTCTTACAACTCAGAAAATCACACTGGAAAATTTACTAATAATAACCGGTCTGAGGTTTACTTACGGTTATTAAATGAAGTATATTATGATAGAAATACCTAATTTATAAACGTGTTAATATATTGCAGCAAATTTTCCAAAAGAACTTGGATTTTTTTTTAATTATCAGAAAAAGCTTCAAAAGTGCAACCATTCCATCCGCTCAGAATGATTTAGATCAGAAAGAACCTTTTTGCTCAGCAAAAACCTTAAAGGAAAACGAGTGCACAAAATCTGACGTAGTAATTGGTTTCAGAGACCAAATTGTAATTTTCTTATGAAAGAGGGAAGCTTTCGGAAATGATTGTATATCCACACTTAGTTTCTGAGGTTTTATTGTCTGGGCTCACCACATATATACATAGGTATGTATATAGACACACCAGCATATTTAAAGATCATGTATCTCAGGAATCAACAAGTTGGCCATCGCGATTGCATAAATGATGACGTCATTGAACGCAACTCGGCACGCAAATGACGCATGGTTTGAAGGAGGGGTTAGAAAGTCCCAGTGGCGGCGTAAAAGAACTTCCCTAAAGCACGTTAGATTTTTTACATGCTTAATACACACACACACACACACACACACACACACACACACACACACACACACACACACACACACACACACACAGATTAAGAGGACTAAAATTTAGTTTTCATTATTTGATTCTTTACTTCATCTGGAACATTGTGGTTTCGCATACATCTAACGTATATTCACAAATGTTGACGTATAACAGAGGACGTAGATTTTCACCTGTCAATCGTGATCTGCTTTTACATCATAAAGTCTTCAGTTTAGAAAACAATTGCTCACATGTATATATTGTAACGACGTAATGTCATTTAATGCCTGACTTGTAAACACAAATCAAAACTTTCGAATACAAACACATTTCACATTCTTGCTCATAGAGCAGGAAAAATATTGTTCTTGCCATTCTTCTTGGAATGCGAAGGTTACCCTGCGTCTTTGTTGTTTCGAAAGAACCCTGTCATATCGACGAGGTGTACACCACTACTTGTTTACGTTTGGACCTCCTTTGGGTTTATAACACATACATTTACTCCGCTGGGATACTGTTTACAAGATTGCTATACTCTTGCACGGCAATGTATTCCAAGATTCGGATAATGCTCTTGAAGTTTTTGGCGGTTTTTCGGCCTGGGGAAAGCTACTCCTCTACCGTACGATCTTATATGAATATCGCTGCCATAGTTCTATCTTCCAGGGACGATGTAACCCTTGCCCTACCACTTCGCTTCAGGTCAGAAAACGTTTCGCTTTTCCTATATTTTTTATTGTCTGAGCCACACACGTTTTGGTTATCCCTAATGGAGCTGCAATGTCTCTGCATAACGTATGGAAGCTAATCGCGAGTCACTTAATATTCTTCTTCGCGTTTTTTCCCATTCTTACTTAGCAATCTCTTTTCGTACCAGAACAAAATGGAAGCAACAAGACAAACGAACATCATGGCATTCTAACAATGTCAACATAGCAGCATTCAGTGGTACTATTTGCAGTAGGTATAAACAATACACGCTCCGACTTCGCTGGCTCATTCATCATAGGATTGAATCCATTGCCAAACAGTGGTAATTTAAATTATTTTTTCAAATTATTTTAAAGTTATAAACATCATGTCAATTGTTGATAAACAGTAGTAATGTCAATTTTATAAATATTCCACATATATTTTTCCCTTTCCTATTGATATCCCATATATTTTCATGATCATATCTCCAAAAAGGATTTACATTTTTTTTCGGTTTTTCTACAATTGAAAAAATCTGATGTGTTACACTCATATGACTTTCTCTACTCTTGTACTAACCATTCCTACAAATTCTTATTCTTCTATCTTCTTCGTGTTAGTGGAGATACACATTAGCAGAAATTACCTTATTGCTCGTTTTCTTGCACGTGCAACGAGAATATGGGAATACAGTAGGCTTTGAGCCATAATCAAATCGTTTAAAGCTTTCAAACTCTATTCTCTTTGCACCTTTAACATATAAAAAATGAATAGCTATGCTCCATTTGATAGAAGTATAAGTTCTCCAAAACTTACAGAAATAACGAGGAATATATCCGAAATGGTTCACTCTACAAAAAATTTATTTGGATATAAGTTGCGTGTTTTAGCAAGCTCTACATTTTTTGCATACTAAGATTTCGTCTATCTGTTATGGTTTAGTAGTTAAGCAAAAGTCATCCGGAGTAAATAGTTCATGGGCTATAGCCAGAAAATTTAACATATACGTTTTATTTGCCATAAAAATATATTTACATATGGCACTTCAAAATCGTTACAGGCATTTTCAAGAAAATCAAAATTTTCAAAAAATTTTCCATGTAATGCATAGTTTAGTGTGAAGCAATTTATTTCAAAAATCTTCGTGTCGATCCTTGAAAGACATTAAACTTAAATAGCAACTTTGGTTTTCAACCGACTTTTCGTTTTAGAAATGCTGTCCACAGACTGACAGACAGACACACAGATACACACACGGACCGTATTTTAAAAATGCTTTTCTTTTTATTCAGAGGGCCTCAAAACATGTATTTCTGGTGAAATAACAACATTGAATTCTTAGGTGGAATACAATACTTCCTCTACTTTACTAAACGTAGTAGAGAAAGTGAAAAATCAAAACTCCTTAAAAAAATCTGATGTATTGCACTCATGTGACTTTCTCTACTCTTGTACTAACCATTCTTACAAACTCTTATTCGTCTATCTCCGTCGTGTTACTTAAGATAAACACTTGTACAAATTATCTTATTCCTAATTTCCTTGTAGATGCTAGGGGAATATTAGAATACAGTAGGCTTTGAGCGATAGTCAAATCTTTTAAAGCTTTGAGATCCCGTTTTCTTTGCACACTTAACATATAAAAAAAGTGATCAACGATGTTCTATTTAACGAAAGTTTTGTTTTCCTCAACTCATACACATAACAAGGAATATCGCCGAAATGGTTCAGCCTACAAGAAGATTTATTGAGTCACAAATTGTGCATTTTAGGAAGATCTACATGTTTTGTATTGTAAGTTTTGGTCTATCTCTTAGGATTTACCAGTTATGCAAAAGTCATTCAGAGTAAATAGTTCATGGACTATAGTCAGAAAATTTAAGATGTACATTTTATTTGTCATAACAACATATGGCATTTTAATCAAAATGGTTACAGACATTTTCAAGAAAATCAAAATTTTCGAGAAATTTTCCATGTAATGGATAGTTTAGTTTGAAGCAATTTTCTTCAAAATCTTCGTGTCGAATTCTTGAAAGACATTAAACTTAAATAGAAACTTTGGTTTTTAACCTACTTTTCGTTTTAGAGTTATGTTGTCCATATAATGACAAACACACAGACACGCACAGATGGACCGTTTTCTAAAAATGCTTTTTTTTTATTCAGGGGGCCTCAAAACATGTATTTCCGGTGAAATATCGACATTGCATTCTTGGGGGGGGGGATACAATACTTCCTCTACTTTACTAAACGCACTAGGGAAAGTAAAGAATCAAAACTCCTTAAAAATAATGACATCTGCATGATTGTTTTTTTTTAAATATGAGCTTTAATAATATGATTTTTTAATGATAAATAAGGCCGCTAGATAAAATAGTTCAGGGAGAGAGTGAAATGTGCAGGTATGAAACTTTTGGTAGGAACTGTAATTATAATATAAAATTGCTAAAATGCAAACTTATTAGAAACAAATATGTGTTTTTGGATCAATGTAATCCATAGTTTGTTCAGCATGCGTGCACTGTAGGGACCTCCAATGATTACTAGTGGTTTTAGGAATATGCAGAGAATAGTAATTTATGACTTCATTTTGCTAAACAAGTAGTCACACGTTTCTCAATTTTCCAGGAAGGGCTAACAAGGTATTTAATCGGGCTACGTGTCGCAACATTTTGGCCGTGTAGCTGGAAAGCAAGGGCATTGATCGTGAGCCGAGTGTACGCACGCTGTATTATTTATTATTACATGTATGGTTACAGTAGACCCACACACACTCTGCGCAGCTTCACGGCATCACTATTCATTTCCTTCATTGTTAGGCGAAACGTTTCAGTTTATGGCCATGACCTGCGATTTAACTCTTCATTGCTTATAAATAATTTAGAATTTGCTGGTGCAGAAACAGAGTTAATTTTTAATATTGCTCTATTATGTAAGCAGTTAATTAGTTTGCTGCACTGTTGTTGGAATACAATTACTGCAAAATAAACTGTGCAAAATTTTGTATATACAAAAGCAATAGTGTGTGACCATTTCGGGCTACCAATGCGCGTGAAAAGCTAATTCATATACTATATGAGACCAATGGTGCATTGTGGCTTATACTAGGTGGCACAATATACTCAAATTTTACTGCCAGTAAATTTCAATAAAGAATATAATGGCTAACTGACTTAATTTGCCTAGAGGTATAGAGCACAAACATCTTCGAAAATGCAATATAGCGAATGGTTTATAAACTAGCATAATTAAAAAGCCTAAAATGGTATTGCATAGTCAAGTCCTGTTAAATACTTTAGTAATTCCAACTGAACTTGTTAATTAGAGTCAAAGTGCTTTAGTTATCTATTTTTCTGCCCTCTAAATATTGAATATATTTATTAAGCATAGCTTCGTAATTATTCATTCAAGAGGAAAAGCAACACTGGTTGCTTACTATTTACTGGTTATTTAAAGGACACATAAATGCTAACCATAATTGTTGCTTGTTCTGACAATGCACACCTACAGAAAATTACAGTAGGTATAGAATATGTAACAAAAATAGCATTCGTTAATATACAATACTTTTGGAAAGGATTCTCTTCAAACATTTTTCAAGACAGAGTTTAGCAACAGTAGCTGGTTGGATAACAAATCGATTCAGCGATGTTTAGATTCATAGAATTATTTTAAGAGCCAATTTACACTTTCCTTTAAGGCATACGCTTATTCTTAATAAATCAAATTATGAGCTTAATTTGTGTATTTAGAAGTACTGATATGCTATATATAATATACTGATTTGTTTACATGTGTCCCTGTTCTCCCCTGTCCTCTCTCCTCCTTCTGAGGACCCCAATTATCCCCTCACCTCACCTCTCCCTCCCGGAGGCACATCTTCTGCGACAAAGACACAAAAATTTCATTGATCCAGGTGCTAAGTCTGCCCTCTGAACCTTTTTAAAGTGCAATAGTCATCATACAGAAGGGAATCTAATATCGTTATACCATTCCCTTCTCTGTAAGTTATCCAAACTAAATAAGTAGTTCGTGTTACAGACTAATATTTAGGAGGGACTGGCTTGTTCCGGAACACTGGAGCAATACCAAACCATGTTTTAGCTTATTCGTGTACTGTCAATTATCATATTATTGCTGCCGAAATAAGAAAACCAGTTGAAGTACACAAACGCTCGTAGTGGCTGTAAGCACGTGACCACAGAACGCTATGATTGGTTCCTGACTAAAGCTCTCTGAGGGAAGAAAACTAAATAGATCCATTTTTTAATGTTACTGCCTTTTTTCATTGCGGTGTTGATGTTAAGTAGCTTTCTTAGGCCGGATTTACCAGAAAATTCCGCAATCAGTCATTTCCAATTACGAGCAATTACTTCAAGTCCAAGCCAAGAGGAAACCTTAGTAGCTGTAAGTTCTTCAATACTAAAAAACAGAAAACACAATGAAGGCAGTCGGGTAAAATGAAGTGTTTTCATGGATTCAATATTTTGTAATTTTGTTTATACAATGCGATTCAAAATCTTGATTTATCTGCAACACGTAAAACAACTATTTTATCTTTGATTTGAGTGAGCAAACAAAAGAACGCCGGAACATCTGACGGCAACTTGCATAAAAGCAAAGCTTCAGAAAAAGCAATGGCAAAGGCAGCCTAAAGCAGTAAGTTTGTTTCACAAAGATTCAAAACACAATAGTATTGGAGCCCATACAATAACTTCAAGCTACATTGCAGATAAGGAGTCAGTTTTGACTCTTCAGGAGAGCAAAATATTTGTTATATCGATGACGGTTTTGAGATGGATGCTGATTTTATATCCTGTACTGAGGATTTGTATTGTACTTGGTGAGACTAAGAATTGTGCTACGAGTATTCAAATGTCGCTCGCAAAAATTTAAATCACAAAGGCTGCAAATGAAAGTTGAGTCATACAAGTTCAAGTGTTGTAGGCTCAGTTTAAGTAAATTCACATATTAATTGTAATAGTTTATCTTCACTGATATGCCAATTTATTTTGACTGTTTTCATAAATCTGTTTGCCTTATATTTAAGAGGTCCCGAATTCAAGTAATTTAGGGCGAGTTACTCTAACAAGGTTCTTCTCCCTACGCTGGAAAGATGTGAGATGAATAGAAGATCTGTGGACCCCAGGCTCATTGCAGCATAATTTCACCAGTTTCATTTATCGTGCCATATGACCTATGTTGTATACCTTACGAGGGATGGTCAGAAACTAAGGTTAGAGAGCCTGCAGTGAAAGGTTTATATTTTATTTCATACAGCCAATTGATAGCACATATATTAGGTTATTTTTCGGCAGAATATCCATATCAATTTGAACACTTCTTAATTCATGGGATAACTTCGAATATTCCCTCCTGATAAAAATTCTATCCTGCGTGTTTAATCACATCGCGGAGCGTTCCATTTCCTTGTCTGAAGCGAATCGTTGGCACCTAGGTGTTTCTTTAAATGAAGAAAAAATAAAAGTAGCCTAGAGGGTGGTCCGGGCTGTAGCGAGGGTGGTTGAGATGTCCCAGCAAAATGGCTTCAACAGCATGGTCGTGCTTTCTCTACCGGCCATAAACTTTTGACACAATTTTGCAATATGCTGTTGAGACACTACAATCTCTTCATAAATCTGTACCAGCTGCTGGTGATTTTCA
Source organism: Tenodera sinensis (assembly GCA_030765045.1). Classification (NCBI taxonomy): domain Eukaryota; kingdom Metazoa; phylum Arthropoda; class Insecta; order Mantodea; family Mantidae; genus Tenodera; species Tenodera sinensis. The sequence goes on from CM060963.1 coordinate 90,453,972, forward strand.
GCCACAGTTGCATGTTTAGCCTAGAGAAATCGAATACCTCAGCTGTTATTTTTTTCCGCAAGACACTTTTTCAAACGAGTAGCTATTTGCGAACGTATACATTAGAATTACCGCACATTGTGCAACTTCTCTATAAAGGCCTTACAACCTTAGTTTCTGATCACCCCACGTAATTGTGAAATGGCAATATCAACAGTCACATGGGTGACAATTGCCAGCCACAACACATCTGGTGGAGAAATCTATTTCTATAGTCCCTGGTAGTAGCTTTGTTCAAACAACAACGGAGAAATACTGGCCGTTAAGGCAAACTCAGAAAAAGTACTTTTGCACACAACATAACAAAAATAAAATTTCTGGGTGACGCAAATCACCAGCGTGAGTACTCAAGGGTTAAAACGTTTCTCAGAATACCTATAAATTTATACACAATTGATCATCTTCTTTCAATTTCAAATCCATGTTGCCATTTTTTTCCGTAAAAGACACCTCGCCCACTGTTGCGGACAGCATCTTCATAAGTATTCTACTAAAATTCTTCTGTACACCGTACCCACTTCTATTACTTTTTAAAGTAAATCCTTTGTAACGTTTTATATGCTCCAAAGAAGAATATTTTGCAAGAAAAGTAACTTTAGGAGTTTTGAAAAAGTCTAAGAACTTGATTCACAAGTCATTTATTCATGTACATAACAATTACAAATTTGAACCAATGACAGCCTCCATTCGCGAAAAACTCACCAACTCTGCTTTTCTTTTGTTGTGATGAGGTTAAAGAATTCAGCTGCACTGTCCTGCAGATGCGTTAACAGCTTACGTAATTTGAAAGCAACAGCCGCTAGGTTTAAATGTCAAAAAACGGCTGACTCTCGCTTCGGTGAAGTATCTAATGCTGAAATAGATAAAATAATTCAATGAGGGAAACTTCAGAACACAGAATACAACAGGAAATACGTTTAGAAGCAGTTTGAAAAATCTTGTATTGAACTAAATTATAAATTAACAGCAGATACTCAACCTACTAACATTGTGAATGTGTTAAAAAGATTGGAGCATCAACATGATAATCCTTAGGTCGTATCAATGGACGCTGCTATATGCCTGCTTTCGCTTCCTGTTAGGAGATTTTAATTACAATACAGCATTTAAATAATATTTCGTAGGCCATATAATCCTTTAATTCGTGAAATTGTCTTAATAAAAGCAACCCGTGGTATTCAAATTCTCTAGACAAATGACGATGACTCGTGGTATTGCCTATGAACGTTTCGTGGTCTAAAGTCATGCTTAATTGGAAACTGCAATTTTTAAATTATATTTTCCGTAACTGATGAATTACAATAAAGCCTTTCTAAGTAGGTATGTTTGAAACAGTGTAACAGCAGGCGCCCACGTTACTGGCAGTTCAGCATCATGCAACTATTCACAGCCTGAGTGTAACAACAGTTACGTTAAACAAGGCTCTTTTCTCCCTTTGTTTACTAGGTTTAAACATTGCTGACCAGGTTAAAGCAAATGATCATCGTTTGGACGTGACTGCACATGTTACTAGCTGGAATTGGCCTTTTGTTTAAATTTAACAATGTAAATTTTTTTCTGTGCGATCCTTTTAGAAAAAGTGGCCATATATACGTATGCAATTGCGTCATTGCCTGGTTTTACCAATATAAAGTTTAAGGCACCTGTTGGTATAAGGCGAGTTTCTGAACGCTACTGATATTACTATAAGTAAGATAAATATTTTGGTTGTAGATCCAATACCGTAATTTTCTGAACGCTCTTCACGTATGAATAAGAGCTTGGCATTTGTGAACCAAGTCAGCATTCTGGAGCCATTTTTGTGAGGGGCACAACTATTTGAAATACCGTTTTGTAGGGTCAAAACACCGGTAGTTTCCAAATAGTCACCTCCCAACACTGTTTTATAGTTAAAGCACCTTATGGTTTTAACAACTAATGATGTAAGGGGACGCTAAGAATGTGAAGAATTCCGTTTAATTTCTGCTCAGAGCTCGAAATGAGCAACAAATTTTTAACATGTTCATATTGTTTAATATAATTAAATTTATTGAAGAAAAAGGATATAACTTTAGATCTTCTATAACATCGCCACCAACCACCTTCAAAGACTAACTGTTCTATGTCAGTGAACAGCTGATTGCTGATTTATAAGGATCAGTCAAATGTGAACGGTTTTTATACAAAAACAGTAAGTAAACTGTTTATTATATAAATAGTAATCGCCACAATTATTTATACATTTATCCCATGGTGACATAAGGCGGTCAATGCTCTCATAGAAAATGTTTGCGGTTGCCTACGGGACCATCATTCTACTCAAATGTGGACCTCTTCGTCCGAAGCAAAGCGACGGTCACGAATGTCTTTCTTGGGGGCTCCAAAGATGTGGAAATCGCATGGGGAAAGATCAGGTCTTAATGGAAGATGCTTCCCAGAGGAACTTCTATGGCGTAGTAGAAATAACCTCAGCAACATGTGGGCGAGCGTTATCGTGCAATAAAATGATGCAGTCCGTAAACATTCCTGGGCGTTTGAACTTGATGATGCAGTTCAATTTTTCAGTTTCTACTACACATCGCTGTTCCCCTTTCCCGACCTCCGTAGTGATGTCGAATGGGCACACTCGTTGACCTCACGTCTAAAGGACAGACAGTGCAGCGGTGAACGTTCGCGCTATTCCGTCCTGATTCCCAATATAGGGCACTCTATACACATACCTACCAGAGATACCAACTTCCACGTCATGCTCGTTATATCGTCTGCCTCGTTTTCATTTAAGTAACCCTCGCACAAACTCCGTGTAATAAAGTAATATTTATGCCCATTTCCTACATTTGCCTCATTTAGCAAGCACAACACGATGCTATCGAACTCTGAATACTCCACTAGTGAAGGTTTTTTAACTATGTAATTTGCATCAATTTGTGAATAAATTAGCATTAAAGTTTGGAAGTGCTTTGATAATATAATACTAAATCAGTTTCCGCATTTCCAGCAACTTTATCTGATCTGCTCTTAATGGTAGTTATGTAATTAGCAGTTTAAAATTAAGTCCTAGAATCATATCTGTTCTGAGGGTTTTATCGCTTACAAATACAGGAAAATGATCATTTCTTCCAAATTGTACACTCTTCTGGAGTATCTGGAATATCTATTTAGTTTCCCTTGAGGTGCGTTATTGGCAGCCCATTGTTTCCACGGCAACGTTACCTGAAACCCGAGGACCGGCCTGCCGTTTCTGTCTGCTAAGGATGAAAAACAACTTGACATTTTTTGCGCACATTTAATTATAAAATTAACTCTAAATGATGCTCCCTGCGTCTGCACAACAATGACACGTACTGAACACATCATTGAACATTCGATGACTCACTGCATCCAAAATATAGGAAACTACTGATTCCGTTTTCTGTATTTACAGAAGCCTGGCTCTTTCGTTTTTGAATATTCGACGACTTTCTGTGGCCAAAAACTGGGAAACTATGTTAATTGTCCAGCACACAGATTTTTTGCACATACTTCATTTTTAAGCTTTCCCCATGGATGATAATAATAATAATAATAATAATAATAATAATAATAATAATAATAATAATAATAATAATAATAATAATAATAATAATAATAATAACAATAACAACAACAATAATAACAATAACAATAATAACAATAACAATAATAACAATAACAACAACAATAATAACAATAACAATAATAACAATAACAATAATAATACCAACAATAATAATAATACCAACAATAATAATACCAACAACAACAACAATAATAATAATAATAATAATAATAATAATAATAATAATAATAATAATAATAATAATAATAATAATAATAATAATAATAACAATAACAACAACAATAATAACAACAACAATAATAATAACAACAACAATAATAACAATACTAATACTAATACTAATACTAATACTAATACTAATACTAATACTAATACTAATACTAATACTAATACTAATACTAATACTAATACTAATACTAATACTAATACTAATACTAATACTAATACTAATACTAATACTAATACTAATACTAATACTAATACTAATACTAATACTAATACTAATACTAATACTAATACTAATACTAATACTAATAATAATAATAATAATAATAATAATAATAATAATAATAATAATAATAATAATAATAATAATAATAATAATAATAATAATAATAATAATAATAATAATAATAATACTAATAATAATAATAATAATAATAATAATAATAATAATAATAATAATAATAATAATAATGTGGGTTTACATCTGGAGAATGACTAGGCTGGTTATTATCAAAGTATGTTATAATACAACGGAGTGATTTTCTTGGATATTACTTCACGACAATCATTGTCGTCTAGCTATTTTCACTTTTGTAACCTTTAGCTGCTTATATTTATTTTTTTCTGCCACCGGTGTATATATTTGATTTTATCTAACATGTATCAACACTGTCTGAATTTTCTGAAAACCTTTGGTCGTGGCTCCTTTAGAAGTGATGACACAAGGGAATTTCTGTATAAATTCAAGCTGACAGTTGATATGATACCCGTTGTAAAAAAACTGAACAAACAAACGCAAACTCTTTTGTTATATGCCATATGTGTACACACCATGATAGCCACCCAACAGACTGCTTTACATAACGATTATTTCCGATGCACCCATTCAAAAAAAATTTTGACTGAAAGATAAATGACATTACCCTCCTTAGGCGTTTGAGTTTGATTACCGCAGAGAATGGTGACTCAACAGGTAAGAGTAATATTCGTTGCATTAAGATGAACCTGATGTAGGTTCATCAAATCTTTTGGTAGTAGCAGGGGCTTTAATAATTACCACGAGGTCTAATCCTCCAATGTATCTCACGTTAAGCATGTGTGGTCATTGTGCCAACCTCGGGGCTATGGCTTTTACTTCGACTCTGGACGGAGATGACATCGCGCTATAATATCCGTTTTAATGTACTGGACTGTCCATTGTTTAATGCGCAGTTCTATAAGGCTGACATTAGTTTCAGCATTTCTGAAGCATTTACACCGCTCATTAAAGAGGATAGAGTAGGGTATTGGCCTTGTAGTTCCGATACAACATTTGTTACCGCAAGGCTTGCCCACTCTGAGTTAGGCCTTTCGCTTCACGTTCTCTGAAGAAAATAAACACGTATGGCTTGTGTGTTCCACGCATACTTGCTTAAAGGTACTAACGCACCTGAAAACAGTGAATTTAATAAGTTAACTTATAAATCTGAAAATTAAGTAAATATTGATGTTCTCCATTACCAATACAAATATTGACGTGAGCCTAAAGTATTTTGATAGGAGGAATGTGTGCAAGTCATAACTTTGCCTTTATTGAACACTATTAAGTCATATTTTAGGTGCCATGATGCGAGTAGCTTAATGGAATAATACCTCAGTACGACTAATTTTATGTATTTTTTATTTGTCCACATTTATTCAGCTGAATTTTGACAGCTACGTCCTCCTTGAATTTGTATTTAAAGTTCTATACCTTCTTTGCTTAATGGAATTAGTAAATCATATCCCTTGATGCTTTAATGTTTTACACAATAATAGCTGCCACTAACTAAATGAAAAATGTTAGTAAGCTAAAAATGGATTCTCGATAGTATAAGGTAAGTTAAAGCTCCATCTTAAAATATGTTCTTTGGGGCTGTCTGAGTGACCCACTTATAGGTCAGCCATTTGTTCACGTCCCAGGGAAAATGATGATCGAACCTCTGTCGCAAAGGCTAAAAGCCGAGATGATATGATATGGGGTCACTGGCAGAGCCAGAATGTACCATCCTGAGGAAAGGAAAATACAGGCACGTAAGTTTAAATTGATATAATTGCTAAATTTGCGGGAGCCGGGAAAAGCAAACTTGCTGAACTTAGGAGTTCTTGAGAAGTGCAAGAATATGTTAGCTAGCTCGCGGCTGTAAATTATGGTTATCTTGTTGGAAAACCACTTGCAGCAGCAGATGTTGGGGAAACGGGAAGGAGAAGACCGCCATATATTTCAGAAACATTTTCAAACACACAAACTTGTGACCGTAAGGCTATTTCTTTAAACATAGGCACAGGTAGACATTTCTTATGTGAAACTACAGGGTGTTCTGCAACAACAGATTAGTTCTATTTTTGTTTCTGTAATTGATCAAGTTGTAGATTCTAAAGTATTGCAAATATTAGCTTCAAAAAAGAATATGTAGAAATTAATAAACATCTGAATGAAGTCATTAGTAAACACCAGGTTAGGTTACATGGACGTTTCGTGCTGAACAAATATTTTATATGAATGAATTATGCTTCGTTTTCCGACCATCAAATTATTCCGGTATCCTTAGAAAACAAATAAAGTAATAACTAATGTAACTAAGGATTGTAATTTAATATTGTAACGCTGGCCGCCCGAGAAAGAGATGCTCAAAGTAAAGCTACCTCATACAATAGCAATACACAGTCAACAAACAAGGACAACAATGGACGGGCCGGAATAAAGTCTGATTCTAGATTTTTCGGGACTTTCGATCGCCGGCTTGTTTATGAGAAATTTCGAGAAAAGGTGTCTTTTGAAGAGAACTCGTCGGAACTTGACCTGGATTGTAAACTCCGGACAGAGGAGAATTAAGTGTGCGTTGTGTACAGTAAGTGTTGAGAGAGTTTGAGTGCGTGTATCGTTAAAGAGAGCTTTAGACATTTACTCATCGCGTTGGAATTTTCTGTTGAGTAATGCAGTTTTACTGTAAACAGTATTTGTGCCAAAGCTGCAACAGGAACAAAGTAACTATCACTTGCAAGTGCATGAGGAATTATAAATTGTGTTAATGATAAATCAGAAGACTCAATATTGTAAAAAAGCATAGAATAACAATTATATCAGATATTACAGAGCAAGTGACTTCCTGTAGTGTATATTATGCAAAACATAAACATGGAAGCACAGCTGAGGAAGTTCTGACGAATTTTCAGTACGCTTAGAACAAAGGAAACTTACGATTAAATAAAACAGTAAAAGTTTCTATGTTTGTTATACCGGCTCTTAAATAAACGTAATAAAAAGGAAAGCAGAAATTTCTGGAAGATATTCTGAGAAGGTTTTGCTTAGTTTACTTTAAGCGAACAGAAAATAGATTGGGATATAGAAACCATTTGCGTATTTCTAATATAAAAGAAATAATCACAGAAGTAAAAGAAACTTCTGTCAGTATATTCAAAGGATAAATGAAAACCTTATCTCCAAAGATGTACGTTAAAGATCTCAAGGTGTAAGAAATATAGGAAGACCACGACAACATGGAGGTATGGTCGTCTACACATTACAATTGGGAAGGGAACGACCAGTGGGTTCATGCAGTGATGTTGTAACACATTTCTGCAGTTTGATGGGAGTTGTACATCATTGTTAGGTTCATAAAATAAACAAAATACCGTTTACAACCGAGTAACGAGCTAAATTCGAAACTGTATCATACCACATCCAGTTAAGGAGCATCGCGGTAAAGTGTGCAACTCTCAATGTGGAGGTCCAGGGTTCAAAACTCCCGGGGCTGGTATTATTTGCGGTTATCTGTAATTAATCACTAGGGGAATGCTGGATTACAGAATCTGATTCACGAACTTTCTTATTGTCCGTTTAATAACTACATTTCATCATTTTCTTCTTCTATACCGCTGTCCTAGACATAAGGCATATTACTGATCTTGAATATGCTATGATACTTACTCCACGGGTACCGACCTAAAGCATTCACTCTAAGTCCTAGGGGTTCCAAGCACTAACAAGACCAGCGCAATCCGTTGATGAAGGAAAAAAGGAGGAAAAAGAGGAGTACGAAGACCAAGAGGAAGAGGAGAAGGAAAAGGAGAGAAAACAAGAGGAGGAAGAGGAGGAGGAGGAACAGGAGGAGGAAGAGGAGAAGAAAGTGGACGAAGAACAGGATAAAAAACAAGGAGGAGGAGGAAAACCAATAAGAAGGAAGAGGAGAAGGAGAGGGAAGAGGAAGAGGAGGAGGAGAAAGTGGAGAAAGAGATAGAGAAGCAAAAACAAGGAGGAAGAAGAGGAAGAGGTAGAGGAAGCGGAGGGCAAGAGGAGAAGGGGAAGTGGAGGTGAAGGAGGAAGTGGAGGTGAAGGAGGAAGTGGAGGAGAAGGAGGAAGTGGAGAGGAGGAGGAAGTGGGGAAAAAGAGGAGGAAGAGCAGACCGAGGAAGAGGAGGTGGAGGAAGAGGAGGAGAAAGGTGTAGAGGTGGAAAAAGAGAAAGAGGAGGAAGGGGAGGAAGAGGAGAAAGGATAGGAGAAAGAGAAATATGAGGAAGAGGAGAAAGAATAGGAGAAAGAGAAATATGAGGAAGAGGCGAAAGAATAGGAGAAAGAGAAATATGAGGAAGAGGAGAAAGAATAGGAGAAAGAGAAATAGGAGAAATAGGAGAAAGAGAAATATGAGAAAGAGGAGAAAGAGGAAGAGGAGGAGAAAGAGAAATATGAAGTAGCGAGAAAGAGGAAGAGAAGAGGAAAGAGGAAGAGGAAGGGGAGGAGGAAGAGGAAGAGGTACATACGAATGAAGTAGATGGAATGCTGTCTCGGGTTTTGCAACCGAGGGATATTATTATGGTAATTTCCTTCTCTTTTTGACTGACATACTGTAGTAATCTCACTCATTTTAGGTATAGTGTTTATTACGTCATCTTATTTTTTCAGACAGACATATTATCTTTCCATGTAGCTTTACCTTATTTAGAAACCAGAATGGTTTATTCAGATAACCAACTAAACTAACCCCGGATACAACATCCCTGCACGAGCCGAGGCCTACCGCCCAGCAGCTCCGTCCCTCACTTCTGTCCGCCACAGGCGTCATGACTGGGGTGCAGTACTGCAAGGTGGTACGCGGTCAGCGCTCCGATTCCTCCCGGCCGGTTATGCGGTCCTCACGCCTTGGGACCGCTACTTTTTATTCATGTAGCTCGTCAGTTGGGAACTTAGAGACCTAACGAGGCCGGTACCGGGAATCGAAGCCGGGTCCTCCACTGCTTTACGGGAGCGGTCAAATGGGCCATAACACCGAGACAAAGCCAGCATAAGAATGCCTATGAGGCCCAGGATAACGCCAAGATTCACGTAAACGTAAACTACATAAAGGTATGCACCTTTAAAAGAACATACATCCCTTACAAAATATTTAATATACAAGACCAGCAAATATTCTTCTCCACCCCCGATCACTGTGGGTATAATATGATTCGCTTATTGCTAGATACTGAATGGCTTTAAGGCACACCACACGTTAAAATTTTATTGCCGACATTAATATTCCAAATCTATTACTGCGATGGAGCCATTATCGCTCTTTTATGTCGGGGTTAAATTTAATAGTTCACTGCTATAACCCTGTATTTTATGGAATGCGTTTAGAAATAATAAACACCCCAGCAACGGGCTAGTATAAGCCTCGAGCAAACCGCCCTGTTTAACTGCAATGTTAATGGAAAGAAATGAGTGCGTTTTAGTATTGAGAAACATTTACGTAAAATTCTCTTAAGTTGAAGATCAAATAAATGCAGCCATTACAATTTCTAAATTGACATAAAGTAACTTAATACATTGAGCAGTAAGATAGCTTTTTATTTCCACAACCCATACATTTTGATATTGCTCGTTTAATGACTCAATAGAAAGAAAAGCCTTGGGAAATAATGAAAATTGTAGTTATAAAATCAATAAATGGAGACAATTCAAAATATTATCCTCAAATTACAAATGTGGCGTGTTACTGAGAGTAGTTTCTCTAGATTCTTTAACAAACTATTTCTAAATCGAGCCAGATGGCTCAGGCTTACAGTTGGTTTGAGAACTTTGGTACAATAGAATACAAATTGTACTTTTCGGTTCAAAACAACATTACTCCTGATTTCGATATGAACTGTAGTTTTCTTAGAGGAGCTCCCAAATGTCTTTGAAGACATTAATAGTCGTATTCTGCATGTTAAGCGGCCCTTGACTGTACCCTCTCCCAGTTTGGAAAAGGTTCAAATTTGAACGCTTACGGTTTTCGGAGGACTTTAGTAAAACATGATCAAGGAACATACCCAACGGGCTTGAGATGAGATAAGGTCTGTTAGGTGTGCACCCACAAGTAACATAGCCAGTTCTAATAGTTCTTATGATAGCCTACGGTAGTCCACGATACTTTTACAACCCTACTCAGGCGATTTCATCTATAGCCTCCATTCAGAAGGTTGCGGATTCGATCTCTATGGCCGATCCATGTGTTTCTCCGGGATTTGCCGCGTAACCAGGCAAATTTCGGTAACTTCATTAAATTCCCGAATTTGCTGTCCCTTCATTTCACTTCACTTCTCATTTCCTTTCGCCCTTTACCTGGTTGGCAAGTATCGGCGGAGGTCTTGGCGTTGCACGGTAGGAAATATTTGCTCAGTGAACTTTCGTCCTTCGACGGGGTGATCTCCGGCCTCCGAGGATGTAAGGGGCTCCGGTTGTACTTATACGGCGCCGGGGAGTTTCAATTGGAAATGGTAGGGATCCTACTCTCTACTTAGTCGTGATTCCTTGGGCTGTACGCCCTGTGTCTACTCTCGCCTCATCCTTCCTCTGAGGGCTCACCTGCAAGGGTCATAGATATAAGATATTCAAGGGAAACATTGGGAAACTGCTACAATTCTGTACTAGGCAGAAAATATGAATGGCCTTGCTGCTGTCATAAATTAGCTAAGTAGTAAGTATTCCGGTTAAAATAAAATTCTTCAAGAACTTATGTGTGAGGCAGATTACGAAATTACTTGGCATACATTTCCGCAAATCTATATTTGCCTGTTATTCTATAAATAAACTTGAGTCAGAAGGAAGCAATCAGAGATTCGGACTGCCTCGGGCAACCTGAATAATCTTACTGGTCAAAATATATAAGGAAAATAGAAGTACGTGTATGAATTATATAGTGAATTTAACATAACTTGAAATTTATTTAACGTATTGCATGGCAAACATGAAGCAAATGTTCTTTCAGTTAGTGGTATTTCATGCTGTAATCATGCCACATCTTGTCACGTGGAGCAGTCGTTTTACATATTCAAATCATTTCTTGGTCATTGCTGTCAATTATTTGCAATCGATAATTTGAGGAAGCGTTTTGTATGTTGGAACTCTTCAACACTTAGTGATCCCTTCCAGAAATACAGTGTAGTAAACAACATATATCTTTATATTAACTTAAAATATGTACCTAAAATCAAAATATTTGTTACCATCTGAATGGCTCAACTTCAGCACATAGCACAAATATTTCTGTTTTAGCATCTATAAATACAAGCACTGGTGTTGAACAGGTTTAAAGAAATTGCATTCTCTTACGAATCTCTATTTCTTTTTGCATTGCTTTAACTTTGTGGTCATATCGCGACGGATCTCTTAGGAGATGCCTCTTAGAACGACGACCAGTGGACAGTTATGCTACTAGGCCTCATCCCTACACACATCCTGCTTCGTCACCAGTCCATGGGCACATCAACTGTACATCTATATAATAGGCAGATGGCATTAGGGTGCCATCCAGTCAGGACCTCCTAAATACCGGACCTGACACTGTGATTCAAGATGGCGGCCTATGTGGTGGGAACTACTTGTAAACAACTCGTCTACAGGCTACGATTTCAACGCAGTAAAATAAAAATGTGGTGTAATAACACGCCTATTTTGTGAATATGGGCTGTGTTAAACACAAAAACACTGTCTTAAACATAAACTCAAGTAAACAAAAAAGAATGACATTTAATATTAAACGATAAACCATGGGCAATGAAATATATAACCTCAAATATCATTCATGCAATCTACAGGTTTACATGCCATTATGTAACTGCATTACACACTCAAATTACAAAGAAGATAGACAAAACTGCAAGCAGCATGTTACTTAAATAAAGCAGAAGTGTTGACAGTGAGTTGACTCAGAATTATTAATCATTGTTTACACTGTTTTTCACATTTGTACAATGTGCATAATGTTATATACCTACACAAACATGCTATACTGGATGGCTGATATACAAATGCTGCTATTTAGAATGACCTAAAGCTACCTACTGAATTCAAAACCTTTAGGGTGAAATTTTGCTTTTACTATTACTGAGAACTTGATTACTCAGTTTGCAACAACATATTACTCAGCACTTCAGGACACTTTATTTTACAGGGGGAATCCACAAAAGCAGATGAAATATTAAAAATAATAACCGTAAAACAGCACTGTAAATGAAATACATGAAATACGCAATCTTAAATCAGTATTGTAAAGCAACATTGTGTTAGCTTAGGTTAGGTTAGTTTTGCATATGAGTGGGGTGACAGGGTCCTGTGTTATCGAAATATTTACAATTTGGGTAGTGTTTATGCAATCATTTCAACGTAAATGCATTAATCTATCATTGTAGCATATATTACACTCGTTTATGCACATTTATTAGCTAAATATCCGCCGCATAAGCGAAATAAAACCACTTCATCGACCGTACGAAATTTTCTCATGAATAAAACACGAAGCTTGAGCGCACAATAAAACTTACAAGATCGTAATCAGCAATAAAAACTGCATCCATTGCACTATGTTTCATTCGTTTTCTCGAGCGGACGATTTTGTAAATATTTACCAAACTTTGCTATAGTCTACAGTTTTACATGCAGCAGCATAACACATTTCTTCTAAACTACAGCTACACATTTAAATTACAAAGACAAAAGATAATGTACAAATATGAGCGGCATACTACTTACATGAAACAAACTGTTGGTGTTGCAGATGCCACTAATTGAATTCACTCGAAATTATTGTCTTTCACTATTAACACTATTCACCATGTTATATACACACCGGCAACTAGTACACAACGCTGCAATTTATTGTAATTAAATACTGAATTTAGAAGCTTTATGTTGTAATTTACCTTTTGTTTTAACTGAAAGTTTCTGATTTTTAATTTTCATCCGGGAATGCAACAGTTACGGTGCATTGTTGTGTTTGAGGTTAGGTTGTAGTATGGCAACATTAATATACACTACTGGAACAGTTTTTCTTCAACAACCTCTCACCACTGTAATCGTGACACAAATTGTACTTGCAAACAGATAAATTAACCACACTATACGGCTAATGTAGCCATAGTCCTAGATGGAACACAATAAACATGAACACGTGGATAGCACACGGCACAGTCAAAACGTTATTACATTTATTCCTGTTCCTATACTGCCCAAATAAAACTTTTGAAACACTCGCTTTGCTAATATGAAGACAAACTTACATAGGAATTATTATAAGAAACAATAACTCGAAGACATAGAAAATAATACGAAAAACAGCGTGTGGAAACACCTCAGAAATCGCTCCCACCAGCCGACGCCATTTTTGTACAACTGGGATGCCAGGCTCAGGTCCGTTAATCTAGAAGGTCCTGATCCAGTCTATCTGCTTACATTACCTGTGAATAGATGGCGCAGCATTCAGTATTATTATCTATTTTTCATTTATACTATTGTTTTAGACCTAAGCTCTCGAACTTTGGGTCGTGGTATTAAATATCCACTCCGTATTTACCTTGGAAAAGATGGAAACCTTGAAAAAAACCCAACCATATTGGTCGGGGAATGCGGGAGGTCCACGCTACAGCCTGAGTCACCCGCTGGCTAATTAAGTCTGCCTAGGGTCAGACACCTGTTGGGGAGCAGAGGAACTTATATATCGGATAGAGTGAAGACCTGGAAGCAGCCATGCGCCAGGTATGATAGGAAATGCGGGCGAAATGGATGTTTTGAAAGGTGGTGATGGAGCAATTGGTGAAATGACTGGCGGGGGAAATCATAGAATCCGGTTAAAACCCACCCAGACGCCTCTGGTCCACCACGAATACCACATGTGGGTCGTTGGGAATGACCCGTACTATATAATTGCTTGGCGACGGCGCCACCTTGAATTAGTACACTATATTTAAATGGATTATATTCACCGATATACACAAATAATATTGCTGTTCATATTTCCATAGATATGCATGGTGTATAATCCTCTTCTTTTGCAAGCCTATTGCCTGAAAGTAACTTAGCCACACATATACAAAGAGATATATTACCCTTACCAAATCATACTTACATTGCCTAGCGACAAAAGTGAAACATATACTCAGAGAGAAATTAATCAGATAAAATTGTACACTGATTAATATATGCAAGGAGCAACAGAGAGAACAGTTTCGTAATAGTACCAAAAAGTACAAACTATATTTCTAAAACAGAGGTTGTGTGCTCGAAAACCTATCTTCCAAGTGTTGATTTATCGGCAGTAAAACGCTGCTATCTTTCGCAGGGGCAAACACTAGCACGGAAATTTACGGTTGTGCGCACAATAAAATGCAACCATAACTCGTGAAAAGGCCGCATAAATATTCACCTCCCTTACCCCAGTGCACCAGTTGCACACAGGTCGCTGTCATTATAAAAGTATATTCAAACAATAATCGTGGGTTAGTCAGATCAAATGAATCATCAAGCATCTCTCTATTTTATCTGCTATTAAAAGTTTATTAGTGAACTAAAACATCGATAAAGATTATGCTTCTTATGCAGTTCTTAGATAGCATGGAACGAAATCTAATAAGTAACTTTTTAGTAATATCTATAATATCAAATAAAATTGAAACATTATATATAGGTATTTTCAGAAAATAGGGAAAGTGCATTGTTTATTTTGAACACTAAAGCAAACTGAGAAACAAACGGGAGAAAAAATCCTGCACTAAGATAGCTGTGCTATCTTAGGATTGTTGTAAACAAACAGCATGCTAGTAAATCTAAGAAAAGGGAACTTCAAAGATAAATAACGAGGTTTAAAGGATTAAATGTAAGGATATTTGCCAAGTGGAGTAAAATAATGTACAAAATTATTATAATACGAATGCAAATAGAAATTACATTTCTGTTATTGCCATGGAATAAAATTTAAGTGAAAATATTTTTGTATTTAAAGGAGATAGAAAATGCTTTTAATTTTGGAGTATTGAGAATGTAATATTGATATCTCACATGAACATGCAAAGCAGAACTGAGGCTTTCACAGAACTACAAAATTGCACACCTTTTAAGGCCACCTCTGTAGTGCAGTTGGTAGCGCGCCTGTCTCTGGTGCGGAGGATCCGGGTTCGATCCCCGGTACCGGGACTTTTTGCCCGTTGGGAGGTCTGGTACGGGGTGCACTCAGCCTCTTTAAATTCCTGAGGGGTCAGTTGAGGAGCTAGCCTGATAGAAAGACAGCGTCCCTAGAAGGTCAAGTAGTCGCCTTAGGGTCGGGGGAGTCGACGAGCTGACCCCCGCCTGCCCCAACCTACACTTCCGTGGCCTTGGCTGCGGCTGGAGAACGCAGTGACCGGACGAAATGAGGGTAACCTCTGCATAGAAGAGACGCCCTAAGGGGTTATTTTACGAATTTAAGCTCAGGAATTTGTTGATGTATGCAAGCTTAAGTAAAATATTTTAATTTTTACAGTAATTCGAAGAGAAAAATGGGATTTTATACTAGTAATTTGGTATTTTAAAACTAACATTTCTAATTTACTTCCTTAAAAGCTTATTGTAGGTTACGTTAGATTTTTTCATTTAACATGTTGTATCGTACTTGGAGTAAAACTACATGTTATAAAGACAATTGGATATAAGTTTGCCTGTGGATGTACTTGGAGATAAACTACATTAATACTATGAGCTTTCTTAGTTTACTACTTAATATTATGTTGTTAATTATTGTTAATTATTGTTAACTATACAACTTTTGTACTAACTTTTGGAAGTTTATGCTTTTAATAATTAATGTAATAAGAAATTTAAGACCTTTAATTGTTAAATAAACTATAGCTGAAGATCAGGTAGCTCCTATTATTTATTTGAATATTACACTATTCAATCGTGGTTTACATCCGTAAATTAACAGCCGCTTCCAAAAATAAATGTGTTTTCAATTATTTTGAAATGTGGAGGTACCATTTTAAAATTCAATATGTTCATATCTCTGCCGTTAAGGAGTTAGTGAACTTTCAGGTTAGACCTCAAATTTCTGCAATAAACTTAAATGAGTTACTAATATAGAAGTGGCCAATTATAACGGTAACCTATATTTTGGTTACACAGATATAAATAACAATTTCTGTCTATATGCAGGTTTATAGCGAGATGAATGCCATTCATATACCTACCTGGTTTATTGTTGCTTTCATGCTCAGCTATAGAATAATAGGCCTCAAGGTATTTTGAGAAAATTGCCCGGCTGATACGACGCATTCGTTTAATAAAAAATATAAATATTAAATAAAATATATATGTAATTCTCTGCAGGTTATAAACACCATTTTGAACCTAACCTCAAGGGTAGACAAAAAAACCGTTGTCATTTGATTAAATTCGTTGCTGTAATATTTCAAACCATATTTTGCAACAGAAAAATGTTGTTGGAAATGTTGTTTGGGTTATCATAAAATTGGTGACACCTAACTAAAACACCAGCGATACGACACTTTTTACATTTTTTTTTCCTTTTATAAATTCCAAGAAGGTTATGCAACAACAAAATTGACTTAGACTTTGGCTGATGAAAATTAAAATTATTTTGTTGTTTAACGACGCTGTAATTGCCAGAATCACATCAACGTCGTCGGTATGCCGGAATTTTGTCCCTCAGGAGTTTCTACATGGCAGTAAATCTATTGACATGGAGCTTTCGTTTTTAAGTACGCACAAAAACCATCCGTCTGGGCTGGATTTGAACCCGCGACCTTGGGATCAGTAGGCCAACGTCTATCCAACTGAACCACCCAGACCGACATTTTAATTTCTGAATCATAAGGTTTGTTTAATTTTAATGTTTTCTAATGGTTTCGAAAACTTCATTTAAACACCCTGTGCATATTTGCAACGTGTTTTTAATCTTATTTCAAAATTAATACTTGCGGCCACGTGGAAGCAATGTGAACCGTCACTGTTATCCGCAACGATTATCACAGAAATCTCTGATCACGAATGATTTAACATGGATTTAAATTAATTGGAATGTGTTAGGTATTAAGGGCTTGTGGTACTGCGTATAATCAATATTCGAACGCTTTGACGAGGTGGGCCAGGTATCAGAAGGCAATCATTCCATACATGCCATGCATGACCACCTGCGACTCAGAAATAGCTGCCCTTCTTCAACGTGCATCTTCATTTAGTCATATTTACCATATTTACCTTAGATTTTTACCTAAGAAATATGTTGCATTCATTTGACGTTCTCTCTCCATTATTATTTGTTTTTATGTTGCGTTTACAAACTGTTACCCAAGCTTATTGCTTTCTCTACTACGTATAGTAAGTAGGGGAAGTATTTTATTCTACCCGAAACTTTGATGTCGATATTTTACCAGAAGTATGTCTTGAGGCCCCCTGGATCCCACAAAAAAAAAAAAAAAAAAAAAAAAAAAAAAAAAAAAAAAAAAAAAGTTAGAAAAAGGTCCATGTGTGTGTATGTCTGTCTGTGTGTGTCTGTAACTCTAAAACAAAAAGTCGGATAAAAACCAAAGCTGGTATTTAAGTTTAATGTATTTCAAGGATGAGACATGAATATTTTGAAAAATGTTGCTCCACCCTAAATTATCTTTTACATGGAGAAGTTTTCAAACATTTCTATTTTCTTGAAAATAGCTCTAACAATTTTAATTAAAACGCCATATGTTTGAGATATTTTTTTGGCAAACGAAATGTATCTTTTGAATTTTCTGGCTATAGCCCATGCAATCCTGTTTACTCTGGTCGACTGTTTCATAACCGATAAACCGAAAGAGATAGACCAAATCTTAGTGCACAGAAAATGTAGATCTCGTTAAAACATACACTTTATGAATTTTTCTATAGAGTGGACCATTTCGGAGATATTCCCTATTATTTGCGTTAGTTTTACAATACTTTCCACATATGGAAGATCGTTTATCATTTTTTATATCTTAGCCGTGCAAAGAGACCGGAATTTCAACGCTTTAAAAGATTTGACTATCGCTCAAAGCTTACTTTATTCCATATTCCCCTTGTACCTACAGGGAAATGAACATTAAGATAATTTCTGCAAATGTTTATCTCGACTACATAAACAAGATAGAGGAATATGAGCTTCTAAGAATAGTTGGTACGAGAGTAGAGAAAGACTTTAAAATAGCCTTATAGTATACAAAATTAATAACCAATGATAACAATTTTTACAACACTTATGATTAAATGCAAATGCAGTCATATACATTGAACATGCTACAAATGTAGCAGCTAAACAAAACACAAATGTCCTCATTTTCAACACTATATAAAAATACAATAATCATAAGAATAATATATAATAATCTTCTTTATCCAAAAAGTCTGTGTCTAAGGTCAGTGGAGCAGACAAACCTATGGAGCGGACGGAGTGAAGACCTGGAAGCAGGTGGTCAGCCCAGAAACTGGTATGAGAGAGAGAGGAAGAGAATGATATCAAATGCAGGCCAATTGGACAGTGGAGCAGTTGGTGGAACGAGTTGCCAGGGAAACGGAGAGCTCTCAGAAAACCCACCCAGAGGCCTCTCCGTCCACCACGAATACCACATGCGGATCCCTGGGATCGAACTCAGATCATAGGCAAACGGTCTAACCGCTCGGCCACAGCGCTGCCATATATAACAATTATAACATTTAAATAATATCATGATATCAAAATATAGTTATAATAGTATTTCGAGATTTATTATTATTATTGTTATTCGAAATTAGGACATTTATATTTAATTAATTGTATTAGCACGTTACATGTGTAAGATTATAGTTAAGATATAAATAGCAAAGGATTTTCATTCCAACGATTTGTTAATTCGTTTTGTAATTTATTAAAATACAATGTATAGATATATAAGTAAATCCTGCATTTGTTTTTCCTAGCATGTTATACGCTGCACCATGAATGTATTTATCTTATTTTATTCCAGTACAAAATATGAAGAAGTAACTTAACTTCATGTAATCATAAGGACATTTAAAGAAAATTCCTCAGGCATGAACAAGCCAAAAGTTAAACTCCCTTGAGTTCTTAACAACCATAAACAAATATTGTGTGTAAAATAATTTGATACCGGTTCTCTTTGGTGTGAAAGCTAGTGTATTTGGCTTGGTTGTTCCATTTTTGCATGGGACTGGGCATTCTCTCCATGACCATCATCATTTGCGCTGCCGCGAGTATGTGAGGGGTGTGTATCTCAAATAAAAATCGAAAAGTCAGCAGAAAAATCGAAGCGTAGGGAAACAAAACGGTGAATAAGGGTACAATAACTTCAAACAGCGTTTTAATCTCAAAAGCAAGAGGAAAATAGGTTCAAAGTAGTAAGATAAATTAAAAAGAAAATACTTTAGGATAATCTTTTAGAGTTTTAGGAGAAGAAACCAACATTCAAATCTACGTAAGGTCAAACTAGAGAACTCGGCATATGAGTATATGAGTATAGTTACCCAATATTATATGCAAAGTGACCAAGAATTACAAGGTATGTTTTGTATACTATGAGATAAACAGAGGCTTTGTTCGAAGTGTGGCCGGCCCAGCCGAAATTTCTTGACACTGGAAGGCAAGCTATTTGCCGCCGGAGTTGGATGTTCATGGTCCCTTAAGTTAAAGGGCAAGATTTGTCGTATCTCGTAACAAGATTTGTAACTAGAATAATCACATACTTAATATTAGCTGATTTTGAAAATTATATATTCCTGCTGCCACACTTCTCTGACTCCTTTTAAGCTGTAAAATTGTGCTGTCTATGAGACACACTAGCTCAGAGGTAGAAAAACCTATGCCACTAAGACTACAACCGTTATGAAGACAAACCGTAATCCTTGTAAAATCGTGTGCCATAACCACAGCTTTGCACTGTTTTAACTTCACCTTCACTTCTGTATAAAAACAATTAAACTGATTTTTTATTTATAAACTTTCTTTAACTGCCAGGTTCTCAGCGTTCCATTCTATATTAGGTCTGAAGAAGATCGTTTAATGTTTGCTTAGAGACCTCAGGCGTGAGGGTATTATGTGTGCCGCAGGGGACCACCGGCTTTATGTCCCTTCCGAAGTAACTTCTGCATGAGGCGAGTTTAGTACAGTGAAACAGTTGCTATGTTGGCTCTATCATCTTTAAAATAATTAAGAAATTTGGCACCTATTACATATTACTAAATGTTATTTTAGGGTATGCACAAACTTATTCTGCATAATAATTCCTATCTATTAATGTAATGCAACTGTGAACGGTATAAGTATGCTTCGGAGCCGGTTGCATGTTATCGGCATTTAAATTATGTTTGCAGGGAGGCTTACTACCGCCCCTACCTAGCAGGGTAGATTGGGTAGGGGTGCTAAAGCCGCGTTCCTTTACAAACAGGTTACTGTAGCGGTATGTCACCCCCCTCCCCTACCTCCTACAAACCTGAAGTAGAAACGGGTACAGTAAAGTAGCTCTCAAGTTTGCAGCCGCGGACGCAGTACATTTTTTGGGATTTTAATAGTTATAGTCTTTCTGGGTTTGCTCAAACGCATACGGGAGCTCACTGTGGGTTGTCGAGAACGGTTTGTTGTAGCAGTTGTTTCATACAAATAACTAGTAACCTTTATATGCAAGCCATAACGCACTATAATTCGGCAGTTATAACCGCTATAATAATTTATATTCGTTTCTGGGGAGATGAGCTGAATTCTATTTTGGTTCAAACAGAAGGATTAAATTACGTGACAACCACTGACCGGGAAGCTTAATTAGTTTCGGCATGTTGCGTTCCTATATTTGAAATTAATTTTGATATAAGGGTCAGCAGGAGTGCATTGTATGGAATTTTAGGACAAATATTGTTAATATTTTTCATTGTTCTACTCCAGTGTATAAGCCTTGGAGAGAAGCAAGTAAGTTGTAACTATGGGGTTTTACCCTTGAAGCACTGTTTGCACAAGTATGACGAGAGACAGGTGTCCAAGGTGAATATTCACTCTCATGTCCTGTCACATTCAGAACGAGACTACTCTAACGCCTATGGCGAATATCGATGCCACAGTGCTGCCAAGAACCGAATATGTGGACAACCAGTTTACATCCTTTGATCCTACATAGTATGTAGTGTTGAAGATCTGACATTCACCACCTACCAGCATCATGAATCGATTCATCACTGCGGGCAAATATAACAACATACTCCTTTGATGCCGATCAGAGCCACTTATTTTGTAATTGGTTCGGGTAATACGCAGGTGATTGCTTTCCAGGAACACAATTTGAGTTATGCGAAGATTAATTCCGCTTAGAATGGTTTTCCATTGTCCATGCGGATACACAGGGATAAATTAGTGCATGAATTCAAGATATGCGTGCGTTATAATATTAGCAAAACTCGCCACAAATTTCTGTTACCTGGCCAAAATTCACACCTTAATTTTCCGTTTTAATGGTTCTGAACAGGTGTTAGGGAAGGAATAAGAAAACATCTTTGACTATAGTGGAAAGTATGTGCCTCTCCATTTAGAGTTTACAATTCGAATCTAGATAAACAGTGAGGGTGTTGCGGGGAGAAATAGCGAAACAGTGGGTTCGATTCCCGTGGTGACCTTTCTGACCCGTGGGAGTTTTCACGGGTCACTACTGAACGCTGGTAAGGACAATTACATCTCTCGAATTTCCTGTCCTATTTCGCTTCATTATCATTTCGTTCATTCTGATCGCGTTGGTTCTTTCAGGGTCGCAAGTGTCAGCGAAGCCGCTCACAGGGATGAACTCTGCACAGGAACTCTTTCCATCCCTTGTTGTCCATCGGATCCGAGTAGGGGAACGCATCCGATTGCGCTGAACCTTGCACCAAGCTCCCCCTATGAGACCTCCGCAAGTTCTAAAAACTTGGAGGTATCGTCAAGCTTGGAAAACCTTGGGGACCTCTTTCAATGGCTATGCCAAAATTAAATTATGTTGTTTAACGACACTGCCAATTGCCAGGATCACATCAGCGTCGCCGGTGTGCCAGAATTTCGTCCCACCGGAGTCCCTTAAGTGCCAGTAAATATACTGATATGGAGCTGTCGTTTTTAAGCACACTTAAAACCATCGGTCTGGGCCAAATTTGAGCACATGACCTTGGGATCAGAAGGTCAGCGAATGTCTGTGCCGTTCTCCTCTCACGCCATCCTTCCTCCCGGGTACCCGATTGGAAAAAAAAGGCACAATATGTCTGACTTTGGTGCCGAATCCCTTCCGTATATCTATATTCCTATTCCTCTTAAGGGTGCTGTATGCTGATTGACCTGAGTAAAAGGTGGTCCATACGGGAATGCAGTTGTCTTTCTTGCTATAGAGCAAGCATACGAATTCTTAAGCATTGACTTCCAAGTTATCTACGATTAAAATGAAAGACAGCAGAAGATCGAGACCCAAACATAACTGACAGGTTAAATTTCCCTGCGTGCTGCTCTTCTCTTTTGTTGCTACGACATTGTCGCGCCGAAAGCCACCAGCTTTACCAGCAAATGTCTTTGTCTTTTATTTCCGCGGCCGAAAGCCGCCCACTCAGTTTGCGTCTTTGTCAAAAAATGAGTAAAATATGCCTTGATTTTCTTTTAAAATAGCCTGTGTGTATGCTCATTATAATTATGTAGAAGTCAGTTGTATTTCATTGAAATTTAATACGTATTACGTAAAAATGTAGGATGTATAAATAAGGTTCTATTAATACGTTCATAAATTACATTTTGCCGGAACTTACAAAAACTTACGTATAAATAGGGATTACTTAGAAATTATTGGGTAAACTTTCTCTGTACCATTGCAGTGGTGATATCAAAACTACAACCATAATAGGCCTGCATTTAGGAATTATTCTTTAGTTACAAACATTTCAAAAACTTTGCAACTGCACCACTTCTTCTGTTGCTAAAGGGAGAACTTCTTATAAAGCAGCACAAGATAGACGTTTGAGAATACCATGTATTTATCTGTTATTTGCGTGAAAATCCGCAATAAATCTTGAAAATACGCTACAGCTTAGAATGCTATATCCGGTTATGCATTCACGCAAATGCCGTGTAACTGGGCCACTCTGCAAGGAAGAATAATAATTGCGCCTAAAACTTTGAATTTCTGCTAAAAGACGTATTAAAAGAAAGCTCATTCCCTTATTATCAGATGGCATAAATAAATTTACAATGCAAAACATCTAGATGACTTTATCAAGTTCATCTGTAGTTTAAAGAACGAGTAACCTTGTAAAGTTTTCGGTTCAAAGGGAATTTTAACATTTAAGAATGAAGGTAATAGGAAGTCAGAGCGTGTTATTTGGATCTAATTTTTAACATTAAATTTGCACCTAAGGGTAATTTACAGTCATGTTTTATATTCCTAAGAATAAATATACATTTGAAGTACCCTAATGTGTTTTTATAAATGGAGATACTTTAATGCAAAATTTCATAATTCATAGCTGCGAATGTTTAACAAGTAATATATTATGAAATATGCACATATTATATAAAATAAGTTATAAATCAAGTACATTATTGTTATTGTTACTTAAATCTGATAGTTATGCAAAAATTCCTGTTTTAAATCTATTTCACTTAACTTGTGAATTGCCTGAAATGTGTGTTTCATGCGGGGTGTTGGAAATATGAATGCAAATATTTTGATAATAATTGGTACCTTAGTATATATCCACTTCGGTGAGTTAGTTTCTTTTTCTCTTCATCCAACGTTTTCCTAAACGGTGTAATACATGAAGTTTTTGCATGGTTGTACCTGCGCCGCCAAATGAACAACGCTTGTAGTTTAGACTATCCGTTTTACTTCACACTTCAACGTGTGACTACTGGCATAAGTAATGTGAGGTCATTGCCTTTATACAAACTCGGTTCCTGTGTATCATTCAGTAAAGTCCGGAGACGTGTGCGTTTTTCCATAGGTATACTTCACATGGGCTTTACTGTTACCGCTCGCGTATGAAAATAACAGTAGGTAGGTACAGCCTGACCATGAAACCGCCTCACTGCAGATAACCTACAACAATCATATGATCACTAAAGAACATTATCACTCCAAGTCTGCAGTTCACTGCAAGATGAAACAAAACAGTAGCGTTATACTACACCTTGAACTTGCGTCTGCATACACAAAAGGATAGTTAAGTCTCTAAAAAGCGAATTGTTTTGCGATGGTTTTTGAATTCCATATTCTTTGAACAAAAGTCAAAAGACAAAATATGGCAGCTTGGTAATTCAACAAAGATAAAAGTATTGAAATACCAACGAATATTTCAAAAGTGCTTTTCCTCAAAGAATTTAACTAGTGGGCAACAGAATAAAACGCAGTCTGCAGGACTGCTATAGCCCTTTACAATTCTAGTGACAGTATTAACAAATATTGTGACGCAGACCGAACGCGGCGACGACATTAAAGGAAGCTGGGGCCGGGCTGCCTCACAGAACTGGCGGTATGTGCATCAAAGACGCTCAAGGTCCAGCTGCTTCGTGCTACTGTTTGACAACACGTGACAATAATCAGAGCGGCAAGACAAAGGAATTTAGAGATTATTCGTGCAGTGTTCGGCACCGATGTATTTTAGAGCCTCCGGAAATGAAGTTCGAGAAAGATCCGTGTTACGTCATCCTCGCTATATAAGGAGGCGAGGCAACGAGAGTTTGGAATCAGTTTTTAGTTTTAGTGCGTGTGTCTGTGTGAGTGAGCGAGTACGTCGTGAGAGACCCGTCACATGGAAAGGAAGATAGTAAATGGTTATGTGAGTTAATTTATCGTATCGTCAAAGTCAGTTGTTTTAAGAGACAGAGAGAGTGAAAACAAAGTAAAAGTGTGTTTTAGGAATACAAGAATAAAACGGTAACATCGCGTTGGACTGAAGACTGTAACGCCAGGAAAAGAGAACTATGTTGTGCATTCAGGTAGAAGTAATAAAGAGAACTGGACTGGACTTTTGTCTTTTTGTCACACTGGTGTCAGGAGTGGGATTTGTCAGATTGTAATTTGTTACAATATAGTATCATCGTTATCCTCGGTGACTCAAAAAGATGACATTTTTCATTCTTTGTTCTTTCTATTTGTTTATTGTGCGACCGGTTATGTCGTTGACCTCGAGTGACTGCCGATACTTTCTTTCAATTAAATTCCGTTCTTAGACAATCGTTGCCTGCATCCAGTAACTTTTCCTGGGTCTAGAGTGCACCAAGAATGTTGAAACGTAGCTATCTATTTTCATGCAGTTAAGCGAAAAGAAAACAGTATCTACTAAGCTGTCGGCCATATTTAGGCATTAGAAGATAAGCAGCCTTTCAGATAATGATGTTAACGCAACCCAGACTACGACATTATATTAAAACGCTCAAATACCATCGCTACAGCTGCCGCAACAACTGAAAATATTTCAATGGGGTCTAATAAGGAACATCATAATAATAGTAATGATATTTCGCTCGATAGAGAGATGAGTGTTATGAATAAATACATTTATTCAAATTAAAATACACATCCAATTAACTCCACCAACCGTACGGTACGCTTTTTATAATACATATAAAAATAGAACCATTCTAAAAATACAAAGGTAGTATAAAAAAATAAAACAAAACAAAGGAACTCGCTGAAACAAAACACCTATGTAAGAAAAATGTAAGATAGCTTTGGCAAATATTGCAGATTAAAAGTAACAAAAATAAACAGTAAAGAGAACGGCAAACTATATTACAGTGGTTTATTAAGGCTACTTATTAATCCCTGGAGCATCTCCTCTATGCAGAGGTTATACTCATCGCCCGGCCGCTGCGTCCTCCAGCCGCAGCCAAGGCCACGGTGGGGTCAGCACACGGGCTTCCGTGACCGGAAAGCGACTACTTGACCTTTTAGGGACCTTACCTTACTTGTGTAATTACATTAAATGGGAAAACAGGCTGAGTAATAGATCATGCTAACAATTCCTGCACTATGATTTAGAATTGCGTAAGTATAAAATATAACAGTTTCCATTTGTAAGCCCTCATGAGAAAATGTAAAACAGAGGATTTGGGAAGGCGATCGTCTGATGTTACGAAAAAATAACAACGCTTCGAAAAAGTGCGAAGAGAGTATAATATAAATCTCCATGAGAAAAGTAAATTGCAATTTATCCGTTGAATCTGCATTTCAAGAGCTATAAGCCATTGGAAATCAAAATAAAGAAGACAAAAGATTTAACTGTATGTAAAGATTGTCTTGTCATTGTGTATGAGATAATAGTAGCTTTTCCGTCACCAACGACAAGAGTTTTCATGCGAATATAGACTCCATTTAGAACCAGAAACAAAAGCAACAAAAAAGTAAGGTACTGAGAACCTGCCTTGGAAACAAAGGTAAAAAAAGCATCTTACCTCATATAAGCATACTAAATTATACACTAAGACGAGAATATAAAGGAAACTAAGGAGCAATACATAGTTTTAAGCACCAATACCCCCCTAGCTACACTTAGTTCTATTTATAACCCCCTTCGCATATTACAAAGGAACGTCTATTCATCATAGTTTTAAATAAATTGGTGCAATTTTCGCACATAATGTTTTTTTGTCTACATGCACCTAATTGTGGTTTGAAACTACGAGTTGTTTATGTAGTCATCTGACGGAAACACACGCATTTCACTCATATTTATACTATAGGACCCCGAGAAAAGTCAATGTCCAATTCATAAAATTAAGAATGTCTATATTGTGGCTATATTTTATAATAAACGTAGCTGCAAATTCCCACGAAAATGCACATGAATAAATAAACTGTTTCATAATAATGAATTATGAAATCATAGTAGAAAAACAATTCTGATGTGTTTCACTCACATGATGTTCTGTACTCTTCCTAAAACTATTATTACAAACACTTATTCGTCTATCTACTTCATGTTAACCGAGATAAACGTTTGTAGAAACTGTCTTATTGCTAATTCTCTTGTAGCCGCTTTAAACGATGCTCAAATGTTTTAAGCTTGGTCACTATATGATGACTTTGAAATTCCGTTCTCTTTGCATGACCAAGAGAGAAAAACAATGAATGTAGGGTTTCATTTTGGAACGGTAAATAAATATTACAAAATTCTTACAAAGAACAAGGAATATCTCCGAAACGGTTCATTAAAAAAAAAAAAAAAAAAAAAAAAAAAAAAAGAAAGGTTAATTCGGACATAAATTGCCTGTTTATATAAGATCTACGTTTTTGTGCAGTAAGATTTGGTCTATCTCTTGTAGTTTACCAGCTATGCAAAAATCATCAAGAGTAAACAGGACTAGATAGGCTACAGCTAGAAAATTCAATACATTTCATTTTGAATAAAAATATCAAAGATATGGCATTTTAATGAAAATCGTTAAAGAAATTTTTGGGAAAATAACAATTTTCTATGTAAGGATAGTTTGGGGGTGTAGGAATTTTCTTTAAAATCTTTGTGTCGTATCCTTGAAAGATACTTAAAACCGACTTTTCATTTTTGATTTATGCTGTAGACAGAAACACAGGTACCTTTTTCTAAAAATGCTTTTTCTTTTTGCATTCAGGGGGCCTCAAAACGGTGAAATCTTGACATCAAACTTTTGGGTCCAATACAATACTTTCCTTACTGTACGTATCGGAGAAGGTAGTAAGTTCAATAAATTAACTGTAGTTAACGGGAGTAAATTTCAAGGTAATAGGAACTTCCTCTGAAAAAGTAAATAGTATGTGCTTGAAGCACTCATAAACCATTACAAAGTGAAAAAAGTCATTATTAGGTACGATCAAGCCTTGTCAATCCACCTGAAAAGGGTGCATCATCTTTGTTCCAAAACCAGCAGCAATGCCCGTAGGCGTATCTTTCTGAACATGCAAGTCGTAGTCCAACTCCTTCAGACTGAAATTCCCTTTGACTCACAAATAACTCAAGACTAGATAGAGCAAACAGTCTAACAGAACCATATTAACATACTTATACATATGTAAATTCTCAGTAGTGTGGATAATGCTATTAAAACAGGGATGGTGATTTTAATAGTTTCGGACTATGCTAATGGAATATCGGCGAGAACGAAATTAAATTTCTATTCACGCGACATTGGAACAAACAATTTCGTTTCATGGCACTAAACTGTATTTTAATAACTATTGTATCAGGCTGCAGTATAAACATTTTTACATCAACAAAAACTAGCATAATGGATACTTTCTGCAGATGAAATATGTACTTAGTGGTAGTGACTAGGGTGTTTTCTAATCCTTACATTAAAAAGTTAATAATTAGTATTAGTATTAGTATTAATGCTTCTAGATTTCCTTAAAATCTAAATTATCTCCACAAAAATAAACTATTATAGTGATTTCTGTTTAGGCATCAACAATTATGCATGATTTCCTTATCTTGAGTAATCTAATGCTAACTTATTAGTTTTGATACATAAACTAGCTGAAACACCCGCCGTTGCCCGTGGTTAAAGATTTACCCCTACAACTTATGCACTTACCCAATAGTCTTGTGTTTGTTTAGAGAGATTCAAAGAAATACTTAATGCGTTTAAACAAGAACAAAAGATAAACAAAATAAATAAGAACACACTGTTGGTCACAAATACTACATGAGGAAAACCGAGTAGAGAATGCCATATGAATGTAATATGCAGCATTTCTATTTCAAGCATACAGCAAATTGTATAAATTGTAGTAGAGGGAGTAAAGAAGGAAACGTGAATGTGTTATGTAAACGAAAATATGTTAGAGAAAACCATATGAATGTAATACGTTACGCAGTAAAGTGGTTGGCACGAAAATCTTCTCCATGAAAAAATGCATACACGTGCCAAATTTCACGGTAATGGGTTAAACGGTTTAGGAGTGCATAGAGGACAAACATAGAAAAATTCATTTTTCTATATAAACATATAAAGTGTCATATTCTGATAACCAAATACATATAAAATATTCGTGACGCAAAAGCTACAAAACACTACTTCAGTCATTTAGTGTAATGGATAAATTGCATGTTTATTGTTTGTCTCCTATATTTGAATGTTGATTCTATATTGATTGCATTAAAACTGAAAGCAAGTCTTACTTTCTGCACTCTTATCTATCGCAGCTGGAGCAATTATTGCTTTCTACAAATGGATTAGACATCGAGAATTCATCAGACATAGAGATTTTAAGGTATCTGCGCACAGTGTGAAAATCATATATACCATCAGTCGCACTTGTGCGAAATATCAATTAAGGATACCAGCCCAGAGTTCTCAAGATGAGCGCTAAATCAAAACTAACCTTAAACAGACATTTTGCCCCTAATTTTTATTTTCTTACAATTGTTTAAAATATCCTAAATTTGACGAATGATATATACACACAATACCAGTGGTACTGTATGACGTCAATGTGTAGCCGCTGAGCCTAGAATCGCCTTATGTTTCAGTATAATAAAAATATATTAAATATTTTTTATGGGTACTCTTTAACAGCTATGGTCCTCTGTGCCCCTTCTTTTGCTCAAAGGCCTCTTTATAAGTCTCTAGGTTCTTTTACGACACGGAACCAGCCACTTTATTTCCCTTCTGAAGAAAGCAATGCTCTGGATTTCTACGCGGGAAAAAATTAATCGCTCTCTGCCGGGTTTGAACCCACGCGCTTGGGATTAAGAGAATTTTAGGGTACGGAAAAGACACACACATACACATAAACACTTACACACGCACAGACACACACCAACTGTTACTGAATTGAACTGGGAATCTTCAAATCTGACCCGTACTCATGAGGCTATGACGAGTGTTAGATCTGGGTGAGCGGCGAAGGGGAAGCAGTACAGAAACATTTCAGTTGAGTGACTGCAAGTCATGCTTAGCAACGAAGGTCCCATACGTGTCCTTGGGTGAATGTGTACCATCTTGGTTTCATATCAAAGTTTGACCAATAAAAATTATCTAACGTTCAAATACAAAAATCTGGTGTGTTGGACTCACGTGACTTTTTCTACTCTTGTTCCAACTATTCTTACAGATTCCTATTTCTGTATCTTCTTCGTGTTAGTAGAGACAAACATTTGCAGAAATTATCTTATTGCTTATTTCCTTGTAGGTATAAGGGAAATATGGGAATACAGTAGACTTGGAGCGATAGTCAAATCTTTTAAAGCTTTCAAATTCCATTCTCTTTTCACGCTTAACATATAAGGAATGAATAACGATATTCCATTTGACAGAAGTATAACGTCTCCAAAACTCGCACGAATAACAAGGCATATCTCCGAAATGGTTCACTCTATAAAAATTATATAGATATTTATTGTATATTTTAGGAAGAAGTACATACGCTATAGCCGGAAAATTCAAGACATACACTTCATTTGTCATAAAAATATCTCAAACATCTGGCATTTTAATCAAAATCATTAGAGCCATTTTCAAGAATTTTTTTTTCGAAAAATGTTCTTGCAAAGAGTCGTTTAGGGTGGTGCAGTTTTTTTCAAAATCTTCGTGTCGCATCCTTGAAAGACATTAAACTTAAATACCAATTTGGTTTTCAACCGACTTTTCGTTTTTGAGTTATGTTATCCATAGACTGACAGACACATACGCTCACCTTTTTCTAAGAATTCCTTTTTTGGATACTGGGGGCCTTAAGACATATATTTCTGGTAAAATCTCGACATCGAATTTTTGGGTGGAATACACTACTTCCTCTACTTTTCTATGGGAAAGTAAAAATGGAGAGATTAAATGGAGTTTAGAACCAGGTCAGGGTCAAGGCAGAGGCAATGTAGCATTTCTTTACCACATAAATCAGTAAGTATGACACACAACAGCTTCATACTTGTACTGCACACTTAAACTGCAAGGAGCTCAAAAGTAATAATTTACTTTTAAGGAGTCTGTAATGACCGAATGTTTAATTTCTATACTGAGAAGATTTTATTAAACTACTTCTTTGACAAACTGGGCAGCAGATCTGAATTAGCTTTGACGTTCACATAAAATGGTAATGTGTAGTATGCCACTTGAATTGCTGGAGAAGGGAGTTTGTATGGATTGTACCTAGAGGCAGTATTGGCAGTGCCAGAGGGAACATGACAGTAGCCTTCTGCCACTATGTGCTGCTTTGGCAGATGTAACGGTCACGCCGTGGGGAGTATATTGTCGTGACATCCTCCAATATTACCTAAAGCCACAAGTTCACAGAGGCTTAGCCTCGCACAGTTCATAAAGCTTAAACAATTATACAATAACATTGGAAATTGCATGCTTTGTCTGCACATGTATCGTAACTTGCCTGCAGCTGCCGCATCTTTGTTTTAACACATTCCTTTTATATTCGAATTAATCGAGAAACAATTCATGGTTATAATTCCAAGTATCATTGCTGTCAGTTTGTAATAGAAACTTCTTCAGTGAGGAGGATTCTGTTTATCTATTGTGGCAATTGTTTTAAATGGCAACTGCACTACCCCCTCAGGGGATAAGTATATGATGATGGTATTTTCATTAGTAACTTTCTGCATCACTGACCTAATCTAGGAAAAATATTCTTGCAGTTCAAGTACTAGATATCGATGTAGCATCAGTCGTTTAGTTCATGTACACTTGGGAACAGAAAAGAGGGTCATTTTACCTACATCGCAATTGCTTTTGAACCATAAGATTTTTTAATTTATCTAAGATTAGTTTCCATCCAGCCACTAGCAAATCTCCCTCTCTCTCTTTTCGTTATTCTCTTCTCTTTCTTTCCCTCTGTCTATATCTCTCTTTCTCTTTCTGTCTGTCTGTCTCTCCGATTGGCTTGGCCCATGTACTGCGTCCCCCACTTCTGCCCACCACAGGTGGGCGTCACAATTGAGGTAATTTTTCAATCAAGTAGCTGCACATTTAGCTTCTCAACTACCTAACGAGGCTGAGTGCACCGCGGACCAAGTCTCCCAGCGGGAGAAAATCCCCACGCCGGTACAGATAATGGAACCCGGGTCTCCCACTTGGTAAGCAACAGCACACTAAAGACACGACTGAGGAATGTTATACTTGTTCTAAAATGAACGGTGGCTTTATAAAGTCAACAAGTACATGAATAGCCTAATGCACCGCGATTATTCACATATGAATTAACACATTAACTGTATTTCCCTTAAGTTAGTTTTCCTATGACAGACACAACATTTAATGAAGAGTGGAAGGAGGAACTGATCAACATAACATCCAATCAGAGACTTGCTACGCCTTGCGGTGTTGTATAGTTAAACAAGCTGTGAAATCACGCGATAAAGTCAGTGATATCATTTGTGCATGCAACATTTATTTGCAAAACAAAATAGTAGTGGTTAGGTATCAACTAAATGTTGTGTCTGCCATGGTTATATTGTAACTTTCTTATTGATTGTTGGTGAGCAGTGTACCCAAATCACTAACTTCTCTGCTCATAAAGCTATACTCACCAAATGTATACCCTCGTTTTATCTGACTAATAATAAAATATATGCAAATTCGTAACCCTCCATGATAAGTTTTAATTTAATAGGCGGTTTCACATAAACTTGAGGCACAATTTTTAAAATTATGGATTCATTATTATAAACACAAACGTACAATTTTCCGGACAGTTAGCAAGGTCACATCGCGAATATTCAGAAATCTATAGGAAAACTTAACCTAAGGGTGATGCACAAAATTAAAATCCTTTACGTACTTATAAAATGGTAGTGGTGGTAGTGATTATAGTGGCAGAAGTGTTAGTAGTGCTAGTAATAATGTAAAGGAATTTGAGAGCTTGAAGACTAGCATTTCTACCTATAGTCTTCTGTGCCTTTGTGCCTACCTTTCCTGTGATCAGATCTTTGTTCACATTTGGACATGTGATACCATAAATGACTAATATTTCTATTAGTTCTAGTGTCTCATATTCCATCAAGATGTGTCTTACAGTTCCCTTTTCATTTGCACGATCTAATTATAGCATATAAATACATTTACTCTGGAACAACTTACTGTACTAAAAAAGGGGATTCTTCCCGTTTTTTTTTATTTTCTGTGCTATAATTAATGCCTAAGTTTAGCTTTGCAAACGAACGATACTTAAGGTATACTTATAATACAGCATATATTTAAGCTTCCTTACTTTCAAAAACGGTTTAAGTGGCATGTATCTACTTGAAGCCAAAGACGATAGTTTTAAGCTTTATCTTGGTTAGTAAATATTAGCTCTGTAGCTCATTTATTATTCATATATTGTGGTATGTACATATATAACTGTACCTCGGATGACTTCTATTGGACTTTGGATGTCAATTCAAATACACTGGAAAATATTAGCAAATAAATTCAAGTGAAATATATCCACAATCATTGGAATCAATGACTGTAAAATGAATGTGTGTGTTTTTGCGATGCCCTATAAAAACGCAGACATGACGACACATTGCATTTTACACGTAAATTAAGGAAATTTCTTGAAAAAATTTCCCGAGTATCGCTTTGTTGTGGTTTTATTTTCATAGCGAGCTGCTCGCTTCATTTAACCAATTTAATGCGGTGTTCGCAGGGATGAGAGAGGTGGACTTCACAGTTCTGCTCCCCGCTCACAGCTCCAGAATTAATTGGGAGCTAAAACGCATGACCCACTTCCGAGGGAGGTAGAAATAGATACAGGAAGGCGAGGTTATTTTCACGTACATTTGCTACTCTCCAATAATATTGTATTGTTCAGTAGAGCATTAAATGACTGCCCTTCTTGCGGTAGACACCGCAATTTGCACGCTATCTTCAGCCCTTGGAATACCATTGGGTATGGAGCACGGCCAGCTGTGTAATTCGTAATGGAAGCCAATTAAATCGGCGAATGAATAATATACTCATCAACATCCATACTGTTACGTGCCGCCTTAATTTCTTTAACATCAGTATTCCATATGCATTATGACCAAATAAACTAACATAATGAACTACACGATTTGGATGCACAGTACTGTGAATGGTCTCCCCATGTTTGTCAAGCCTTCCTATAGTTCTTCTACCACTTGTAGGATAGGAAAACTTAATAATATATTTTAGGTAAATTAGAAATATGTGTTAAGGCAGATGTTTTTGAACAAAAAGAAGGTACAACCTCTGCCACACCTTAAAAAATCTACGCAATCTTCTCTTTCCTCTTCTTTTTCTTCTTTCCGATGCCTTTTAGCGTCGGCCTTCTATCCATTTACTCTACTATTCTGTACCCTGTGAGTCTCTCTTCCTTTCTCTGCCTTTCCTCTATTCTGCTACTCCAATTTTTCTTCAAGCACTTCCTTTGTTTCACGCTCATCATTTGTTTCTTAGGTGACTGTATTCCTTTCTGTATTTCATGGTTGCTATATTGAAATATTGATTGAAACAGACATAATCCTATCATTTTCAAATTATTCTTATTGTTTATTTTGAATTATAAAAATGATTTGCGTTGAAATAACAAATAGGACAAAATTATTATTCTTCAGCACGGCTTAGGCCATTTAACCTGTTCTGGCTCCAAAGTCTTCTCGTTCCACCTTTTCCTCGGTCTTCCTTTGTCCTTGTGGTTGATAGTTGCTGGTTTGGGAATTTTAGTTTGTTACATTCTACTTAGATGTTGTTTCCAATTGGTTTTGTATTGTTGCGTTTTGTTTTTTGCCTAGTCTTGTACATCCAGCTCTAAAGAAACTCAGTTCTGCTGTTTGTATTTTTCTTTTATGATAGAATAATATAGTCTATGTTGCGAAAGGTTAATCTGCTTTTAAAAATTATTAAATGACATGGAAAAGGGCTTCAGGTTAAAAATCAGTGCATGGAAATTAATTAAAATCAGATTTTCAAATTTCAGAGCGATAAAAGGCTTTAACTTGTCTGACTGTTGCTGTTAGTTAACATAAATGTATTTGCAACAATTGGATGAAATCAATGCACTAAAAAGTTTAGTTTAACAGCAAAACCAATAGCTAAAATAACAGAGGTTTTAAAAATAATAGAAATTGATTTCATAATAATACATATATGGTCTTAATTTAGATGTCATTAGCAAGATTGAATATAATGCAGCAATAGAAAATGAAATTGAAAGATTTTAAACTAAACCCCTAGCACAACAACCCATGAAGAGCCAAGGTTTGCCGCCCAGCTACTGCGTCCCCCAACTCTGCCCACTACAGGCGTCATTGGTGGGGTGCAGTACTGGACGGTGGGACGTGGTCAGCGCCCCGAGTCCTCCCGGCCAGTTATACGGCCTTCTCCATCAAGTAGCTCCTCAATTGGGCCTCCTCCCCCGGGACCTGACGAGGCTGAGTGCATCCCGTGCCAGACTTCCCAGAGGGGATAAAATCTCCCGGGTCCTCCGCGCCAGAGGCAAGCGCTCTACCAACTGCACTACGGAGGCGGTCATTGAAAACTTTTAATTAATCTTAAAGGCAATTAATGCAACAGATAAAAATTTAAAACGCACAGCGATAAAAAGTGAAATTATTAAAAATAAGGACTGTTCTGTACATCAGTTGGAAAGATTCACAGATACAAGGTAAAAACTTGAAAACAACAATCGTTAAGAAATTAGATTTTTCGAAAGAGTTAAGGATTACATAAATTAAGGGATTACGATGTATGAGAACTACAAATATGCAATAGGAACAACAAGCTAAAAAAATACGGAAAATTCCATTAATGCTTGTGGAAGTCAAGAAAGCCCAAGATGGATTTACTCCTAGAGTAGGCGAGAGGTTGGACAAACCGTGTAAACAACAAATAATATAAATGATTTTTATGGTAGAACATTACCTACCAATTTTGTAGCAAAAAAGTAAATTAACATCATTTGATTTACTAAAACCTGAAAATGACGAGTACAACATGGGAAATATACGTATATTTATTGTGTTTTCCTTGCGCTTATTCGTTCTTATTACATATAACTCTATCCTTACATCCATTGGGCAGCTACGAATGTTCCATTTGTAGTAAAATTAGGCGTTCGCTCAAATGCCCTGTCGCTTATTTAGGCAGATGAACAGTTTCATTTCAAAATGCTGACTAGCCTTGTGGCTTCTTGCTTTAATACGCAAGTTCATTTTATTGTTGCTGTGTGAATTTAGGATTTATATGCGCGACTAGATAAAACCTCGTGCCGACTGTGAGTCTATCTGATAGCACCAAACAATCGCGCACAATAGGATATCCTGTTCCAACTCTTATGTTACGTCTTTAATCCGCGGAGCAGTAAAACGAAGTATTCAATATTAAAACATTTGTACTACTTGAAGTAATTATTTTACTTGCTTCACGTTGATGTGAACTTTGAATCAGGATTACATAGTGTGTTGTCGGTCAAAAGTTGTTAATTTTTTAAGTACTTCACGCCGACTAACAATGCCTTGAAGTTCCTTTGAATTAGTTTGCCGTTGATAAAAGCTATGAGATTTTTCTCCTTCTATCTGGGTGTGCATGAGTGGTTTTCGAAGGATGACAAATTCTGTTACGTCTGTTCCCTTCTACAGACCAACTAAGAGTGACTGTTCATGCCCTGACTGACGCTACGCTATAAAAGCCTCCGAAATCATTATCATTATTATCGCTATTATCATTATCATTATTGTTATCATTATCATTATCATCACCATTATTATTAAATGCTTACTTTTTTAAATGATTAATTTTTTAAATGATTAATTTTTTAGGTTATCTATAATTTCGGTATCACTCTCTATTTTAAACTTTGCATATAATTTGCTCCAAGTTAAATTCTTAATATCATTACTTGAGTTTAATATGGTCCAAAATGTTCCCATTTTTATGGTTTCTACTTACAGTGCAAATATATAATTTTAACATGTTTTTCAGAAAGCTATAACTGAAATGTCCAAACTCAGCTCTTTATCTAAGAGAATAGTAGTGGTCAGCTATCAGTCGCCACCATTACATTTGGTTTCAGCTATAATTTCAGTTAAATCAATACATGTGCGAAAATAAAAGCAAATCGATTTTCTTCTGTTTTCTTTCAATTGTTCACCACACACTCAGAATATATACAAAACCTTTTAATAAGCTCTTAAACTCTCCTTAAGACATTAATTTTTTATTAATAACAATTATTACATTTTATATCTGAATATAAAATACTCCTTGTATCTCCATATTTCATTATATTGCATCTTTTCATTTAAGCCTAATATACGTGAAGATCTTTTATGTAGGTATATATTTAAGTGTAATTAGTTTTTAAAAAAATAATTTCTTAGCTCACATGCTACAGAATTTTTAAACATCTTAAATTTGTGCTGTGTGATATCCTTAATTTCAGTTAACTATTTCATGTTTACTAGTCAGTGCACAAGAATTCTTAAATTCTAAATCTCTCCTAAAAATTTCAGCTTATGAGTTCAAAATTGTTGTCCAGGGAGCATTTTGTAATGGAAAAATTGCTGAAAAAACGAATGTAGTAAACGAAATTTAAGGCGCTTTACCTAAGTAGTACAGGAACAATTAATGATATAGCCGTTTGCGTCTTTAAAGCTTACATATTAGAAATAAGGCGTATAGAAGTTGTGTGTATAAAAAAGCTGAAAAAAGATGCTTATTTTGTCTAGCAAACTTCGTTAATGTATTGCCTTAAAGGTTTATTACGAGACAATGCCATTCCTATGATTCAATATAACCAAAACGAATGGCTCTGTATTAAAGCATAAGATTTACTGAATAGCTGATAACGGTTCAATCGATACCTCTTTTCTTCTTCTCTTTTCCTTCTACCACACTGGACTCTAAGCACAACACATATCACAGTATTTTAACCTAAATTCGATGCTCATTTCTGCATTACTGATCAAATTCTTCCTCCATCGCAACATTTTGAAGTATTATCCAGTAAAGCGCTTCAAATGCACATACAACGCCTCAATACTGACTTTTGTTCTTTTATCATAAAATAAATTCTCTAGGAAAGCGGATGAGCAGAAAATATTGCTCGGAGGGATAGTTAATATGGGAAGGGTTTGACCGAAGTGTAACAGAAGACGGAATATCTTAATATATAGAAGACAGACAAGTGTATACTGGCATCAACTTACTAAGTTAGATACAAGCATTTAGTTCAAGGCTCATTGACCATACATGAGATAAATTAAAGTTGACAAAAACAAAGAGAAAAATAAACCAAAAAAGGACTAAAAGGAGATAAATTGCTTCATACTAACTGAACATAATATATATGATATAGTTGCCGAACCCTCTAGTCAGATCTCAACGTACTACACTCCTAACTGACTTAAGAGTCTTTCTACGCTTTCAATATTTTTGGTGGTTCTCTTAATCCCCTACCCACTAATGGGTTGATTCTCCTGTCAGATCGTCAGTCATTTTCTGTACGCCACAATCTTCCACTCTAAAACATGTCGTTCCTGACACTTTCCTTTATGTAGCGAAGCAGAAAACAAAAATGCCTATGTTTTGAAATGGAAATCTTGCTTTTGGGCGGAAAACTATAAAGGCAACCATTACACTCACATACATGATACTTTGCTCTTAAGTGTTTAATTTATGGTAAATATGCATTGTTCGTATTGTCACTCTGGCCGGTGGCTACCGGCAAAAGCTGAGTCAGGGTCAAGTTACCTCACACCACTGGGCGCCTAGTAGACGGCGTAACAATGGACCAGGTCGAATAAAGAGAGATTATTTCATACTGTTTAAGAAAAGCGTTCGCAGACTGGCCTTATCGCCTATATAAGCGAGTCGAGAGCAGCCAGTTCTTCGGACTCAAGATTTGAGACACAATGTTATCAGTTAGTTTCAAGTGTGTGTATAGGTGTGCATGTACATATAGAGTCATCACCGAGAGTGTGTCATCGGAGACAGTTTCGGATATTTAATCATTGCCTTG
Source organism: Tenodera sinensis (assembly GCA_030765045.1). NCBI lineage: Eukaryota > Metazoa > Arthropoda > Insecta > Mantodea > Mantidae > Tenodera > Tenodera sinensis. Next base: position 90,493,005 of record CM060963.1, read on the forward strand.
GAGTTATTTATGTGAACAGCCGAGCAGTTTTAGCGCTTTTTTTGCCGAGGTTACGAGTACACACTGCACCTGTAAGTTAGTTTATGCTAATAATAAAACAAAGAGGACTGTCTGTTTGTGCTTCAGTTTTAGAAGAGGAATAAAGTGACAGAAAAGAAGTTACTGGACTTTGTCATTTTTCTCAGTCTTGCTCCATTCACATTATTAACAGCTACTGTTTAAACGTTATATAGATCTACTCGAAGGTCTTTTTAATTTATGGAAAGTAATATTAAAATTTCAAATAGCATAGTTTATATTTCAATGCTACTGCGTTGATACCATGTTATGTTGCAAGCCATATGGTTAATTTTGGTATGTTAGGAAAGACGCCTTAATATATTTTTCCCCGCAAATTGCAATATCAGTTATTTCGTAAGAAAATCAACAATATCTTCAATAGCACACTAAATGTACAAATCGTATAAATGTTGACAGTTGAGTTATTATGAACGGTTATCTTGAGTCCTGCTGCGGGGGAAAAATAAAAAACAAAAGGCCACAAGTAGCCTTTAGGGAAGCAAAATGAAGAGGTCGAAAGCGTAAAGAGTGAAGTCCTTAAAGGAATGCCGGGGGTTAGCGCGAGAGAATTAGCTTGAAATTTCTCATCAAGCAAGCACAGCAAGGGCACTTCTACACCTGGGAAAAAATTACTTCAGCCCTACAGCATTCAAGAAACCACAACTAACTGAAATAATGATGCAGTAAATGAGTCTCTAGTCCGATGAGTTCACCTGAAATGCCTTTAAACAACAAGGAAGCCACTGGAAAGCAGCTCCAAGCGCCTTTTTTACGTCTTATACAAAATATAGAGAAAAATACATCTACTTGCAGGAGGTCAAAATTGTGTACATGCTTACAGAGGAGCTGATGTTTCCTTTACTTAATTTACACATGTAGAAGTATTTATCTCACTTCCTTAAACCTGCCCTCTTTGCTTTATTTTTACGTCACTAGTGCTAGTGCCCTGAATGGTACTTTTCATGTTTTTGTTCATTCATATAATATAGCTATAGAAATGTTCAGGTAGTTTTCTATGTTTTATGAATAATTAATATGATGGCACGTAAAAATTGACGCCAAATATTTGCTGTTCACATTTTGGTTAGCGTGAGGGTGTTTCTATGTTCCTTACACGCAATTTCACTGATACAATCAAAACGTTATAAAAACTGGAATATGATATACCTTAAATCACATAGAATTTAAGCTATATGACATATTTGTTTTCCTAAAGGTACACTAGTAGGGTCCAAAGGTTTTGGTTATTATTGAGTTCTTTTGACAAATGTTAGGTAGCAAAAATTTTATAGAGATAACATATGAGTGGTTCTGTTATGTGTAAAATTAAACTGCAAAATATATTTGGGAAGCTATGCCAGTTACTTAAAAAAAAGCCACAAGCTCGAGGCGTAGGTTTACCACTGTTAAATATTTCACATTGCTTTTTATTTGTATTAATATTTAATAAAAACCAACTTTACACACATAACATCTATATTGAGGAACAGGGCGAAGAATATTGGGAATTCAGTGGAATGGGAAAGTAGGAAAATTGAAGGAATAGTAAAGAAAGAGAGAGGAAAAAGGCTGAAAAAGGCTAAGACAAAACAGGGAGAGAGAGAGAGAGAGAGAGAGAGAGAGAGAGAGAGAGATGGAGAGAGAGGAAAGTAAGCAAAACAAAGGTCGATAATGATAAAAAGTTGCCTGCGGTGCCGTATGTAGTAAAAGCGGGCGTTAAACACTACAATGATGAAAAGGAAGACTGGATTTTGCCATTCATTATATGAAAACAGTGTCATTGGTAACCAGTAGCCATATTTTTGTTTGGCAAATTCATGATTAGGACACTCTCTTAGTCTCTCACTCTCTTAGTCTCTCTCTCTCCAAGAGATTGCTAAATACAACACATCACGCTATCACACTTCCGAAACACTCCGACACGTTGGTAAACGCTCAATTACTCATTCGCCTCGTTCTATTCATATGTAAACGCATCCTGATTGTCTGTGGACCTTGAGATTACGAGTTCATGAGCGTGAGCATGTATGTATCCAGGTCTTTCCTGAACTGATTTTAAACATTCTTCACCGTTGAAAAGCACTGACCACCAGAGAGCCAATGAACTAAGAACCGTCTGCCACGCTACTGCTGCAATCAAGGTCACGTTACTGCCTCGAATTTGCTCTATTCTGGTCCTGCAATATCCAGTTGAGTGATTTGTGTAATTCAGTATTATAAGTTATTTGTATGCATTTAGTCACAAAGTATATTACGGCTCTGGATGTCTTTTCCACTGTACAGTGTGTGTTTGTTTATGATTCGTATGTGCTAAGTCAGTTTGTCGAGTGAAAACGCCATTTGCAGAAAGATCTCCTGGTGTAAATGTTCCAGGCCGTACGACAATCGACACACATTATAATATATTTCAAGCCACAGAAGCATTCAGTCTAGGAAACCTAAAAGAGAGCGTAAGCTACTTACTGAAGAAACATTAGACATCCGTCATCGGCTGGAGACTTCCCCTCAAAAGTTACATATATGCGTCTTTCTCAACAGACAGACATTAGTTGGCTCCGTGCGAAGAGCACCAAATTAATGAAGTTAAAGCCATAAATTAGGCAAGAAAAGCCTTCAAAAGTAGTTTTAGAAATGTTGTATGATTACATCCACGCCGTTCTACGAGAACCACAGACGGCAACGAGTGACGATAACACGAGCAGGAAATACAACCCACAACCAGGTTTACTTTCTCTACTGATAAATAGAAGGAAGTACTATATTCCACCCAAAAATTCGATGTCGAGATTTCACCGGAAATATACATGTTTTGAGACCCCTGAATCCCAAAAAAGCATTTTTACAAAAAGGTCCCTGTGTGTGTGTGTGTGTGTGTGTGTGTGTGTGTGTGTGTGTGTGTGTGTGTGTGTGTGTGTGTGTGTGTGTGTGTGTGTCAGTCTGTGGACAGCTCAAAAACGAAAAGTCGGTTAGATACCAAAGTTTATATTTAACTTTAATGTCTTTAAAGGATGTGCCACGAAGATTTTGAAGAAAGTAGCCCCACCCTAAACTACCCTTTACATGGAAAGTTTTTCGAAAATTTTGATTTTCTTGAAAATGGTTCTAATGATTTTGATTAAAATGTGATATGTTTAAGATACCTGTATGACAAATGAAATGTATGTTTTGAATTTTCTGGCTATAGCCTATGTAGTCCTGTTTACTCTGCATGACTCTTGAATAACTCGTAAACCGTAAGAGATAGACAATTTCTTAATATACAAAAAATGTAGATCTCACTAAAAGACACAAATCTACGTCTATAATTTTTTTTTTTTTCACAGTGAACCATTTCGGAGATATTCCTTGTTATTTGTGTCAGATTTGGAAAACCTGAAACTTTCGAGAAATGGAGCATCGTTGTTCACTTTTTTATATGTTTAGCGTGCAAAGAGAACGGGATTTCAAAGCGTTAAAAGATTTGACTATCGCAGAAAGCCTACTGTATTCTAATATCCGCCTTGCACCTATAAGGAAATAAGTAATAAGCTAATATGTGCAGCTGACACGAAGAAGATAGAGGTATAAGAGTTTGTAAGAATGGTTAGTACAAGAGTAGAGAAAGTCACGTGAGTGTACCACATCAGATTTTTAGTTTATTGACTCTCCCGCTACATATGTGCACTATAGAGAGATCCTCCGGGTTGTGGAGTCACAAGACTTACTTTTATAAGGCAGCTTGCAATTTCAATCGCAAGATACATAGAAGCCTCACCCATTTAAGAGTTATGGAAATTAGAACAAAAATTTGGAGTCTTTTGTAGAAGATAACCATAAACTATCTCCGATTCCTTTTCGAGACTATCCTACATGCTCCATGGCAAATACAGCTTTGTTACTTCGCACAGAACTGCTTTAAATTAAAACAAAGGAAGACTATTATTTAATTCAAGCAATTGTCACGTTATTGTAAGATACTCGAGATTTGTTCGATTTTATGACAAAACCTTTTTATCACATTTACGCAAGTAAACAATTATGTATGTTGTAATTATGCTCATTACCACCTTATACCAAAGAGGGTTAGTTATGTGTTCATACACCACTATACTGCAATAAATATGAATCATTCGTCCAATACGTAAATACAAATGAAGGGAATAGAAGCGCCGTTAGCATGAGTTCTTGTTACCAGCTACTCACACTATATTGTTACATACACTAATTAACCAGAGGGACATTTTTCCACTCTGTTACAGACCGGCATATATAAAATGTTTAAATCGTTGACTTGGGGTAGAAAATCTTTGTATTCATTCTTGTGGCTTATTTCGTTGAATATTGATGCCAGGGGATTCTGTATTCCCTTAATGAGAATTTGTGAAGCCTTTATGTTATCAAATTACTACAAGACCAAAGGGAAAGTACAGAAGTTTAGAATGTCATCCACTGCGCTTATATAAAATTACTCCACCATAATTCTTTCATCGCTGGTATTATATACTTGAGTACTACAGCAATTTCAGAATTTTTTATTTTGTCGAGATGGCGAAGGAGATTAGAAATGCAGCATGTTTGAGCATTTCCCTGAATATTAGGATATCGTAACAATATGGCGATATGATAAATCCCACTTCTGACACCATCGTGACAAAAAAAAATTCCGGTTACCTTCAACGACCCTTTATGCTTCTTCTAAAACGAATGAAAAAATACAGCTCACTATTTTATCATTAAGACAATCTAGAATTCATCATGGCCTTATAACTCTGAGCTGTTCCGTCCAATCGCGGTCATAACACATACTTCGCTGCTTTCCAGTCCTACTCTCTCTCTCTCTTTCTCTCTTTCTGTCTGTCTAACAGCTGGTTTCGACGATACGAATCATAAAAGCTGCTTCACCAGTAAACAACCCCGACGCGACGACTAAATGTCTAAAACTGTCTCTGACGATACACAATACACACTTAAAAACTATGTACTAAAACTCAACACAATACTCAACTCTGAAGAACTGTCCTAGTACAAGACTTAATTTCAGTAGTATGATATTTTATATTCCAAAGATTATTATTATTTTATATATATTTTTTTAAGGCTAAATCAGGAGAATTACATTTGTTTCTGTAGTGTTATTCATCTAGTTTCTCAATGCATCACAAAATTAATTTTTATGCTGTGTTTGAGCTCAAGCAGCAGTTATTTCTCTGTAAATGTCGATTTACGTTTTGCAAGGCTTTAATTAATGCTACTCTTCAGCTTATACAAAAGCAAGTAGTCGCACACGAACCAATTTGGAGATACGAGAGGCCAAGCAATATCTCGTATTTAGATAATGCAAAAATGGCAAGCATTCCGCTTCTCTTAGAGAAGTTGAACGGCTCATGCTCGTAAAACGTTATGTATCATATCCATATGTAGGACAATAACGTGATGACTTCAATTACACGAACTTCGAATTACTGTTGCTAACATTCTAGGCAAGACGGAAAATTGAACTGATGTATTAGATATTCCTTATAATCTAGGATATTATGACGACGGCTGCCGCCGCATATCATAGGGAGCCGAGGTCGCTACCTCACACCACTGGGCGGCCGTGCACCACAAAACAGAGAGTCAAGGTCTAACTGCCTCAGAGCATTTTGCAGCTTGTAAACACGTGGCCTGCGACAATGAATGTCGCAGAATAAGGTGTTTCCAGAACGTTCAAGAGACTTCCGGCTGCCGGCTTATTTAGAGAGGTTCGAGAAAAGGTGAATCCCGAGAAAACTCCATGCCATGTCGTCGGTGAGTGTTCTGTGATACAATCGTGAGAGCTTAACAGCTGTTAGCGGTGTGAGAATGTGCAGCCGTCGTTTAGAAAATGTGTCTATCGTCAAAGATAGTTGTAGACATGAGTTGTCACGTACGAGCCATTGATGTGTGAAACAGTACAAGCGAAAGTGAGGCTCGAAGCCAGCTGGTACACAGAGAGTTAAAAGATAGAAACGTGTGTTCAAGATTACAAGACATCTGAATAGCTGCGAGTTATAAGGTAGATTATGTTAACAACGTAAACAACTGTGTTTTGTACTTCAGTTTTAAAAGGAAAATAAGGTGACCAAAAAAGTAACTGGATTTTGTCTTTTGTAATGCTGGTATCAGATGTAGAACTTGTTAAATTGTAATTCATTAAAACATTGCTAGTTACGTCATTAAAATGCTTAATTTATGAACTAATTATAAGTAAAAATCTATCAAAATGTATTCGTCCCAGTGTTTTTATGTCATTAGAATTAAACTACAGAGAAAATAGAAGAGTCTTAAAACTTTGTTTACAGCAAGGATAAGAAATAATTATAAAATTTGGTATTTACATAAAAAATAAGCTTGAGGCATCTTAATTGCTTTATAGTTAGGTATTTGCAAAGGAGAAATGTTTTTAAGATAAAAACTAGCTTTGCACACATGTTACAATGCAGTCCTTTTGCCAAATACACGTTAGGAAATAACACTGTATCCCTCGTGAGATGTTAGGAAATGCTACCACATGTTTTGTAATTTTCGAGACAGTTTGCATGCGCGCAGCAAGAGAGAAAAAATGGTCAAAGTGTTTCCCGCTCCTGCCGTAATCAAGATCCGAGGTTGGGAGTGCCCCAGGGCAACCAGCTCACACTGTTTTTAGAGACCTTTAACCCGCACTCTTGTTTGTTTTAATAACTAAATTAAAACGTATATTCCCAATTTCTGCAACTTGTAACACCTATTATTAAAGTAAAAATGTTATTTTTTTTGCATTTTCTCTAGTGGTGAAATGAAAGTATCCTCACTCTGTACTTATATTTTGTTTGTTCTATTTCTTTTCGCACTTCGTTTTATACTAATGCCTTTTTAGGTTCACTTGTACAAAGTGTGCATACTTGTTCACATGCCATTAAAAATAAAATAAGTGTCTAAGAACACATTAAATCTCACATTCCGCTTCTTTGCTACGAACATTGCGACATAACAATAAGAATATTTCTTTCTTGTGAGTTTTCCTTAACATGTTACTAGAATTATTTTTAGAAGGGATAAAAATTAGCAGACATATTTTGAGCGCGACACAACATACTATGGCAAAATGACTATTTGATGAACCCCACAAAACGACAAATTCAGCCCAATTACTTTTATTTTTCTTCTAACATTTTACATAAATCACGGTTCTCTTTTGCTGATGTTAACACAGTCTACAGTCTTTCGTGATATTACAACTCACAATTGTTTTCTTCTTGTAGCCTTGGCTCAGTCCTCTCACTGTCTCTCTTCACTTTCTGTGCCTCTCAAACACTAACTCCGACGATACACTCGACGCTCGTTAAAGCTTCCTCATGACGCACCGACACGCGCACAGTTGTCTCACACTCACTGACACACTGACCTGCTCATGTCTGTAAATGTAACTCTCTCTCTCTCTGTTGTTTCCTCGCCTACTTATATAGCGGGGATAACATCACGTGGATTTTCTTCGACTTCTACAAACACGGCAATGAGGCAGCCAGATCTTCCTCGACGGCTCTGGAAATCCTCTATGGTGCCGTTGATTCTTATTAGTCACATGTGCGCTGGCGTGAGCGCTGTGGGGAAGCTTGACCTTATGCCTTTGGTTGCTCGCCGGCCTGGAACGTGGTGTGAAGTAGCTTAGCCACGACGTTCTTTGTTGTGTGCCTTGCCTGGCGTAACTTTGTGAAGATGACTTTTATCTGAACGCAAAGCAGATGCAATGCTGCCTAATCGCAGAAAAAGAAGCACTCGTTTAATATATAACCTATTGAATAGTGGTCTATCGAATTCTTTTGTTTATCATAAAGCATCATCAGCATAATGATATGCTTATATTTTACGAATATAACTCCATATTCTACAAAAAGAGCAAAGCCTTTCAAATTATACAATATCTACTCTATTAATAACTCAAATAATTCACAATATTTAGAGTTTTGGTAGGCAATGTTACCTTCAGGTTTTATAAGCATCTGTTAATAGCTTAAATAACTATTGCATAAATTGAAATAGCACGATTTTAAGCAAGTATTGTTTATAATGCCTCAATGTTATAATAAAAGGTAGCACCGTGGCACAAGAGCCCATCCGGGCCAAGGCCTACCGCACCAACACTGCGTCCTCTACCCATGCCTCCTACAGACGTTATGAGTGGAGTGCAAACCTGGGGGGTCTGGACCAGGGGCACCTAATTTTCACTCATGTAGCTCTTCAATTGGCGTCTTGGTGACTTAACGACCAGGTCCCCCAGAGGGAGAAAATCTTCACATCGGTACCGGAAATAAATCCCGAGTTCGCCGCTTGGTAAGCAGCAGCGCCACCGTCGCGACTAAGAGACAACCTGCTTAGAGAAAACTTAATCTTTAAAATAAAAAAACAATTGAACTGAAATACCTTTAAAAATGGATACACTAGGGATGAACCTGATTCCAGATATTAAAATATGGTCCCGATTTTGAATAATTAAATTAGAGTGTAAATTAATTTGTTGAAATAAAAATTAGCTCATATGACAAAAAGGATATTTTCTTTTAAGGCTCCAATAACATTTTATTTAATTGACACAATCAGAGGAGTTGATTATTGAATACCGCTGATTTTTATACGTCGTATGCCTAAATCTACCCCTTAACTCTGCCTTGCTAATATTTTTATATATGATTTAGTTCAACAGCTTGGAAGCACCTTAACAAAGTGATAGCTCATAAACATCTCTCTTCTCTCTCTCGCTCTCTCTCTCTCTCTGTCTCTACGCACACAAACACGCCAGCACACATATGCGCGCACACACACAAACACATGAGCTTCAGCGACTGGAACATATCAAACTATCATACTAGTATTTTTTGCTGCAATAATTCTTAGTACTGGAGCAGCAGGCAACGCGCAACACATTTCTGTAGGAGAAGTTGCCGTACCATCAGGCGATTATCTCTATTTATCAGTTTCAAAACAAATTAATATGTAGCGCCGAAATTAATCTTTGATAAAAAGAATTATAGTTATCTATGGGAAACTAAATAATTGAACACCTTTCATACTATGTGATATTTCGATTAAGTTAATTGTAGCTATAAGGCGGGATTTCAAAATATATGCCCATGTAGTTTCATCATGAAAATGCGCACACGTACCCACGCACTTACGCACTCACACGCCACCCACACCCACATGCCACCCACACACACACACATACACACAACATATAAGAGAGGCAATGCCTTCTTTTCAATTTATAGTTGATTTTCTCGAAAAAGAAAGTAGTTTTCAAACATATTCCAACAACATTTCCTTATTGAAGGAAAAACTTGCAGTCGTTGCATTGGTATGAAAATTGGTTCTCGACAGTGACAGCCAAACACGTCCCAAAAATTACTCTCCAGTTTGTTTAACTACAAACACAAGACATTTTTTTAGATAAAATATTTATCAGACGTTTACACAGTATGAATAAACATAGTATTCTTTCCTCTTTTTAGCTTCAGGAGTGCCACTCAAAACCCTTTCATCTCAATTTAGGACAAGTGCGGTGTTTCATTGATTAGAACTTCAAAGAAATGTCACGTGATATAGTAATTAACTACTGCAGCGAATTATTAAATGTTACCGAAGCGCAGGAGTGTTCTCGTGAATATAGTATGTAAAATCATGTCTATGGAAATATCGCTAACGCTTGGTGCATAGTAAACCGAGAATGGTTAATTGGATTATGAGAACGCTCTATACATATCGGCACTGCGTTGAAAACATTATGGAAAGCTGATTATGAGCAGCGGAATATCCTATTTCTGTAATTGACCAATGAAATTGTAGATCTATTTTCGATTCCGCAAACACTTTAATCGAATTCAAAATTCCATTCCCTTTTGGAATGACAGGAAGAGTTTTTCTGCTGTATTATAAAAAGAAATAGGCATGTTTAGATTTCGTAAATAAGTAAAATTCATAAATTGTGTATTATGAAAGAATTGGATTAGAACATGTGATTTCTTTAGCATGAAAACTATACTCTTTCAAACGACACACTGGGAATTTATATGGTATTAATATGGTGGTTTATAACATAACATCCTTATGTATTACATTCATATGGCTTTCGCTATTCATCATTCAGAAACCTATTCGTACACAGATATTGTATCGACTTCGTGCTAATTGAAGGAAATATTTGCGGTAAAAGCATTATTGCATATATCCTTGGTAAAAAGACCATAGTAGGCTTAAGGCTTAATGGCTTATGAACGCAGTGCTAAATAATCAATTTGAAATTCCGCTGGAATTCTTTGTAGGACCACGAGAAAAAAAAAGAAGAAGATGAAGAAAAAGAAAACGGAATAGAAATTATGTAGTTGCATTAGCATTTTTGATGATTCAAACACATATTAAAGAATATCTTGGAAAATGTTAACAAATAATAAACTTCAGAAAAAGTTATGTGCCTGTGTGTGTCAACATAATTATTTCTAAAGGTAAAGGTTGAATACATATCAAATTTGGTATTTAAGTTTAAAATACCCCACTGGTGCAACACAAAGTATTAAAGAAAATTTCCCACCCAAACTAAACTTTAGATGGAACACTATCCAAAAACGTTTCTCTTCTCAGAAATTATTCTAAATACTTTGATTAAAATACACTATATTCAAGACATATATATGACAAGTGAAACGTATATCATGAATTTTCTGGGAATAAACTGAAGTCGAATTTTTTCGAAAGATATTTATTTCAAATAACTAAGTGAGTATATGGGTCTGGCACAAATCATTTCTGAAACATCAAATTGTTCAGAATATATTTATTCTTTTGAGGCCCTGTGAATATTCAGTTGTTTCTTGTGATTGCTTGAAAAGGGTGCTGAATTTAAAGCCTTTATAGCGCACAGAATTTAAAAATTTCGGTATTGCTATTGCCTTTTATACAAATTCATTTTATAATACTAAATAAAGTTTCAATAACTATACTCAGTCTATGATTAGCAAAACTGACTTTTACTTTTATTTCAATATTATTGGACTTGATATAAATCGTGGAATAACAACGTTGTGTTTTGCTGGTTTTAATTCGAGGATCAGAGAATTTTAATTGTATTAGTTTTCAAATTAAAATCTGGAGAAAGAAGAAAGGTAATAGTAAATAATATAGCGATAGAACTGGTACAAACGTTTAATTATTTAGAATGTGAAATTGGAAGCATTAAAGTCAATGTGTAAAAACAAAGTTCAACCTTTCAGTTATTTGCGTGGAAACATAAAAGAGCTTTGTGTAGATTATATGCAGACACACACACGCACGCACGCACGTATACACAAAACGCTACAAACAAGAGGTCATGGGGACATGCATTGAAGAGATGACTGGATAGGTGGACATATTTGGAGGTTAGAACAGATCATCAAATCCAAAAACATATTATTGATGGATAACGTTCTTACAATTTTGATATGACTTTCAAAATACCCTGTGCATACCATACTATTAGTCAAACAAAAGGATAAGTAAGTAATTTAAATAACGGAAGTAAACTTATGTGAGAAGTACCCTAGGTGTATAGTGTAAGCTTAGAGATAAAGGAACAATAAATGTATTGATTAATCTTGTTCTTCACATCGCGAGAGAGGCTATTGCTCGTTCCGCTTCACAAAGGTCCCCTCCAGCGCTTCCTGGAAAGTCCAACATCCCTCCATCCTCTGGGTTTTACGAGTATTGCTTTGTCAATTTGAGCCCTTACTTCTTTGTTCACCCGCTTTAGTGGAGTCATTCAGTGACGCCTTATTTTATTCCATTGTTACAGCTTCTGCTTTTAATTAATCTCAGGTTTCTTTGGCAAATATGCGTTTTATTACTTCACATGCTTTCTGAGAAATACCCTTATGCCAACAGAAAATTTTTATTTTCTCTACTGGTAAAAGGGGAAGTATTGTATTCCACCCAAAAATTCGATGTCGAGATTTTTCCAGAAATATATGTTTTTATCCCTGAATAATTAAAAAAAAAGAAAAAAAGCATTTTTTGAAAAAGGTCCGTGTGTGTCTGTGTGTGTATGTCTGTATGTCTGTGTGTGTCTGTGTGTCTGTGCACAGCATAACTCAAAAAAGAAAAGTCCGTTAAAAATCAAAGTTGGTATTTAAGTTTAATGTCTTTCAAGGATGCGACACGAAGATTTTTATTAAAATAACCCCACCCTAAATTACTCATTTATTGGAAGATTTTTCGAAAATTTTTATTTTCTTGAAAATGGCTCTAACGATTTTTATTAAAATGTTTGAGATATTTTTATGACAAATGAAATGTATATCTTGAATTTTCTGGCTATAGCCCCTGTAGTCGTATTTACTCTGGACGACTTTCGCATAACTGGTAAACCGTTAGAGATACACCAAATTATACTATACAAAAAATGTAGATCTTGCTAAAATACACAATAATACGTCTCAATAAATTTTCTTGTAGGGTGAACCATTTCGGAGATATTCCTTGTTATGTGTGTGTATGTGTGTGTGTGTGTGTGTGTGTGTGTGTGTGTGTGTGTGTGTGTGTGTGTGTGTGTGTGTGTGTGTGTGTGAGTTTCGGAAAACAAAGCTTTCGTGAAATGGAACATCGTTCATTTTTTATATGTTAAGCGTACAAAAAGAACGGTATCTCAAAGCTTTAAAAGATCTGAGTATCGCAGAAAGCCTACTGTATTCTAATATCCGCCTTACACCTACAAGGAAATAACCAATAAGATAATTTGTACAAATGTTTGTTTTAACTAACACGAAGAAGATATAGGAATAAGAGTTTGTAAGAATGGTTAATACAAAAGCAGAGAAAGTCATGTGAGTGCAACACATCAGATGTTTAGTTATGTATGTTGTCCATATATTCATCACCAGGACTATAGCTCATGTAAGCTCTGAGCTTCCTCCAGTTGATTAAGGCACTCCTGTCCATTTAGCACTTTCCTTCTACATGCTCTTATACCTGCTCTTTTCAAATCCAAACCGCATCGTGCAGACATCTAATGAGATGAATATCTATAGTCCAGGATTCAGCTGCGATTTTTATAGTGAAAACACATTGAAAACAAAAATACCCCTGTTTTCATCTTCTTCCCACATGGTCCCTATCACCAGGGAATAGATTATAGTGCTTTAAGTTGCAACAGCTGGCTTATATTTGTGTTCCACTCAAAGATGTTTAAGAATACCACAAGCACTTTTACGAATGCATCTCTGATTGTGGGCCCAAATGACTGTCGACGGGTCCTTAAACACTACGCGCTCACTAACTCTCTGATTGTGAGCATGACTGAACCTTAGTTTCTAAAAATAGAAACAAATCCTTCTATTTTCAAATCTTAAGTGGCGTAGCTTATTCATAATGAGCTTGGTTGGTTATTGAAACCGATACATCATTAGGAGTTTCTATTACACTTATATCTATGCGGCGATATCAACAATAATAGAGCATGAATATGAAAACTATGCATATTATGCAAATACACAAGCATTTCAGTTTATTTTTATATTTTTCATTTTAAAAATGTTACTAATTATAATATGATTAATAATAAAATAATATATGAAATAACTATAAAATAGATTTGCAGTTATGAGAGCGGATAAAGACTTGTTAATCAGATGTTAAATTACGCCACAAGAGCTTAAGGGACTCTGGAGTTGAAAAATATCAAACTGATAATTTTTAGGTTTATACACATAAATGTTCCGAGACATTGAGCAAGCAGTTGGCAATCAAATTTTTTGATTCTATTTTTAAAGGTCTAACGCAGGCTTTAAATGCTATGTGCGGTATAATTTAAACGCCCACTTTCGGCTCAAATTTGCGACAGTATTTGAATAAAACGTAGACCAAAGAGGGCTCAAGAGCAAATAAATTCAGCAGAAAGAAGTGGTTAAGCCATGAATCTGAGAAGAGGGATCACTAGACAATCAGGGAAGGTGTGACAAACATGACCATGATGCATAGGTATAGAAAATTGGGTTTTCTCTACTTTACATTTGTAATACACTATCTGCTCCACGCGCATTCAATTTTGTGCTATACTCCTAGAAGTTCTCCAATTCGTGCCCCATTTATGTGACTTCAACTTCGGTCTTTGGTTTTAAAGCTGTAAATTAGTTTAGCTTTTAAAAAGACTAATAACACAAAAAGTTGAAAGATATTTTCAATGTCCATCAAAGCAAAGAAATTACTTTTAAATTAACTGCTTTTTCTTCCTACCAGAGAATGCTGATATTTGTTGGGCAATTTGAATTTGTAAAATATTAAAACTGTTGCCATATTTTTGAAAGAAAGAAAGAAAGAGTAAAAGAAAGAAAGAATGAAAGAAAGGAAGAGTGAAAGAAAGAGTGAAAGAAAGAGTGAAAGAGTGAAAGAAAGAGTGAAAGAAAGAAAGAGTGAAAGAAAGAAAGAGTGAAAGAAAGAAAGAGTGAAAGAAAGAAAGAGTGAAAGAAAGAAAGAGTGAAAGAAAGAAAGAGTGAAAGAAAGAAAGAGTGAAAGAAAGAAAGAAAGAAAGAAAGAAAGAAAGAAAGAAAGAAAGAAAGAGCGAAAGAAAGAAAGAGCGAAAGAAAGAAAGAGCGAAAGAAAGAAAGAGCGAAAGAAAAAAAGAAAGAAAGAGCGAAAGAGCGAAAGAGCGAAAGAGCGAAAGAAAGAAAGAGCGAAAGAAAGAAAGAGCGAAAGAAAGAAAGAGCGAAAGAAAGAAAGAGCGAAAGAAAGAAAGAGCGAAAGAAAGAGCGAAAGAAAGAGTGAAAGAAAGAAAGAAAGAAAGAAAGAAAGAAAGAAAGAAAGAAAGAAAGAGCGAAAGAAAGAAGAAAGAGTGAAACAAAGAAAGAAAGAAAGAGTGAAAGAAAGAAATAAAGAAAGAAAGAGTGAAAGAAAGAAAGAAAGAAAGAGTGAAAGAAAGAAAGAAGGAAAGAAAGAAGGAAAGAAAGAAGGAAGGAAAGAAGGAAGGCAAGAAGGAAAGAAAGAAAGAAAGAGCGAAAGAAAGAGCGAGAGAAAGAAAGAGCGAAAGAAAGAAAGCGAAAGAAAGAAAGAGCGAAAGAAAGAAAGAGCGAAAGAAAGAAAGAAGGAAAGAAAGAAGGAAAGAAAGAAGGAAAGAAGGAAAGAGGGAAAGAAGGAAAGAGGGAAAGAAGGAAAGAAGGAAAGAAGGAAAGAAGGAAAGAAAGACAGACAGAAAGAAAGAAAAAAAAGAAAAAGGAAGAAAAAGAAACAAAGAAAGAAAGAAAGAAAGAAAAAAAGAAAGAAAGAAAGAAAAAAAGAAAGAAAGAGGGAAAGAAAGAAAGAAAGAAAGAAAGAAAGAAAGAAAGAAAGAAGGAAAGAAAGAAAAAAGAAAGAAAGAAAGAAAGAAGGAAAGAAAGAAAGAAAGAAAGAAAGAGAGAAAGAGAGAAAGAAAGAGTGAAAGAGAGAAAGAGAGAAAGAGAGAAACAAAGAAAGAAAGAAAGAGAGAGAGAGAAAGAAAGAAAGAAAGAAAGAAAGAAAGAAAGAAAGAAATTAAAGGAAGAAAAATTGCAGATTTTTGGAAGTTCTCTCGCTTAATGGTGACGGAACACCGATATACTTACAGATTTATAAATTATTAATGAATCGTCCTAAGTTCTGATTTTTTTTTTTTTTTTTTTTTATAAACATGGGCTCTGGAAGAGAAAACCAGGCTTTTTTATTTTCAATCGGTCTCTAGCCTTCCTTGCAGCAGTGAGTGGGGGGTGGTAAAGACACGTACACAGCTAGGTAATTTGGGCCCTTCCATCAATACAATAACCGTTGTTTAATCTAGGTTTAACCAATATACATGCTCCTTCGGGTTAGTCAGGTACCAAGGATTTGAATGGCTGCTTTAAAATCCTTTCTTTTGATGTTAATGAAAATATATTCATTGTTTAGTTAGTATGTTTTTCCAACTAGGTACCCTAAATTATACAATGGTTCATTCACAAAATTGCAATGTTTATTAAGTATCTTAAGCATGTTATATTATTTTAATGAGAATTTCCATAACATTATACCTGATGTGCACGACTTTTAATAAAAATTAACGGCTAGCATATTAAGTTTGTTGCACAGAATGAAATTGAACAACGCCTACATCTGTTAGTTATACCAGATGTGTGCTGAGAAAAGAAATCAATACTGAGCATTGCTTTGCATGGTAACGTAAAGCCATAAGTATCGTTGATGAAACGGATTCTTGCTTACTGGTATACTAACGTCCTTTCCGAGGGTGTAGCTCCTTAATTACCTGCCTAAACTGCTATGACGGTCAGCAGATTATAGCGGTCGGTCCAGAATGAGCCACCCTGGGACGGGACGGCACGACCCACACCAACTTTGAACAAGCAAATGTGCAAACTTTACGGTCTCATCCTTATACAAAGAGCTGCAACATAATAAGAAACGAACGTTATGATAAGGTTGGAGATGATATTCAAAACATGTTAGAACACGATTTGTAGTATGATCCCTCCTGTCTCTAGGTAGTGAAAGTATTGTATTCCATCTAAAACTTCGATGTCCAGATTTCACTGCAAATATGTGCTTTGAGGCCTCCTAGATCCACAAATAAACATTTCTGGAAAAAGGTCCACGCGCGCGCGCGCGCGCGACCGTGTGTGTGTATGTGTGTGTGTGTGTGTGTGTGTGTGTGCGCGCGCGCGCGTGTGTGTGTGTGTGTGCGCGCGCCTGCGAGCTTCTATACATGAGTCAATTAACATCATAACTTAAAAATGAAAGAACGGTTAAAAACCAAAGCTGATATTTATGTTTAATATCTTTCAAACACGTGACACAAAGATTTTTAAGAAAAAGAAAAAAAAAAAAAACATTAAACATTAAACAACCATTTACGTGGGGAAAAAGTTGGAAAAGTCTTACGTTTTCTAAAATGGTCCTAACGATTTTGATTAAAAGTCACACATTTAAGATTTTTTATGACAAATTAAATGTATATTTTGAACAGTTAGTCCTGTTTACTCTTGATGATGGTAAACCTAAGAGATAAACAATTCTTACTGTCCAAAAATGTGGAGTGAATTTCGGAGATATACCTGATAATTGTGAGAGTTTCGCAATAGTTAAAGAGTTCTCAAATGAGAGGTAGTTATTCATCTTTTTATCTCTTGGCTGTGCAAAGACATCGGATTTTTAAAGCTTTCATATGGCGACAAGCTTTAAAAGGTTTGACTATCGCTCAGAACCTACTGTATTCCAATATTCTCCTTGTACCTACAAGAAAATTACCAGTAAGATAATTTCAGTCAAAGTTTATCTCGCCTAAAATGAAGAACACAGAGGAATAAGATAACAGCAAAATGACAAACGATTTATGTTCACTATTTTATATGAATATTTTGTTTTAAACTACGCTTAAATTTTGGTTTGTGATTTTGAAGTATAAAGAAGGAAGAAAAGGAAAGTTGATTTTTTATGGACACTTTTTCGAGTATGCAGTTATCTATATTGGTATAGATATCTAGTATTCCTCTAAGCATGTTAATTGTAATAGTGATATGAAATATTATCATCATTATCATTATTATTATTATTATTACTATTACTATTACTATTATTATTACTACTACTACTATTACTATTATTATTACTACTACTACTATTACTATTATTATTACTATTATTATTGCTATTACTATTACTATTGCTATTACTATTACTATTACTATTACTATTACTATTACTATTACTATTACTATTACTATTACTATTACTATTACTATTACTATTACTATTACTATTACTATTACTATTACTATTACTATTACTATTACTATTACTATTACTATTACTATTATTATTACTATTATTATTATTATTATTATTATTATTATTATTATTATTATTATTATTATTATTATTATTATTATTATTATTATTATTATTATTATTATTATTTATATGTTTGAATGAGTAGTTGACTTTGCATTTGAATAAGGTCTGATTCAGAAAAACTAAGTTATGAGTATAATAGGCAACCAAATACGTTTTCTAGTTTCGTTTTCGTATTTGAGCTACAAGGGGCTCAATGGGGCACTAACCTGGGAGGACTGAGGCTTCGCTAAAGCTTATTTCAGAAACGCTGTAACCTTTACTTTCTACCACTCAGGAGATAATGGAGCAAGGCCAGCACTGGGAGTGGTATGTCATCGGAAAAGCGAGTCCTCAAATCGGCTAAGCACGATAATCTAGATCATAAACTCTTACTTCAGTAAACAATCTCCTTAAGTGTTTCCAAGAACCACAGAAGGATAAGTGCAGCCCTACCATATTACGCATCACGAGATAAATTGCATGCCGAGAATCCAATCCGATCCTTTCACCACAGGTAGCAACATTATGGAACTAGTCTATTATACCGATTAAGAAGGAACACTCCTCTTGTTAGAAGCTGGGAGTTTGATGATCGAAAGCTAGCTGGCTGAGTTAGCAACCTGAAACCGTTTGACCTATGTTTAGAACAGTTTTCGAAAGTTAACGTTGGAGCGTTTGACCTCGTGCTCTGCGCTCGAAAAGAGCATAAGAATAGAAGTAGCAGCGACGCCAGTAAATGCTTCAACCATCCGAGTAGAAACCGAACGGCGTTAAATAGCAGTTTCGCTAAAACCGTTTCACTTCTTAAGAAACACGTCTGAGCAACGTAATCTTAAATCCAACCAAATCCCTATTCGAATGCTTTTTGTATATAGATGAAAATGGAAATTTGTGTCTGTTATGGTCCTAATCTATTATAAATCTAATAATGTGTAAGTAGTCATCATTTTTATATATTCCATTCCTCCATAAGCATAATAGTATTGATAAAAATGTAGTGCTCATTTTATAGCTTTGATACAAGTTTAATGTTTTCTTAAATCTTATTCCTTCATATTAAAATGTGGAACAACGTTAAGATGTTTCTTTGTTCTCATTTACAGAATGTTTAGCACCCAAATCAAATGTACGAGATATGATCAAAAAGTTTCTACAATGACTTCAAAACTATGATGTCATTAAGCTGTCTTTAATTCTTACTCAAACATTATATGTGGCACTCTCTTCTGATAAAAATGAAAGGTCGCATGCCCTTCTGAGACCTTGAAGTGCACAGCTGGAGCTCTGAAGTGAGCCAGTACTTTGCACGTGCTCGATTTTTCTGTGTATTGAAAATGCTAGATTATGAAGAGTTCGAATCTCGCTTAGGGTAAGTTATCCGGGTAAGGTTTTTTTCCGAGGTTTTCCCTAACCTGAGAAGACGAATGTCGGTTAACTTAAAGCTCCATGGACCTCGGGCTCATTTGAGCATTATTTCACCCATTTCATTCATTCGTCCGATATGACGCAATTTTGGAGGACGTTAATTAAAAAAAGGGGGGAAAAAAAAAAGGAACCAACATCAAATTTTTATCCAGAGTCGGTAAAACTACAGCAGAAGCCCAGGGAGGTTACAGGGGGCAAATAACGGGCAAACCGAAAGCATTTAAGTAGTTTACAAAATTTAAAAGTGTTGTGAAATCAATGAAGGATTCAGATCGTTCCAGCAGACTCTCTTCAGTGAAACTGAGGAAAATATGAATCAGATGAGGGAAATAGTGTTAAATGATAGACGTATTACAATAAAATATATATTTCTGATTAATTAGGATACTCCTTTGCAAGTGTCTTAAAAATGATTCAGACCTGAGAAGAATTCTGTTTTTGTTTTCCATGAACTTATTGAAACAGTATGCAATGTAATAGCTAATATATATTCACATTCTTTCGAAAATATTGATAGCGTTTCCGTCTGCTCTGCACAAACTTGGTTATTATCCTAGCCTTATGTAACTGAAGTGGCTTCTGGAGTGACTAATAGCTGCAGGAAATAGAAACATTTGCCAAGTTAACGAAAAGTTAAGGAAGGTCTAATTGTTACACAAATTTTCTCTAATCCATACATAACCTTCACAGATACTTGAAAAATATTCGACATAAAGTAAGCGCCACTGAGGCACAAGATTTGTGTGGAGTCAAATAAAGTATTTCTTTTGACTTAGAAGCCTGAAAAATATATTTCTACAAAAATTTGATATAAAATTTTATTTTTGATCGGATTCAATAATTCATTTAGTATTTATGTTCAGAGTAAACAATTTAAGGAATATTAGTGTATAATAGTATTCGCTCAATATTCTCACTAAAGTTTATTCTTCTAGCTATTTCTTATCCATACAAATTAGCCTTCAGTTGCAGGCATACGTAAAATATAATAAACCAAAGCGATACTCTGCGATGGTTTTGAAATTCTGTTCTCTTTGCGTGACCAGGAGAAAAAAGGATTTACAGCTTCCCAATTCAGAAGCGTATATTTTTTAAGTATTTTTTTGACAATAACAAGAAATATCGCAGGAATGGTTAACTCCACACAGACACATACACACATACAAATTGTTTTCGGGTCCAAATGATCTATTCGTCTAAGGACCCTCAAACCCCAGTCATTCATTCACTCGCTAAATTGTGCTTTAACGAGATTCATATTTTTTGTGTAGTAAAATTTTCTCTCTCTTTTACTGTTATGTAAAGGTCTTTCAGAATAAAGACGATTTGGGTGAAATTCCCAGAAAATTCAAAATGTGCATTTCATTTGATATGAAAATATTTTAGCGTTGGCGTTTTAATCAAAATTGTTAGTCATTTTTTATGAAACCAACTGTTTGGTAAAAGTTTTCCGCCACTCATTCCACCAATTGCTCCATTATCACCTTTCCAATCATCGATTTTGCCTGCATTTTATACCATCCTCTTCCTCAGTATCATACCTGATGCTGGGTTGACCACGCGCTTCCAGGTCTTCACTCTATCCAGTCCATAAGATCTTGTGCACCCTACAGATGTTTCACCCTAGGCCTAGGGTGTGTAAGTCCCACATAATAGGATGGTAAACAGGTAAAGAAGATATCTCAATCTCTTACTCTGCATTTTATAACCTTATTTTACTCTGGCTTTTGCCTTGTTGTTTGGTATGTTTATGTATTTGCTTTTTACCAGTACTTTTCTATTTTATGTTGAAATTTATTATGACTTTTGCCATGATCCGATTATTAAAGGCGTTGATGACCAAGTAGTTGAGTGCCATTAAACCTAAATCAATAAATTAATTAGGTTTGCTGTTTCATCGACTTTTCATTTTTCAGTTATACTGTTCAAAACACTCACGCATTTTGTAAAATTAACTTTTTGGGTTCAGTAGGCTCAAAACACGTACTTCTGGTGAAATCTTTACATTGAATTTTTGGTTGGAATACAATAATTCTTGCACGTAGTAGGAAAAGTAAAAACTACTGAGGGTAAGATGAAATGCAAGCTCTTCAACATTTATTGTTAATTCCATCTGGAACTTTAGTAAAGAACGAACATAGGCAATATAATGTTGAAGAGAATGATGGTTGATAAGGACGGCGGAGCCTGTGTCTTCAGCAAACAATACAGAAGGAAGTGAGCATATGGTGGATGACCGTGTTAATGAGCCGTGGCTGTGCTGGACGGAAACAAGCTGCCTGGTGGTGACGTTACTGCCGCCTGGACCTTAATGAACGGTTCCTACCTTTTCCTTCGGCAGCGACCGGCCACCGTCATTTTTAATCCCCGGGGAAATTACACCCGGTTACCTTCCCCTGGCACATTTACTCTCTAACGCATCGCGGCAGTCTCAGAGACAGATGGATTTCACTGATAGTACCAGTGCGATTACTGTCACTATTCGCAAAAGAATCACCTTCACTATCAATCGCCTCTGCAGTTAACGCTACAAATAATAGCAATAGCAACATTAGGTAATAATGGTAACTATTGCGGAGGAAGTATAGCTTTCAATCAGACTGTATGTCTTATTTTTAAACAGCATTTCCATTACATTGCGAGTAATACGTACTATATGTCTCGGTACACATTTACATATTGATGATAATTTGCGTTAATATACATTTACAGATTATCAAAATTGATACTGTTAATAAATCTACTGAAACTTTTAGTGTGTTTTGTAGAAGTTATTTGTGGTTTAGTGTCTAACTTCCTCCTGCATTTGCAATTGTTTTCTTTAACTCTTTTCTTTTCTTCTCTAACATACTGCATTAATAAATCGTTCGTTTTTATTACCTTACCCATTGGATTCTCATTTATTTTGAAACAATAATAATACACTTTAGTTTCTCCATGACTGATAATATCTTTTTGTTGCACTGATAACAGTATCGTTTTGTTACACTAATGGTGGGAAAGAAGAATATTGGATTGGCCCTTTTGATGTTTGTTGCCATTCTTTTTGCCATTTTTGAAATTTGAGGACTTTAATCAACGAATTGCTTCACTTTTCGGCATTTTGGTGCAGTTTATTTCTTATCTATTGTCGCTTGCTGCATCCTTTGTAAGTTGATCTGCTATTTCATTTCCATCATGTCCCACATGTGCCTTTATCCATCTTAGATTGGTCTCTCAGTTGTTTTCTTTTAGTTTGATTCGATTTTGTATGTTGTATATGAATGCTTTACGTATTTTAGGGTTATTTAGTGAGTCCAGGGTTATTTGGCTGTCTAGGTGTATTGTTGTCGTTCTGTTTTCATTTCTATGTTTTTTAGTTCGTTGATCTTTTCTAACGCTTTGATGGTGGCTAGTTGTTCCGCCTGAATATTTGAGCATTTACTGTGCAATTTATATTTTTGTTGATGAGCAAGTTCATTTGCAGGATTCGATCAGGAATGTGTATGTGTGTGGAGGTGTATATATGTGTAAGTGTGTGTAGTGTGCGCATGCGTGTGTGACGTGTGTATGCGTGTGTGGTGTATGTGTATACGTATGTGTGTATGTTTTAAATCAAACCTATTGCTTCAGTAGATTTTTAGCCCATGTTTATCAACACAATAAGAAATTACACATAGTTGTTTCAATGTTTCGCCATAATAATACATATATATTTAAATTGTATAAAGACATAATTTACATTTGAAGTTGTAATAACATAACCATCAGTTTACGTCTCTAAATATTCACAAAAGTTCAAATAGTTAATTAAAATTATATTTCAATGAACGTAGTGAGTAATTAAAGGTATTACACATGGACTAAAAA
Organism: Tenodera sinensis; assembly: GCA_030765045.1. Taxonomy (NCBI): domain Eukaryota; kingdom Metazoa; phylum Arthropoda; class Insecta; order Mantodea; family Mantidae; genus Tenodera; species Tenodera sinensis. The sequence goes on from CM060963.1 coordinate 90,516,171, forward strand.
GTGGCATTTAGTTACTTGTATAGAAATTACATAAATCCACACACTGATGAATTTAAACCAACTCTTTCAGGTAAAATAATGCATTGAGGATTTTAAATTTTCGTTAAACATTCGTCTATCGTGGCTTAATCCTAACCATTACAACTTTTTATAACAATGTGACACATTTGAAATATTGTGGTAATCTAGATTCTGGGGTAATGATTCTACGCATCATAACTAACCAAGCAATATCAAAAGTAGAGAACTTCGTCAAAAAATATTTCCTATGCAAAAAAGCTGTGTTAATACTATATCACATAAACAACGAGTGACACGACCCTTGAAGATCATAAAGTACGACTTTAAAGGTAGAAATATTAGTCACTAATTTATATACACAAGAGAAACAATCTTTATTGCTGATCCATATTATATAATGTATTTGCAACATGGCTGGAATACCAAAGATTCCTAAAATAATCTCTCAACTGCCACATACGACTATTGATTTTAGTGCATTCCATATGCGAGGCTTATTTATTATTGGTGCAGTGCATTAACTTCGAATGGATAGCTAATTATTACCAGTACCAATGAAAATATCGTTAAGCACGAAAATATCTCATATGCATGATGAGTTAGTTAATTAACCATCTACCACTGATTGTTTAATATAAAATCTACGGGAAAAAATGTTAACCTAGGTTAAGCAATGTTGCTACAAAAATAACATGATTAAATTTTGGCCTAAGGCGACGAAATTTATACTGATTTACTAACTTATTCAGTTTCTAAGTATTATGCAGATAATCTTTAATAACATTCTATTTCATTTAGTTTGAAACCGACAATTTTCTTTACAGGTGATATAGGCAATTTCACTCAATATATTTCATACAGAAGTGCATGCCTTTGTTTATTCCTTTTAACGTTGGTTGCTCCAGCAAATAGATGAGTAAAAAATCTACATTAATTGTCAGATAGGCAAACAAGGGACAATAGAGAACCTAAATGTTTGGTGTTTCATATTTTTAATTTCGAGCTGTGTATAATGCTAGATCCCAGTGCTCAAAGATAATATTTTAATAATTCCGGCCACCATTAAATTAAATTCCTCTGTGTGTTGATCCATCGAATGAAGCTTCAAAAGCAAGAGATGACGTTACGACTATAAACAATTAGGGAAACATTCTGTGTCACATTTAGATAGCAATTTGTTCTCATTCTTTAACAAGCTATTCTTACAAACGTTTACTCTTCTATCTGGTTCGCGTTAATACACATAAATTTTGTAGAAAGAAATTCATTACGTATTTCTTTAAAGGAACAACTGGAATAAGGGAATACTGTATATCTTGGAAATGGTTATCTCTACAAAAATGTATTTGAAATATTATGTTTAACAGATCTATAATTTTGTAGGTATATAATATTTTGTCTATCTTTTATGGTTTACCTGTTATGCAAAATTTTCCAGCATGAAGATGACTTTAGTGGCGAATCTCAGAAAATTCAAGGTAATATTTAATTTCTAGTGAAAATATGTTAGACATATGGTAATATATTAACAAGTGTTACAGCCATTTTGAAAAACTAATTCTTGAAGAATGTTCCCTCTTAACAGTTGTTTTGGGTGAGATGATTATCTTTAAAATTTTCATAGGATGACACTGCATTTAAATACCAAGTTTAATATTTTTTAGCTTTTGAGCTATGCTTTTCATAGACGCACACACTCAAGACGTTTTTTTAACTTCCTTTTTATTCAGTGGGACCCTCTAAATATTTATTTCTGATAAAATCCTGATATTGAATACTTAAATGGAATGAAACACCTTATCTACCCACTATGTAGGTGGTAGAGAAGGTTAAAAATTGTTGCCCTCATATGACTTTGTCCACCCACTTTTGTACAAAATATACTTAACAAAGCTTATTCTATCTACTTCATGTTAATCAAGGCTGACATTTGTAGAAATAGTTTTATTAGAAATACTACAAACAGTTTAGTAAGGATTAGGCAATAGCTGTCGTTGAAAAAAATATGACTTGTTGCACTCACACGACCTTTTCTGCTCTTGTACAAAGTATTCCTACAAACCCTTATTCTTGTATCTTCTTCATGTAGCTGTAAGGGAAATATGGGAATGCAGTAGGCTTTGAGCGATAGTCAAATCTGTAAAAGGTTGTCGCTACTTGAAGGCTTTGGAATTTTGTTCTTTTTGACGACCAAGAGTTTGAGTAGAGTATAAGTATTGCAAAATTCACACAAATAACAAGGAATATCTCTGAAATGGTTCACTCCACAAAAGTGTATTTATTTTGTGTACTTTACACTTTTTGTAAAGTAAAACTTGGCCTGTCTTACGGTTTACCGGTTATGCAAAAGTTATCAAGAGTGAATACGACTACCTGGGCTATAGCCAGAAAATTCAAAATATACATTTCATTTTCCATAAAATCATCTTAAACACAGGGCATTTTATTTAAAATCGTTACAGCCGTTTTCGAAAATTTTGATCTATTTTCGAAAAATTTTCCGTGTGAGCAGTAGTTTAGAGTAGAGGAATTTTCTTCAATATCTTGGTGTTGCATTCTTAAAAGAGATTAAACTTAAATGCCAACTTTGGTTTTTAACCTACTTTTCGTTTTTGACTCATGCTGTTCACACACACACACACACACACACACACACACACACACACACACACACACACACACATGTACGCACCTTTTTCTCGAACTGTTTGTTCGGCTTCATGGGGCCTCAAAACATATATTTCCTGTGAAATCTCGACATAAAATTTTGAGCCAAATACCACACCTACTTCCCCTACTTTCTGTAAAGTATTAGAGAAAGTAAAAACTCTTACAACAGTTAATGTAATTTGCAGTGCAATAAAATTACTAATGGCTTAGGAGAACTATTCATCCATCAATTGTCTATTGTATGCTCCCAAATTTTCGTTTTAAATCTTACAGATACATATTTTCATAGACATTCAAATTCACAATTACAAATTTTCAGGACATATGGGGTTTGGAAATTGCATGGGGCTAGGAGAAAGTATTGAAGTATGTTAAAAAAAACAAACATTGCTTATTACTTTTTTAAAACAATTGTTTTAGCTTACTTTGAACTACTGTAGGTAACTAGAAGAACATTAAGTTAGTTATCGAAGCAGCACGATCTTTGCATCAAAGAAAATAAAGCACAATTTACCAAACTTTAAATGTTGAAGTGCTCTTTTACTTACAATATATTCAAGTGATCCAAATCCGCATAGATGAAGCTAGTTCCTCTGTACAATAACTCAATTAGCTCAGGCTTAAAAGTTCACAAATATCATCTGTATAGGGTGTAAGAGGTACCTATAAGTGAAGAAATTTTGACAATTATTGATACCTCATGGTATGCGCTTCTGGTTGCAGTTGTTTTTCCTCTTCGTCTAGTAGTTCTTCCACAAACCAATCACACCTCGATACGTGACCTCTAGCCTAGGTAGTGTGGGATCATTGACCCTATAAAACCATTGGAACTCAGTTTGGAGACGACATTCGTTATTTGAATCCCTGCCCATCCGAGTCACGCCTTCATGGAAGCACTAACTTACTCGAAAACATACTGCTCTTAGTAAGTATAATGATAAGTCCATAAATGAAGCAAATATTAATGTAATATTATCCATATCGTGTCCACAATTAACAATACAAGCATATGTACTTATACTGCTAACAGTCTCCATATTTAATCTTATTAGCTGTATTCATACAATTGACTATCTGGGACTTTTGAATATCAGCGCAAATATTACAAGTTTAATCGTAACTCGTGTCCACGCTGTTTCAAATACCTTCATTCCTTTACAGCAAAACATTCAAAAACTCCCCAGTTAATTACACTCCAAGGACAAGGACAACCATTTTAATAAATTGTGGAACAACAGTTCATTTCCGGGTAAGGAAAAGTGATCTGGGGTTTCTGCTAAAAAAAAAAAAAAAAAAGTGACTTCCAGGAAAAATGAAATTAAATTCGCAATTTTATTAATGCCTCATATCATCCAAAAGATAAAGCAAACACATAGAAACAAAAGACGCTTCTTAAAGGGACTTGTGGAGCCACAAAAAGCCCTTATGAAACTATTAAGTTGAAGCAAAAGACGCAAGCAATAAAAGCACATCATGCAAATTTAATTATTTCATGGGACAGCAAACTAATTTCTTTTTTGTACTCTAGCATTATCATTACAGTTATTAAATATTCTTTAATGCTTTTGGCATGGGTTATTAATGTCATAGAAATTTAAAAAAAATCAGTCTTAATAGTTATTTTGTAACAATTACGAGTTAAAGTGCTGTAATTGAATTGAATCACTAAAATTAAGTTTTATAACTATAGAAATAAACACACAGAATTTAGAACTTCAAAATTACTTCGATGCATCATCAAGCAGTTATTTACAGGTACCGTAAGCAAAATTAACAATATGACTGAATGTATTACATCTAGGCAGATTTAGGTAACATTTTGTTTAGATGGTTTCCCTATATATAAATTAAGTATCAATGATATACAGACTCATTTCTCAACTTTCTCAGCATAATTTGGATGTCGATTATTCTGGAAGTTTCGCTTTTTAAATGTTGCAGTCAAATAGTCCTATATAAATAGGTTAGTAAAATATTAAAACGCTCTTTTTTATTTTGAAGGTACAGTGTATTTTATGGTCGACTCACTGATGCTTCAGCCAGTGAAGCGTTGTGTATTGGATTGAGTGGTTTCGTTCCACCTGCATTGAAAAGAGATTTTCTGTTGTATATGCATATCATGTGACGTTGCGCTTGAGGGAGTACCGTTCGACAAGTATAGTCGACTTCTATGGGCAAATCCACATTGAACGTAAAATACGTATTCATTATAACCTTATTTCTCGTAATCATTGGGGTGTTGATTTCAGTTTAATGAGTATAAAAGTATTTAAAAGCTATTACTGAGCTTCAGGAATTAATTGACTCGAGCAAAGTCTTACTCTGAGATCTGCCGATAGTTCTACGTTCTTTGGCTGTCAACTTAGAAGGCTCTTTGGAATTTCATAAACTTTAAGTGTGCTTGATCATTGCCACTACAGACTTTTTCATGTGATAACCGGTGTCGTACAATGTTTTAAGTGTGATCACCTCATCTTTACAGTTATTGTTTGTTTTTATATAATTCACCCAGTGTTCGGCCTTCAAAAACTCAGCTCATAGTTGTCAACTTTAAGAACTTCGCCTATTTTATTGTTTTATATCATTTTTTTCTTTACATATATGTTTGTACATATAAATATATTATTCTCCATTCTGTAATGGCATATTGAAATTAAGACGATTGAATTTAGACACAGTCCCATTATTTCATTATGACACATTTTATATCTTTGATATTTCTTTTCATTTCACACTTGGAGAACAACATGCTTGATCTCCAGATAAGTATCAGTGGTGAGTCTTTTGAAACTGACTAGTAGAAATGGAATAGAACACATTTGGCTTTCCATTGCCTACCATACTTTGTATACCTTGAAAGGCTGAACTACATTAGCCGCCAATGAAGTGTCATACCAATGAATAACAGCAATAACAATACATAATATTAGTATTAATTGTCCTAATAATGACAATAAACATTGGAATACATGTGTTGCATTTAGAGTTTGGTGTTAGCACGGGCAGAGCCTACAATCCGCCTGCCCATCCTTTCTAGGCCATTTTCTTCTGTAAGAAAATCATTATCACCAAACAACGCCATTTTTCCGATGTTACGCTTGCGCGGAGGCGAGTACCAACCTAATGGAGGAAATGAAATCCGTTCGATTGGCAAGGTTTTAGCTTGTTCTTGTTCGTCTGAGGCCTTTCTTACAAGTAAACATAAATACTGACGCACAGAAACATTTCTCGGCTACGCTCTGAGGTTTCGGTACCTCAAACCTGGTCTCGCTTTGTCACATACGCCTGTATTATTGCGAGTTGTGTAACAGCAGCGATATTTGTTAGTTATATTTTGACAGCTCTGCAATTGTGAGGGACCGAGAGGGACCAAGAGAAACAAGCTTACAATGCCAGAAGTACTCGTATGATTGAACTCTCTGAATTTCATTTAAGCTAACTTAAAGAGAGATTTCTATACTGCAATGGAAACCACCAGCAAGGAAGAAAAGAGGCAGATCCTGGTCACATGGCTACAAGGAATTCATACAACTAGAAGAACAAAGATTAAAGGAAATGTACGCAAGAACAAACACAATTGGAGAAAAGAAATTAAACTGAATGTGTAATGTGTTATTGGAGAATACCTTGTAAAACGGGTAAATAAAAAATAAGTTAAAGTGCTTTGTAAACCAGTATAACATTTTTTAACGAAACCATTTTTATAGTAAGTAGGGGCAATTGTATGCGCTCCAAGATTTCACCCTCTGTTTTGAGGTCCTCTGAATAAAAAAATAATCCTCAGAGAAAGGTCCGGCGCGCGCGCGTGTGTGTGTGTGTGTGTTTATGTATCTGTGAGTAGCATAACTCAAAAATGAAAAGTCCGTTAAGCACGAAAGTTGGTATTTAAGTTTAATATATTTTAAGGATGAGACACAATGATCTTGAAGAAAATTCCTCCACCCTAAATGCAAAAGTTTTTCGAAATTGTTTATTTTCTCAAAAATGGTTCTAACGATTTTGATTAAAATGTTGTACGATTTTTTATGGCAAATGCAATGTATATTTCCAATTTTCTGCCTATGTAGTCTTGTCTACTTTTGATGACTTTTTCATAATAGGTAAATCGTAAGAGACACACCAAATCTTACTATACAAAAACTAGATCACGTTAAAACACGTCAAATTTTTATCTCCTGACTGTGCAAATAGAACGGAATTTGAAAGCTTTAAACGATTTGACTGTCACTCGCAGATTCCCCTTGCACCTAGGAGAAAATTAGCAGTGGGTCCACATTGTCCGCCTAAATGAAAAATAGGTAGTTTAATATGCTCGTTTTGAATCCTGAATGTTTTCGTAGACCTTCTTACTGCAATAAAACATACTTTCCTAACATTAAGCACAGCTAATGGACAATGTGAACACTCATACATAATAAAGAAAGTAGAACAAGGAGAGAAAAAGTTAAGGGATTGATAAAGGTTCTTGAGCGCTAAGAGGACTCTAGAAAGCAATTGGGCGGTAGACTAGAAAATGGGCGCGGCTGAGTTTACGACCATATTAAGGTGGATTAAGGACCGAGCAGTACGACTTAAATGGTTTTAGCAAGTGAAAAATTGTCAGGCCACAGCCTCTTTCTTCGCCGTACGCTGGGTGGGAGGAGACAAAAGAAGGAAAAACATTGTCACTAGGTCGTGTGGATTGGACGGCGGCAGAGCCATCTGAACTCAGATCACGTACCTCGCGAAAGCGGGGTGCATCTAGAAATGATTTCGGTAGGAATGCGCTTTGAAAACCAGAGAGAGTTCAAGTGATAAGATGGATTGTGTGGCATTTTCTTTCTTTCAAATACTTTAAATGTAGGTTCTGTGAAGCATAATATACTGGTATATCTTAAGTGTTTTTAGATAACTATCAATAAGATAAAGCACGGGCCACTCATACTATAAACGGAATATTATAATACTCAGTGGAGTAAAAATATATAATACATCACTGTTTATCACTGTGAAAATATATATAATATAGGGATCGTCTCCTTAGTGCGGTGGGGCTCTAATGACCTAGCTGTCGACGGGCCCTTAAACCCTAATCACTCACTCACTTACTCACCCTTAGTGCGGTAGTAGTGCTCCTGTTTACCAAACGGGAGACCGGTACCGGTGTGGGGACTTCCTAGCTGGGATACCTAGTTCGGGGTGCACTCAGTCTCATTAGGTCCCTTAGGGTCCAACAGGGGAGCTACATGATTAAAAAATAGCGGTCGACGGTTACAAAGACCACGTAACCGACCAGAAGGGACCGGGTGTCGACCACGTCCCACCTCCAGTACTGCGCCCCATTTCTAACGCATGTGATGGGCAGAGGTGAGGGACGCAGCGACCGGGTGGTAGGCCTTGGTTTTTGAAAGTTTATTTTTTTTCATCGTATTCACTTTTTGAAAATATTTCACACAACGCAATTTTCATCAAATTCTTCTGGATTTGCATATAGATTCCCAAAACACAGACAATTAAATCTGTTGTATAATTTTTGGGCGATTTTTTAGTTATTGCTATTTAAAGCAATTTAAAACCAAACTAAAAGTTGCAAATGACAATATATAAATGATTTTCTTTTGAACTAAATTTAGCAAAACAAAATTATATTGCAGACTTGAGCGCTATAATCAGATAAATGTAATAGAATTCTTAAAAATTGTATTTTTTTTTAAATTGCGTTATATGGAAAACTTTGCATAGGATACTAAAATCCAGATTTAACTTAATATTTTCATAACTGAAACAGGTATCACAATGAAATTTAAAGCTCCATCATGATCATATAAGACAATATTGAACTAGAAAATGAAATTTTCAGTTATATATTCCCTTAAACAGAACAGTAGCTTGAAACAGTTTTATTACTTTTTCCTTTGAGATCTTACTTTGCGAATCCTGGTCCTTCAGGGATCGTTGAGAGTTCTTATGTTATGAAATGATTTGCATAGAATTATTACGGTGGGTTCCTCGTCGTTCTTCGTCAGCTGAAAGTTAAGAATGGCACCCTTAAGTAACGCCCTGGCGTCCCTACAGAAAATCCACTTCTCCGTGCAGGTGGATACGCGCACTATTTTATAAAGAAAAATGGCCAGAAGTGGAATTAGCCCCGTTTACCTTAGGGAACGCCCATTTATCACCAAGGCTATGCTCTCGAAAATTAAAATGAAATATAAAACTTAAGTCACATTTAATTATCTTCTTCTTCTACCTCTTCCTTCAGCCGGTGTGCACAGAAATTAAAGGACCTAACGACGTGAAACAAAGCATAGCTTTTCATAAGTTTCATTCACCCGGTAAAATTAACTTTTGCTTATTCTTTTAAGGAGCAAAACAATTAGTATTCTCTTAACTCCTGGGTAGGTAGGGAATACTCAAACCGTGGCGGATTTAACGCTCCATCGTTAGTGTAGGTCGAAGGGTTCAAGGATGAATAGAAGTTCCACGTTAATGAGAGGTGCTGCGGGGCATTAGTAAGAGAAACCCTAGGAATACGCTACAATCATCAGGTAGCTTTGCTCTTAATTCCATAACCTATTCTAAATGAGGTCATTTGGCACTTACTTGCTTTATGTACTAATTGTTTGCTTGCTAAATTTGCAAGAATCTTGCCGTTAAGCCAAACAATTCCAACACATTTGTTTCAGTTTCTAGTGTTTTTAGTGATACTAATTTACTTATGAATTATTACTTTTTCTACTCCGTTGAATAAGTGTAGCAAGTATTGTATTCTACTAAAATTTTGATGTCGATATTTCACCAGATATGCCTGTTTTCAGGTCCCCTAAACGCCAAAAAAGGCAGTTTTAGAAAAAGGTTTGTATGTGTTGTGTGTCTGTGAATAGCATAACAAAAATTGGTTAGAAATCGAAATTGGTATTTAAGTTCATCTTTCAAGGATGCGACAGAAAGCCTTTCATGAAAATTCCTCCATACTAAACTACTCTTTAAATGGAAAATTTTCGAAAATTTTTATTTTCTTAAATATGTATCTAACAGTTTTGATTCAAATGGCATATGTTTAAGATATTTATATGGAAAATTAAATGCACAATTTTAATTTTCTGCCTCAGCCCCCCCCCCTTTTTTTTTTTTTTTTTTTTTTTTTTTTTTTTTTTTTTGTGAAGTGAGCCATATACAAGATATTCCTTGTCATTTGTCAGGATAGGCAATGGGAAGCTTTTATTTAGCTTTTATCTCTTGGTCAGGCAAAAAGAACGAAATTTCAAAGTCACCATATAAACATTAAAACGTTTGGCTTAAAGTCTACTGCTACTACAGCAAAATTAGCAATAATATGATTTCTACAAATCTCGATCAATATGAAGAAGGTAGAGGAATAAGTGCTCGTAAGAATAGTTTGTGCAGAAGCAGAGATGTGGGTGCAACACATCGGGCATCTTTTTTTCCTTTGATTTTTTCTTTCATTTTTTTTTTTTCTTCTTCTATGTATTACTATACTATAAATGTCAGGAAACCTGTATTAAATAACGTTAATATCGTAGTACAAAAAGTTCAAAAAGCGCGTTTACTTTAATTTTGTTGGTATTCCTGAAGAGAAAATACATGAAGTATGTATCTGTGCCGTTCCATTTTTTGACCTGGTGTTAAGGGGGAGGTGAGGATGTGTAATAATTTACAATTTCTATGAAGAATTCAATTTTTGGCTTATTTTGGCAAAAAAAAGCGTATCAATTATAAATTACCTATTCTTGAAGTTCTTACGACCTGAGGTTAATGTAACTTTGAACAATTATGTTATCCCCCCTCACCACAATGTAGACCTTAAATTATGAGTATGTTTCCTATAGAACTATTTTTACGAAGTTTTCTGCATTCAAATTTATTTGCTCCTAGCAATTTCAGCAGTGAACTTGTACTTTTTCTGCATAAAATGGAGATGGGCAGGATATGGTATGGAACAGAACCCTAATAAATCCATACAAAGACTGACTTGACTGTTTGGGGCCCCAGGACCGTCAGAGAACCCACTGGGTAGACGAGCTGAAGAGAAACTTTGGCAGCATGTGAACCATGGTAGCTAAGGAGATAAAGTAGTAGTAGTAGTAGTAGTAGTAGTAGTAGTAGTAGTAGTAGTAGTAGTAGTAGTAGTAGTAGTAGTAGTAGTAGTAGTAGTACTAGCCAGTAGGACAATGAACAGCGATATTTGTAATTCTTTATTTACCTCAGGCACCAAATGATAACACTAAATTCGTAACGTTTTATACGCAAGCAAAAAATGGTCAATACGTTTAGGAGATAAAAGGTACTAAACAGCGGTAGCTTGTAATAAAGCATTGATAAAAACCCCATTGATCCAAACAATGTGTAAGCTTAATTAATTTACGACGTGCTTTCTTAGAAATTCTCTTAAGCAACTCAATTATGCTAGGAGTACACTACCACATCACTAAGCTATGCATCGGGAAAACTGACTGAGTTTTGCAGAATACGACATGCATTTATTTACGAGATTAGTTTTGCTTTTAAGTAAATCAAGCCAAAGTTAAATGGGAGTGCGTCAAATTAATTCAACGTGACCCGCCGAAAATAATTTTGTTAAAGATAATATTTTCTTTCCTGCTTTATTTAATGCTATTTTTGAGTGAATAATTTGAAGCAATTGACGTAGAGCAAAGCTGATTGTCTTCTTCCCTCCCTCTCTCCTTCTTTCCCTCCCTTTCTTCCCTCCCTTCCTTCCTCCCTTCCTTCCTTTCATCCCTCCTTTGGCTTTGTTGTATTTTGACAAGTCTGCAGTTATTTTATTCTGTGAGCTTCTTATGGGAAACAAAAGAAATTAGGTGTGACATAAACCAATGAAATGCCAACTGTTGGAATTACCCATTTAACATTTATTTAATATTATTTCGCCTCACGTTAAGCACGTTTATAAGTTTGTAAAATATGTGACTTAATAATTAAGTTCATACATTTAATAGGTGGCTATTAAACCTGTAATTGATTACATAAGAACCTCGTCGTACCGGGTGCAATCCAACGTGAATCGTTGCGACTCGGCTAGGGTCGGTTCAACTCGCGGGCTGCAGAGCGAAGAAGCGAAGACTCGAAGAAACATGTGTTGATATCAGTGAAGTATCAGGAGAACGAAATACGGCTGCGCGGTGTTTTACCTATTCGCATCCTCGGCAATCGTTGCCATCGTCATAGAAAGGCGTACATGAAACCATATGTCTTTACAACTTCTTTTAAAGGTTTTATTTACCTACTCTATGAAAGGAGATGCTGAAACTGGTCACCGTCGTTTTCCATATACTCGTATTTTTAACACCTCTTTAGGGAACTATACATTACTCGCCGTAGTTCACAGTTAACCGACAACAAGCGTGATTTTTTATTTTTTTCAACAGCCCTTACGCCAATCTTTCGATTAGAAAATTTAGAGTGTGCTTTAGGACAGAATTATTTCTGGTTGTTCCGACCTAACCCCCTACGATTTCTATCTCTGGCATAACTTAAAACATGAAGTGTACAGGACAATCCACACGTCCTGAAGCAATTAAAATAAGATATCCGCCAGGAGATTGCCAGCATTTTTCAACGTGAAATGGATAGTTTCCTAACGAAGTGCGAAAATATACAGATATCGATAGTGCCCAAATTTCAGCATCTCCTTTCATAAAATTGGTAAGTAAAGCATTTAAAAGTAGATTTTAATGGTTTCATACACGCCTTTCCATGACAGCGGCAGACGGGCACCAAGGACGCGGACAGGCAAAACACGCGTAGCCGTCATATACGCGCATTAGAACCTGTTCCAAAGAAGGTAAAGAATGCTGAAAGTCCGTTTAAAGCAGAGAGGGAACTTTCCTATGTTTTTGAAAGTCACGATGGATGCCATATACCTCATGTGCGGTGAGAAAGTTATGCCTTGAAATACACTAGAGCACAACATGCTCAGGAATATATGGTGAAACCACAGGGGATGTTAGAGAGGAAAAACTTAAAGCGGTTACTTTTAGAAAAGCATTCTTTGTTAAAAACGAAGCTTTTACTAGTGCTTTCTAGAGTATTTAAACAAAATATCAGCTGTATTAAGAACCAAATTCACAGTTTAACACTGCGCATTGCCCGTAAACATTTCGCAGTGAGGTAGAAACAGTGCTGAAAGTGAGAAAGGGTGAGACGTCTAAGACAGAGAGACAAGTCTAAGGAAAGACCGATTGGAGGTTTGCACCGAGGCCAGAATTTTCTTAATCGCGAAATACCAGTGCATGAGAGGCCCTGTATTACATATTTTGGCACTAAAAGCTACATAAGAGTTCGAAATGGTCTTGAAAAATGTAATACCACGGGCGGGTCTCGAACCACATATATTTGAGTGTCCGTGTTGGCACTCCTACCACCGGTATGTTATGTCATAATGAACACCAGAGGCCTGGATTACACACACATGCATTCCCTGTTATATATTGATTTGAGAATTAATCATTAAAAGAATAATTATTTGTGGCATCATTCATTTCCAATTGTACCAGCGAATGGGATCAAAGCAACATATCTGCAGTATCAATCGCTGGTTACAGAGGAAGTCATAAAAATGTTCCAATTTACAAAATAGATACCTGCTCATTTCACAGCTGAGGTATCTATGTAGTATGCTTTACAGGGTTCCCAACCCGTACGATAATTATGGGGGTGTACGATAATTTCAATACCGGTGAAATACTCTTTTAACTGGTTTGTCACACCAGCAAAATGAAATTAATTACAAATAGCGACACCACTTTTGCCCTCATGGCAACCATTTCATATCCTAATAATCCTTCTACCCTTTTTCCTCTTGTTGCCAGTATGCCCAGGTCTGGTAATCTCAATGAAGAAGGCATTGTTCAGAAAATCTATAATTTTGAGTGGCTGGTACGATAATTTTGCTTTTAAACATACATTTAACTGCTTTGGATCATATTTGGCGGAGATATTTTCCAAGCCTGTTAAACCTTATATCTTAAAATGCATTAGGCTGAATGAAAATAACATAAATACAAGATTTATGAAAGGGTAACGTTTTATTAATTTAGGTCAAGTGTAATTTACTGCGTTTCCTTTAGGTGCTTATACTCGTACACGCTCACTCACTTAAACACTTAAGTGGACATATAACCATTACAAAACTGTAGTAGTTTCTCTCCAATTTTTAATTTTTAGAGATTGTTCCTTACTCTAAGTAAAGTCTTAGGAAGGGGAGCCTTGTATTCTACCCAAAAGTTCAAGGGAAATATACGTTTTGAGGCCACTGAATTAAAAAAACACTTTTATAAAGAGGTGTGTGTGTGTATGTGTGTGTGTGTGTGTGTGTGTGTGTGTGTGTGTGTGTGTGTGTGTGTGTGTGTGTCCGTGACCAGCATAACTCAACAACGAAAAGTTGATTAAAACCCAATGTTGGTATTTAGGTTAAATACAATCAAGGATAGGACAAAAAGATTTTGTAAAACATTCTTTCACACTAAACCAATCTTTACATGGAAAATGTTTTTTCCTGGAACGAATTTGATTTCCTCTAACGAATTTGATTAAAATACCATATATAATACACACAAATATAATACTCGTAAAATATGACAAATTAAGAGCGCTACGAGGGAAATTTCACATTTTGCTTTCGTATACTTAGTTTTTTGTGTACTTTTTGGGGTGTAACAAGTTTTAGCTTAGCAGATCAATTGTTAGGTTTTGGTTAGCATATTCTCTTTTGAGTTATTATATTTATTTTTAAAATGTGTCTAAAGATACATTTTTAATATCATTAACATCATAAAAATGTAATGAATGAACATATTGATGAAGGTGAAGCGTAGCATGTTATCTACAAAACCAGATGAATACTTCTTGTATAAACCATATTTCCACAAGTCCAAATGTTTGTTGGCTACCATATCTTTTATGTTTCATATTTTTGTTTCAAAAAGCACACATTTTAATGTATAATATATTTAAGTTCTTTCTTCCATACATTATCGAAAATTACAACATATAGTTTATTTCGTAGATCCCATTACGTTGTGAAGCTATGTATAGAAATGCAATCTAATTGTTTTGAAAGTTAGTTATAATTAGTAAATACGTGCTGTCTTCAATTACGACGTAATTAATAATAATAATAATAATAATAATAATAATAATAATAATAATAATAATAATAATAATAATAATAATAATAATAATAATAATAATAGTAATAATAATAGTAATAATAGTAATAATAATAATAGTAATAATAATAATAGTAATAATAGTAATAGTAATAATAGTAATAGTAATAATAATAGTAATAATAATAGTAATAGTAATAGTAATAGTAATAATAATAATAGTAATAGTAATAATAATAATAATAATAATAATAATAATAATAATAATAATAATAATAATAATAATAATAATAATAATAATAATAATAATAATAATAATAATAATAATAATAATAATAATAATAATAATAATAATAATAATAATAATAATAATAATAATAATAATAATAATAATAATAATAATAATAATAATAATAATAATAATAATAATAATAATAATAATAATAATAATAATAATAATAATAATAATAATAATAATAATAATAATAATAATAATAATAATAATAATAATAATAATAATAATAATAATAATAATAATAATAATAATAATAATAATAATAATAATAATAATAATAATAATAATAATAATAATAATAATAATAATAATAATAATAATAATAATAATAATAATAATAATAATAATAATAATAATAATAATAAGACTTTTGGTACCTATCCAGCGAAGAGTCTTTTGTGTTTAATACAAATTAAAAAAGAAAAATTTCAACAGGATGACAAAGATTTTAACCTTGTTTGTGTAATGCATTTGGGGAAATTTGGTGAAAAGCGTGAAAAAATATTATCTTTTTCGTTTCTTCATTTTGTTCTGGTTCTAGTTTGTACTTACGTAACACACAATTGGTTTTTCACATAAATTTTACCTCCACAAATGACTTGCACGTTTAGATAAGCGCTGCATTGACCTTTAGAGTCCCGTTTTTCTCCTTGCATTCTCTCACCATTTTCACTGTTCAAAACGCTTTTTTGACTGCAGTTGATAATTTATTAAGTAGACATTTTCAAGAGAGGTTTAGGAATTATGGAGTTGCTATGCGCGAATGAAAAACATTTAAATAGTTCAGTTGTGATGAATTATTGTGCAGAACTATAATGAAGAAATTGTAAATATTTAATAACCTCTAAGAAAAAATGTTTCTCTTCAATTAATTAATATTAAGGAATTCCTGCACAACAATTCTTTAGATTTTCATAATACGTCTAAATTAAACATTTGGGAGTCATAACCCATAGGGTTCAAAGGAGGTTTAATGTTACAAATCAAAAAGTGAATGGAAAGCCAGTATCACAACGATTTTATTTCTTGGTTAAAATTTTCTGTGCTCTATGTTTCTTATGTTCTAAATATAGGGTAAATATTTAGGCATTGCGATGCAAACAAGCACAAAGTGCTTCACAAAACACGTCACAGAAATGGCAACCCAAGCAATATTGGGGACGCACGAAACAAAAAACACGAGAACTCTCATGTTATTCGGAGTTAAAATTATTCCAATACTAACATATGGCATCGAAGTCATTTGGGCATATTTAACAACAAAGAATTTATTGATCCTAGAAAGGACGTCAGCCCACAAAATAAAGAAAGCAATAGCAGTATCAAAATGATACGGCCAAGACTCGTATATCTCCTGGCGAAGGAAACCTTCCTCGTAGAAAGCATCAGCTTAAAGTACGTCTACCAAATACCTGTGCATCAGAAAAACTGTTGGCAACACTGATTGGAAAAAGAACGTACAACTAGATTTCTATGGCACAGACACCATGGTAAACAGATGAAACTTTGAAATGAGACAAGTTGCAAGATTGGCAGTCCACGGATTTCATCATCTAATGTGTAGTAACACACATTTCCATTAACCAAATATAGACTGTGAATGTTTACTATGTGAAAAAACAGTGCTATTGTTAAAAATAACAAAGAAAATATTGTGGGCGTTCAAACATCAATGTAAACTAGCTTCCATGGCTATTTGACTGAATTATGTATTATTAATATACGGTAACAAGTCAAAAACATCGCCACACTCTGTGTTTTTGGAAGAGGATTTTCACAAATGCATTTCCTTAACAGTGTATATTAAGGGGTTAAATAAATTTTGAGAAACTTAAATCCAAAATATGCAAACATAATATTTTAAACATGGTCTGGGCATTTTTCTTTAATAATTACAACACATACTTCAACGTATAGTGGTGCTTGTAGATTGCACGTTTTAGTTGCAAATAACGTTTAACAATACTGCACCCAAGACACATAGCACAAACCAACTCAGGAAGTTGTGTGAAAAAGAGTCTTCATCAGAAGACAGGGCTCTTATTTAATCCTAAACGTTTATCGATTGTATATGTCTCTCGATATTCACTTCCGCACCGTTGACGTTGAATCCAGGAGACATAACGGAGATCGTTGCTAACTACACTGACGGACAAGAACAACATGATAATGACAATTAGGAGGATAATCACGAGCTACCATCTCGTTCGTCGTCGGAACTGAGCTAAATGTACTACGCTAACCACCAACAGTGCATATTTGGCTTGCCAGTAGAATGTGCTGCTGCAAGATTTATTTCCTTATCTCCTGCGCATGAGAGGGACAAATGAGACCTGACAGATGTTACAACAGCATCCTTGTAGCTTACTTTTGTGTTCAAAGATCCATCATATGATCGATACATATTATATATAATCTCACATACAAAAAGGCACCTTAAGATCCTGAAAAATAGGCGAAAAATTATCAACTTTGCGAGTTTTAGGTTTAAATGCTGCCCAAATCTTGTCACCTGTTGCATATTTTGAATTTCGACGTTTTCAAAGGTCTAACGCATGCTTTAAATGCCATTGCATTGTATTTAAACGCCGCTTTTCTGCTTAAATATCCGACATTATTTGAACAAAAGCCGCTCAAAAGCAACCAAATTCAACGGAAAGGATTGGTTAAGTGCCAGCTTGCCTCAAGGGAAAATCTATGAATCTGAAGACAGAGCCCACTAGACAAAAGAGGGAAGGTATGACAAACTCATGACATGCTTGCTTGTCTGTAGAAAAATTAGTTTTTCTCGACTTTACATTTTTTAATGCACTATCTGCTCCATGCAGAGTAAATTGTGAGCTATACTCCTAGAATTTTTCCAGCATGTGCTCCATTAAGAGGACTTCAACTCCAGTTCCTTCAAAATATGAACATTTCTTTAACTTTAAAAAATTAAACACAAAAATTTTAACAAATATTTTTAACGTCCATCAAACCAAATAAATGTCGGTTCATACATTTATGGTGTTTGTTGGACAAGTAGAGTTTATAGAATAATAAACTTGTTATATTTTAGTATTTGATGCGCATAGAATATTTTGAATATTAAGGTATTTTATCATTGTGAATAAACTGAATAATTAATTCTTTGAAAACTATACATGTCCTGGAACTTTGTGTGGTACTTTAAAACACAATACCCTTAAGTTTGCAAAGTATTGATTTCATACCTATAAAAATACAGAAAATGCAAATTTCAGTCACAGGGTCTTTTTTCACCTTCCGATGGTGTTCTGAAAGAACTTTTTCTGGAGTTTCAATTAAACATATTGAAGGCAGAGAAGTGATAGCATTGATAAAGGTATTATTTCTTTCAAATCCAAAAATATGTGCTTATGCTCATACCTATATAGAACAAAATTAGCTTTAGTAAAGTTGGCAAGAAATTATTTACTTTATAACTTCTTAATATATTAATCTTAAAGAAAAATAATTTAAGAAGAGTTTCCTTTCCCTTATAAAAAATACTGAATATCTTAAAATCACGTCTGAGAATTTCCAGTGCCTCTTTCGAAACAGTTATTTAGCTCATTCTTTATAATTTTCCAGGAATGAGTAACCTAAGTATGTAATTCCACTTCTAAACTGAACATACAAATGTTTCTTTTGTAAATATTTACAAAAGCCGGGAATTAATACAAGCACGTTAACTACCATTTTTAATTTTTATGTAATTTCCAGAACTCATGCTAGACATTTCAAAGAAAAGAAAATTTTATTGCACGGAATATTCTAAATGTACACAGAAAAAAATAGAAATGTTCGAGAAAAACACAATTAGGTAATGTAAACAAGGATACTGACTACTTAAATCAATTCAAAGGATAAGAACACACACACACACACACACACACACACACACACAAACAAACACACACACATACACACATCCTCATGGTCTAAAGACCTTCGTTGGTGAAAAGAGTGCATTTTTAAGATGTTACCAAAGTTCCAAAGGAATATAGGTACACTATATAATTCAAAGATGAAAATTTGTATGTGCGCACGAATATGATAACAATCAAAAAATTTCAACTGAGTTTGCTTATTCTTTCCCCGTGGAACAGCCCAGTTGCTCCAGAATATAATATCTCCAAAAATTTGAAAGCTGACCCTAGGGGTTTCATTTGCATATTCGTATCTCCAAATTTCAAGCTTCTTTTAAAATAGATATTTGGCACCCGATTGAAAATATTTGCAATAACAGAGCCCAAAGTAGTAAATGGGGCATCTTAAAATACGGAGTTATGTTATCGTTTATGTCACCAAATTTCCTTTATATCTGACTAAAGTTTTATCAAATAATATGCCGATTGTTTTTTTTTTTTTTTTTTTTTTTTTTTTTTTTTATTTTTGCAAAACCGGCTACGTTTAAGTTCCAGAAACTGATGAAATAATAAGGTACCTTTACGTTCTGACACTCCCATACAAATGAACACTATTTGGAATATTTAGGTAAAAATTTCTACTTTATGCTATAGGACTAAACAAAATTATAAGGTACCTCACATTCTAAAATCTACTTGTAACACATTTTGATGAACTTGTGTAGAATTATGACTAAACCATCTGGTCAAAATATTGTACAATTATGCAATAGGACTCACATCACATCACGTCACAACTTCCAAAAACCATGTAATCCTTATTTTAAACTATACAGCAGCAGAAGTGTTTAAACGCCACCCTCACTATATTTACTTTATTTTTAATCTCTTATAGATAAAGTTATACAATTATAAAATTATATGTACCAATCATCACTACTTGGAAAATCGGGACCAAACTGGAGACTTACGCCTTAAGTGAAATGACTTTTAGAAAGCACCACTATCCTTATTTCAGCACAAATATAGAATATTTCTACGCAATGATTGATAAGACAGCCACTACTAGATAAACCTATGACGCAGCAGCGGCAAGCAATGCCGTGTCTTCAATTAAGCAATGCTGTGTCTTCAATTTAGAATACTTGTCCCTCTATCTTTCCATCTTGAATAAGTAAATGAATAACACCAGCACATGTTACTTAGTCGCTACTGGTGAAAATTAGCGCGTCTTCCACATGATAAAAGAGCAGTCCTAGGAGGTAAATCTTTAAAATTTATAGGTACAACGGTAAAGGAAGTTTCAAGATGGAATTAATGCATTATATTGAAGTTAAGAATGTAGAGAGAAATGAATAGCCTGACAACTTTCAATCTGAAAACGTTATCAAATTCTTCATATCCAACTTGCTCGATATGTTTGTTCGTCTAGCTTAAGGCAACCCATGTTTAAAATAAGAAAATGCGGAATTGTTTACCTTTAAGTTCAAATAAAATTTTTAATTATCTGTTTCTGATTTTGGACATGTTTATCACCTTGTTTCATATCTGGCTATCGCCACTGATTTTTACCTTTGTATATTTTTCTTGTTGCTAGTATTTTAATTTTTTGTGTGAAATTTATATCTGGCTATTGCCATGAGTCTGCTAAGGGCGCTGATGACCTAGAAGTTGAGCGCCCTTAAACCAAATCCAATCCAATCCAATTTAAGTTCAAACCTTCCATTAGCCTGTTCTCTAATGTCAAATTTGTATCCATTTCTGAGAAATGATTTAATAAAATTTTAGTTCTAATTTTGCAATCAGTTTTCAATGGAATGCGTAGAGCCATTTAAGAATTTCATTCCTGCACACGATGCAGGAATCGTTCTTCTCTCTGTGCTCCTAGCCTTTCATAACCAAGTTGGTTACTGCAAAGGTTTCCTAGTTTCTTATCGTACTCTGTGGTCCAGATCGTACTCCAGATGACGTGACATGACTGAAAGACAGCGGATGTTTCACCGCCATTTAGGAATATCCTTTCTACCCTTGCTTCACTGAATCTGGCATCATTTTGAACTGTTCCCATATCTAATGGACGATTTTATGTATTATGTTTGAGAAGATATACTACGATCAGGTGTTTTGTAGCATTTGTTTACAAAAAAATGAAGACTTCTCTCCAGAACAAGCGGTTTTCAATAGAGTTTATACTGAGAATTTAAAGAGAGTTGAAATTTTATTAATTTATATATGTATATTCAAAAAGATAAGATAATAATGAAATTTTATATTTGAATTTTAAAATTATGTAGAGGTAATTAATAGTAGGTATATTATAAAAAGGGGGTTAAAATATTATATTTTATTTTAATTTTGAAATTGTGTGGAGTTATATATGTGTATATTTCAAAAAGAGGGGGGATAAAAAGGGATTTTTTATTTGAAATTATTTGTTTGTAATATTTTATTTTAGTTTTGAAAGTTTGTAAACATTTCATATTTAATTATATATTTGGCATAAGTATGAATTTGGCTAATTTTGTTAAAGTATTATATATAGTGTTCTTATTAAATGTTTTTTGTTTAATTTGGTTGATAAGTTATGAATAATTTTTATTAAAATAATTTAATATCTTTAAATGAAATTTATTTCAATTTTTAATTGTAAAAGTGTGTAAATATGTTTGGTAAAACGTTATTAGATATTAGGTTGGTATTTTAAAATGGAATTTTGTTGTATATTGCTTGATATTAAATTACTTTTAAATGGGAATTATTTTGGTAATTTGAATTGAACGTAAAAATAATATTTGTAAATGTAATTTATTTAATATTAAGTTATATATTTATTTGATTTATTTTGGTATATTGATTTATTTTTGCTATATTAATTGGAAGCTTTGTTGCTTGTTTTGGTTTGATGAATTAGGAATAAGTTTAATAAATTAATATTAGCAATTGAAATTATTTATGTAATAGGTTAAGAAATTTGTAAACTTAATTAGATGATTTTGGAATTTTAATTCGAGTTTCTTTTTGTTTTGGTTGTTGAATTATGAATACTTTATTAAACTAATATTTTATATCTGCATACATTAATTTAACTATTAGTATTGTGATTGTTTTAGGTATCAGAGGAAATTATGGTATAGATATTAAATGTGATGAATTATAATTATGAGCATGTTTAATTTGTGCATGTTGTAAAAATTTTATTTTAATTTTATTCTGTATTATATTTTTGTTTTGTAGTGTTTGGATTTTATAACTTGTAGAATATTGTTGTTGTAAATATTTTTGAAACTTAAATAAACTAAGGGATGTGGAATGTAAGCCCTGGATTAAGTAATTAGGTGCCAGGGTTTATTATTCCAGGTTTTTATTTATTTACTTATTTAGTTTTCCTATACATGTAAACAGTTGAAAGCGGTATCTAATTAAGTGTATTTATTACAAATAAACTCCTTTCCGACAGTAAGAGAACTTTTTCACTTAGGAACCTTTAAAATGTGCACTTCCAGTGAAATTTTGATACCACGTTTTTGAGCGGAACACAGAACCTTCTCTCGGTAATAGAGAATCACATTTTTTGTGACATCATATCTAATTTTCGTGAAGAATGCAATTCCTCTTCAATTTATTGTTGTAAGCAGCTGAGAAAGCAGAAGAAGAATTACAAACGCTGTTATATACGAAACGAGAAACAGGGGGTAACAGATATACCGCCTGCAGTTACACATGATAGCAAGGGATAACGAACAATGGCAATTCTCAACTCCTCTGGTTGAGTTTGAGGAATAAATGCTAATATCGAAGAGCCATACTTGCTTGATTACATTTTCTGGTGAACCTTAGAGAACAGCAGGTATTCCGGTTAAGCCCAGGGAAAACAGGATTACTGGACTTGTACATTAGCAAACACAAGTTGCTGTTTCAGCTATTTTCATAATCCTGCTCCTACCTTGTAAAAGCCTTCCCAATTTTCAATAATCAATTCCATTTCCGTAATCTATATAAAGCTGTTAATGGAGTGGGTAGCTTTGCGAAGCACTTTCATAGAACCAAACAGGCAATACTCAATATGCCCATTGGATTTTTCAAAATAAACTTTTATCAAAGCCTGTTTTTTTAACTTTTGATGTATTTATTTATTCATTAAAATATTAAAATGAATTTAAGGATTTCAAATATCTGCGATCCAATAAATAGGCTGTATTAAAGTTTCGTTTCGTTTCAACAATGATGCTCAAATGAAAGTTATAATGTGACTGTTGATGTTATTTGCAATTTTGTGTTGAATATGAAAAGACATCAGTAAATTATTGCTATATGAACAATTATTGTTCTAACATATTTAGACAGCGGATCCAGTCACTTGTCAAAGGATTTCATCAAGGTCAGATACCTCACACCACTACGTTGCCAGGCAAGACAAATAGCATAAGAACAAAGCCGCTTCCTTAATCTTACGTTCTAGAAGGTCGACTGCTGGCTTGTTACGAGAAGCTTCGAGATCCTTATTTCCAGAGAATTGTCAGAGTTAGTGAGTTTTTTACTGCAGCAGAGTTGTTTGTGTACAATGAACAGTATTTGATTAGTGTGATGGTTATGATAGGATAACACAGCTTTACTCACACGTCACGACGAATGGTAGACTACGTTAAAGATAAAACGCAGAACTACTTTGTAATTCATTTTTGGAAGAAATAAAGCAACTAAAAGTAACTATCATTTATTGCAACATTTTTAAGCTGGGCAGATGACGCGCTTCGTGAAATGTAAACACAATATTTCGAAAATATCTAAGGTTATGAAAAAAAAAATATTTGACACAAATTATTTATTTTAATGAGCTCACATCAATATAAAATATATAGTACTCTGCCAGTTTTGAGAAATTGAAAAACGAAGCAGATTATTTGCTACAAAAAGTAGTTTGAGGTAGGAAAATTGCCTTGAAAATCTGCGCCTAGCATACTTAAAAACTCTACCTCTTTCTTTTACGGTTCAGGCCATGAGTCTGTTTCAGTCTCACTTCCATCAAACATAGGTCTTCCTAACCATCTTCTCCCTTTTGGTATACAATCCAATATATTTCTTGATAGCGTATTTGTATCCATTACGTTAAGATGGTCATTCCATTTCTGTTTATGGTCTTGAGTAATTTCTTCTATTAGTCCATTCCATTTTGTTACACCCTTCACCGCTCTCAAAAATTTCATGATATTCAAATTAAAAGCCTGTAGTTCCCGAGGTCACGGGTTCAAACCCGGCGGGGGCTACTGAATTGTTTCCGCGTTAAAATCCTTAGTAATGCTTCCTTTGGAAGGGAAGTAAAACCGGTGGTCTGATGTAAATTTACGGCACGTGAAAGAACCTCAATCCTGGTAATGAGGCCCCTGAGCAAAACTAAGAGTGTACTTTCACCTTATATAAAATAGGATGTTGAGTATCCTAGCAGTTAAAGAGGGTCCATAAATAAGCCAAAAGCATGTATTTGCTTCCTCATGTGTTTGTTACCTTCCTGTTTTAAAAACCAACCTTCAATCGCATTAAAATTGGACAAAAATCCAATCCGGTTACTTTTTGATAACTTTATTTTCTTCCAAAATGTTACCAGAAATAGTTTGTTTTTGTATGTTACGTTTTGGTCTCTGACCATTTCCTGCCGAGATATTTTAGTTTTATCGAAAATAAGCTCAGGTGTCACTTTCACTAGGTCAGTACATAAACAAACACGCGTCACGGAGCCGCGCGGCTCGTGAGTGTAAACATAGACATACCATGCCGTGTCTGCTACGTCGTAATAAATAAGTACATCTGAATTCTCCAGTAACACATACTGTAACCTAAACTCACTATTATTTGCCATTTCCTTCATCAACAAACTTAAACCGTTTCGTAGCTGGTACTGCTATAATTTAATAAACCAAACCACCTCTCTGACTTATAAACACAAAAGCACATTTATAGGCTCTTACAAAGTGTACCAAATGATATTTTTAAGGTGAGAGCAAAAGAATAAACAATGAACCAAATGGTTCACCCACTTCACAGGTATTGTTCAAAATGTACACCATTTGCGCAACTGCAAGCCTTACACCTTCTAACCAGTTACGTCGCACTCTAACAAAAACAGCCTCCTTGTTGCGTATTTCTTCAGATAAATGTATTCTCTCACAGATTCGAGGGCAGTATTTGCTGTCTTGTAGATCCTGCTTTTCACGTCTCTCCAGAAGAAAAAATCCGAGGATGCATACCAAGTAGAAGGGAAGTCATTGCATTAATTTAAACCACTGGAACATCTTGGTATTTGGAGCACATTTTGTACCTTACGTTTCTGCCCCTGACCGTTTCCTACGGAGATCGTCTTGTCGAAAACAAGCTGCCAACACTACAGATTCTGTGTCACTTTCACTGATTCAGCACATGAACAAATACTACTGCACCACGTGTCTCGTGAACGTCTCCTTCTATGTTTGCTGTACCAATGCATGCCAAACACAACCGTTACCTACCAAAACATAGCTGAAAGGGAAAATGGTCGACCTGTTTACATTCACAAACCAGGTCAATTACCTAACCAACCTCAACACAATGTTGTCGACATACCTCACGTCTGAAAAAGCCGTTCGGAGTATTCCTTCACGGCTTTTAAGTGATTAATTATTTCGAAGCCCTATGTGATGTCCCATAGTTACTGCCGAAGCTATGTCAGAAATAAGTTATTCTACGCATCTTACAAGTAACAAACTATTATCTTCGTACATTCTTTTGGAATTACGCATCCAATTTGGAGCAAAACCCATTTATTTTTCGAATTTGGCTGATCAAAGAACAAAATGCCATTCGACTTTTTTGTTTGTAATGCTTCTATGAAGAACATATTAGACGGAATGCAATGACTTCCCTTCCACCCTGTGTAACCTCTAATTAAACATATGGAAATTGTTTCAAGAGAGACAATTAAACCTAATAATGGTCAGTCCTTTGTGTCTTTCTTCATTTCCTCTGTTTCTCATTCCCTATAATGAGACACTCACGAATCTTCTTACAACGCACGCTGCGTACCACACATTCACAGCTGCCTCACACACACACACACACACACACACACACACACACACACACACACACACACACACACACACACACACACACACACACACACCGACTCCTCCTTAACTCAATTCTAAAAGTCACAACAACTCAGTCCCTACTGTTTTTGGCCTCCTTATGCAGTGTGGATGACGTCAAACGGACCTTTGATTGGACAAAGAAAATGACTAGCCAGATATTTCTGGAAGGCACTAGGAAGCCTCTTTTGTTTCTGCCGCCTCCATTGTTACTAGTCGCGTACACACAACAGTAGCGCGAAGCAGCCTGACCTTTAAAGTCTTTGCACGTTCGAGGGTCTGGCATATGGTGTGAAGTAGGTTAGCCCCGTTTGTTCATTGTTGATTACGTCACAGTATTATTGGAACGCCATGGCTATAAAATTTAAATTGCGTTTTCTTCTTACAGTTGTAACATTCTGTGTGAATAAAGTACAAAATTTGGTATGTATCAGTTCCCAGTTGGTATGTATTGTTGTCAGAGACATGTAAATATTGTGAAAATGATGATTGGGGATTCCTAGGACCTTAAAACTTGTATCTCTGGTGCAGCCTGTTTCTGTCTCTATCTTCTAAGGAGCAACAAAATTAAGAACAGAGACATATTTTCATATCATTGTACCAACACAAATGCTCTGGTAAGTTGGTTCACTAATGTTCACAGTTGTACATCTGCTACAGGGAAGAAGCGGTGCGAAGTGATGTGTGTCTATTTAGTTCCAAATGCTTGGCAAACTTTTTGGGGTGGCGCTACTAACATTCTGTGGGGAACTTACTGAGGTCAAGCCTAACGTCCACAATTAAGCGGCCATGGGTCACGCACAAGTTAAGTGGAAACGGGATGGAAAACACAAGACAACCGAAGAGGAGGCGCAGAATTACTGCAACAAATGAGCACCAACATCTGCGTGACGTCAACACCAAATTGAAACTGAGAGCGTGCGTGTTACAGAGGCAGGCCTACCACTCTCACCATCACAAATTGCCTTTTGGTATAAACACACCTGCGTTTCCCGCTAAAGTGTATTACGCTTTGCTGTTCAGTTTAACGTTCGCTGGTTTTATGATGTTACAGCTGGCTTTTTGAAAGACTTCATCTAAACGTTTTACACGAACAAGTAAAGTGTTTGATGCTATTTCCTTTTAGTTTAA
The DNA here is from genome assembly GCA_030765045.1 of Tenodera sinensis. Classification (NCBI taxonomy): domain Eukaryota; kingdom Metazoa; phylum Arthropoda; class Insecta; order Mantodea; family Mantidae; genus Tenodera; species Tenodera sinensis. Next base: position 90,543,403 of record CM060963.1, read on the forward strand.
TTCAAAATCAATCATGAGATCAACGAACACTGTCTGCTTCGTAAACACAGCACAGCTCACAAAACTAGCGTTGTGGGACACCAGCATCTATGAACTATTTTATACGATTTTAGCATAATTTAATACTTTTCGCAGTTAGTACAGGAATGCATAAAAATAGTTGTAAAATTTGGACCAGCTGGTCATTACAGTCTAGCGAGACCAACATGAATATATGTATTAAAGGAAAATAATGTGAGTGAGTGAGTGAGTGAGTGAGTGAGTGAGTGAGTGAGTGAGTGAGTGAGTGAGTGAGTGAGTGAGTGAGTGAGTGAGTGAGTGAGTGAGTGAGTGAGTGAGTGAGTGAGTGAGTGAGTGAGTGAGAGTGGGATTTAAGGGCCTGACGACAGCTAGGTGTCGGAAATTAATGTAATGCATGATCAAAGTTATATACCTGCTTGCCAACCATATATATAATAACAAAATAATATATAAATACATATATGAATAATATATTTGTTTATAAATTTATATAAGTTATATAATTTAATATACAATTATAGTAGTTATAATTTATGTATTTTATAAGTTTATTTTGATATTCTCTATATTTAGATAGGTAAGTATTGTAAGAATATTACTTTCCTTTGTGTTAACACAGTGTTGTTATTGCAATTATTTTCTCTGCTACGTGTAGTAAGTAGGGGAGGTATTGTGTTCGACCAAAAGTTCAATGCTGAGATTTCACCGAAAAATGTTTGAGACCCTAACATTTTTAGAAAAAGATCCATGTGGGTGTGTGTGTCTATGTATATGTGTGTGTGAAAGGGTCTAGTGATTTTGACTAAAATGGTATATGTTTGGAATATTTTCTATGACAAATGAAATGTATATTTTGAGTTTTGTAATAGCTAATGTAGCCCTTTACTCTATAACCCCCTAGCGCAACAGCCCATGAAGGGCCAGGGGTTGCCGCCCAGTCACTGCGTCCCCCACCTCTGCCCACTACAGGCGTCATTGGTGGGGTGCACTACCGGAGGATGGGACGTGATCAGCGCCCCGAGCCCTCCCGGCCAGTTGTACGACCTTCTGGACCTGGGGTTGTTACTTCTCCATTAAGTAGCTCCTCAATTATTCCCCCGGGACCCAGTAAGGCTGAGTGAACCCCGTGCCAAACTTCCCAGACTGGACAAAATGCCCATCCTGGTACCGGGGATTGAACCCGGGTCCTCCGTGCCAGAAGCACCTTTACTCGAGATGACTTTTGCACAACTGATAATCTGTAAGAGACGCGCCAAATCTTGATGTCCAAAAAACGTAGATCTCGTTAAAACAATAATTTATGTCCTAATGCATTTTTGTGGAGTGAATCGTTTCGGAGATATTCCTTGTTATTTGTGAATTCTGCAATACTTTTGTGAAATGGAAGGTCTTTATTCACTTTCTTATGTCTTGGCCATGTAAAGAGAACTGGATTTCAAGGCCTTCATATAGTGACCAGTTTTAAAACATTTGGCTATCGCTCAAGCCTACTATATTTCCATGTTCCCCTTACTCTTAATTTTCTTGTGAGCGTGAGATAATTTCTACAGATGTTTATTTCGACTAACATGAAGAAAATAAGTTTGTAAGATAAGTTTGTGGAAGAACATAAAACGGCTTGGGGGGGGGGGGGTTATGATGAGTGACAACAAATGCCTACCTTAGCAAGATGTATTAAAATGAGCTCAAATTTAATTTAAAATAGGTTTTAAACCATGGATTTGATTATCGTATATGTATTTATGTACAATTACATGAATGTTATTTTCTATGGTTATAATGAAGTCTGTGTTATTTAAATAAAGGTACTGTAAGTAGATAATAAGAAAGCGTAATATATTTTTATTTAGCTAACTAAAATGATCGAAAGAGGCATCTATATCTATTTACTATTAAAATCCCACTTTTATTCTCTCCTTTCGTGTAGATTACTATACCTTATATAAATAAAAACGAAGACTTTATAACAAAGTTGTTTACCGTGATGAAAAAAACAATATATCGCTATAAGAATAAGTGATAAAATATGAGAAGTAAAACAGAAATATAATATATGGTAAGTGATAGATTCAACACGATAAGGCACACAACATAGTAAAATTTGTTTGCAACATCAAAAGGTTAAATTGCGAACACGTACCCAAGGAAGCCAAGAGATTAAACCTGAATCGCAAAAAGATGTATGTGAAAGAACAAGAAGAAATAAAAATAAGATTGGGAAAGTGAAGGAAAAGCGTAAGAAAAACAAGAAAGTGGCAGCTCTAAAAACAAGAGGCGAAAATATTTGGAGTCTCAATCTTCTCGCTAAGCACCCTTTTTTTAGCTCGTTAGTTGAGTCTATCCAATCTTCTGAGATGATCTCCTCTGGCAAATCTGTAAGGATCGTGATCCTTGAAGCTCATGGGCTTGAGGAATAAACCTCATGGCTTGTTACAGGAAGTTAACTCCAGAGTTTACTTAACACTAAGCTCTTTCAGGATACAGCGCTAGTATATGCCGGTATTTGTTTTGCTCGCATATAGCTTTGTCAAATAAACAGCTTCTCACTACTAAATTATTGTCTCTGCTTTTCAACTTTTAAGTCTTTCTTTAATGGTTTTAGAATTATAGAGCTTCCAACACAACCGAACACTATAAATGCCGTGTGCTAACATTTTGCTTTCTAGAAAACTTGTAATACAAGGTCTATTACGAACATAACCTTATTGATCCAGCTGAGTGTGTCATACGTGAACGCGATCGCATTTCAGTGTGTATGCTTGTACTTAGATTATTTTCTGGTGTTTTAACAAGATGATGAATGACTGCGCAAATTCACCTCAGGCTCAATGAGTTTGCATCTTTAGTTATTTACTAGGGATAAGGAAAAACCTTTGCTAAAACGTTACACAAATCATTTGCCTAGATCGTGATCAAGTTCCAAATCTTCGGACTTTTAAGTTTATGAGCTATCATGAAAGCTGGTATTAATGTTGATGCAGTTTTTGTCCCCAATATGTGCTAACGGGTAGTGTAGAGCAAAAACTCCTGTTGTCCTTAGTTCCTTTCTTATTAATTAACAACTAAGCTCGCCTCCATTATTGGGACATCATCCTGATAATTAGTGTTCTTTTATGTTACGCATGAATGGGGCATTTCCAACACTACCTCTATTTGCAGAAGGAATAATCTCGCTACTAATCACAATATTCTGAGTGCGCCTAAATTTTGACTACATAAACTATGAAAACAGGTAACAACACCGATGTCCGTCTTTGGAGACGGCTACGTAATTAGCTGCTCCTCCCCACTTTCTCTTTCAGTCGGAGGATGAATGACGCCTGACTCCCAAACAGTCAGTATTCAGTGACGGACACAAACTTGCGAGTGGCAGTCTCTAAGTCATAACTTGAATTTTCTAGGAATGTTCTCAGAAGACCTCTTCATTCTGGATGATCTTTGCATAAGTGGCAAATAATAAAGGTAGACAAAAGAAATGTGCATCGTTAAAACACACAATTTATGTCAAATACTTCTTTTTTTCTTTTGATTGAACCATTTCCGAGTTAATCTTTATTATTTGTTTTAATCTATCATGTACATTTCTAAAAAAGGAATATGTTATTAATGTTTATATCTCTTGGCCTGCAAAGAGAACGAAATTTCAAAGACATCGCATAGTAAGCTGTTCTTAAAACATTTCTCTATCGCTTAAAGCCTACTGTATTCCTGTATTACCCTTGGAACTACAACAAAATTAGCAATAAGGTAATTTCGGAAAATGCTTATGTCGGATACAATGTAGTTACAATATTACAATGACATAGTTTCGTAGTAATTATGGGACATAACACAGGGTTTCGAAATAATCACTTAAGAGAATTGAAGAAATACTCCTAGTAGCTTTCTCAGACGTGAAGTAACTCGACAACGTTGCATTGAGGTTGGTCAGGGAATTGAAGGGGTTTTTGGATGAAAACAGGTCGGTCGCTTGCAAAGTGATGTAATGTTTTGGGAGCTAACGGTACTGATTGGTCTACAGTCGCTCAGTAAACATGGAAGGACATGGCATATTTTTTGTTTACGTTCACGAGACACCACGCTACGGTGTTGCCAGCTTGTTTTCAACAAAACTAAAATATATCCGTAGGAAATGGTCAGAGGCAAAAATGTGTTCCAAATAGCGAGATCTATCACTGGTTTAAATTCATGTAATAACTTCCCTTCCACCCTGCATGCACCGGCTGTACTGTCTGAGATATGCGAAAGACGTGATCTTGGGGTTAAAAAAAAAAAGAACTTTTAAACAAACATGATGTTCGGATGATTAAATGGTGCTTGACGATCCTCTCAAAAAAATCAAAACTTGAAAGTAGTGAAACAAAGGACAGCAGATTGTACAAACCCTGAAATAATAAACATGGAACAAATTTCAGTCTATATTCCATTCCGTAAGCGTCTCATCGCCCTATTCTTTTATGGCAGACACAATTTAATGGCGGCTGATGGCTGACCATTTTACGATCTGATTCACCTCTTTCCCGTTGCGCAATAAAATTTTGTGACGCCAACTATACATATAACACTGACTTTACAGGGTGATTAACTAGACAACAGTGCAAGGCATGGCAAACCTTGTTTGATTAGCTCCTCCTGCAACTCGCTTCATGAGTTTAATTCAGGAGACAATTGACATATACGGAGGAATACGGAGAATGTGTAGTGTTGCAGCTGAATGATGCTGTACTCCTAGACCGGTAAGACAAAACTATGCAAGACTCAATTTGAAATGCTTCCCTGGGTATAAAAATTATATCCGGTATTCCTATATGAAACGTGTAAAGATAAGAGTGGCGGTACATGAGGCCCTTCTCAATAGCTTGATCCTGCTGAGAATCGATGATGTGCTTGTTTTGTGGAACAGCCAACGGTGGGGACTTCAGATGTGCCTCTTGGGATATAGCAACTTTAACCCACACACTGCTGGTAAACTTCTACGCTTTCCTTTATTTAGGCTTCCTATAAAAGGCAATATGTAGCCCCATTGTTATTAAAATCGATTTATGTTCATGGTTTTGCGCCAATTATACAATAATTTCTATCTGAATACCGCACGCATTGGTTTTAATGAGGTTGTAAATTAATTGCGTAAATATATCGGACTCGATATATCGGGTGTCCCAAAAGAACACCAGCAACGCTTACTATGTTGTGCGGGATGGCAAACTGATTGATTTTAAGATAGGAACCCCTGTCCGGAAATGTACGCTGTGGACACTGGAGAACACCCAGTTTTCAGTACCGGTTGTGACAATTTCTTAACATTGGTATGGTATCTTAATACGAAAGATATGCAAATCTTTAGCCATATGTGTACTGGAATGAACGATTTGAGCACAATAACATTCCTGCGCATGCGCTGAATTCCTCCAAAGAGTCCTTGGTGCGCATCCTACTGCGTTACTTGTGTAGTTTCCAATAGAGTAACGTTTTTTAACAGCAGTGCGACACGTACCAGTAAACAGCTGCTGAAGTGGCCGACTTGAGCTCCAGCACAATCTGATGTACGAGTAAATGTGCAGAATCACCATCACATCGATAGATTGATAGAAGTGGACCAGTTCCATGGCCAGCAGGTTGCCAGATCTGACACCTCTGAACTATTTTCTGTGGAGTTGTATGAAAAGTATGCTGTATGCTACTCCTATAACAACCGAGGGTCTATTGCTGAAGTCCACGGAGTGACTGAAAGTCCTCAAAGACAATCGCACGTATTGGGTCATGTGCATGAAGCTCACCACCACCGATATAGGCTCTGCAATGACGTAGCAGGTACACATTCCGTTTCCTCGGACATGCAAAGAGAAGGAAATCGAATAATTACTTCACATTTGAAAATAGCACAAACTCAAACCAATAACAATTAGTATATGAAAGACGCCTAACTTTAAAAAATAAATTAGTCGTGTGCTTTGACGAGATTTACATTACTTGAGATGTGAGAAATTGTTCCTCTTACTTTGTTTTCATGCAAACGTTATCCAGAAATCAAAACGACTCCTGAAAAAATTTCCAGAAAATTCAGGGTACACATTTCATTTGTGATAAAAATATCTCAAACACAATCCAAATCATTAGAGGCATTTTTCAGAAAGTTTGGGGGATTTTTGTTTTGAAAATCTTTGTGAGATACTAAACATAAATACCAAGGTTGGTATTTAACGGAACTTTCATTTTTGAGTTATGCTGCACACACAAACACAAACACAGAAACATACACAAACACACACACAGACACATACGCACGGATCTTTTTCTAAAGATGCTTTTCTTAGATTCAGGGGTTCCTAAAACATATTTCTAGTTATATCTCGATATCGAATCTTACGGCACACAATGTAGATCTTGTTAAAATACATATATTATGTTTAATACCCTTTTTATGTGGAGTGAACTATTTTGGAGATCTTATTTGTCATTTATCTGACTTATCAAATGCTTATTTATACTTTTCTCAAATAGGAAATTATTCATTTTATCTTCATCTCTTAGCCTGCCAGGCTACCTTTAACCAGAAACGCTTGGGCATCGCTACGCAGAAGTTCGAAACTGCAGAATGATACAAATGCTGAGTGAAAGTGTCGCCTCTCCCAACAAGGATGACATTGAAATTTGCGCTCTGACCAGCTAGACCACAGGCAGTGTGTTCTCCGTCTGCTGAATACAGACAAACCATCAGCAACACCACAGTCTTGCGGTTTTAGCCTTCGTGGAAACGTTACACGCAGTCAGGTGTTTTGTTTGCATAGTGCCAACCTAATTCCTACCAATTGAATTTCCTGTAAACGGACACAAGAACAACATTACCGATGTCCATTCTATGATCGCGCTGCGGTGAAGCTAAACAGCTGCTAAAAGAACTAAGCTGAATATCTCGTGCTCGGAAATTTCATTACCACATAGTAAAATCAAAATACATATACGAGTTTATAGATATTTGTTCAGTACTTGAACAGGAAATGTAAATTCACACTAACCACCAATAGAATGTGAACCCTACTGCTAATTACCTAACTCGACAGCCTAAAAGATACTCAGCGAATAACGAGTATAGAGAAATTAAATTAGAGGAATACCTTTTAATCCTTTATATGCTAATCGTCATTTTGAAAGCTAATTAAGGCGAAAAAGATATGATTTGACGCCGGCGATAGATAACACGAGGAAGCCATTGTTATTTTATTTAATATTCATTTATTTATTGACTAAGCAGGATGACTCAGGCGGTAACGTCTGTGGCCCGCATTCGGGAGGTTACGGACTCGATCCCCGTAGCCGACCCTCCTGATATATGGGATTTTTTTCAGAGGTTTGCCCCTTTTTCCAGGCGAATGCTGTGAAAGATTTTCATATCCTCAGATTTTCCTCTCCCTCCATTTGGTTGCATTAATCATTTCATTTCACCCTTCATCCCATTAACTTTCTTTCAGGGCTGGAAAAGTCGGTGAGCTTTGAGGCTACAGCACGGCAGGGGGACAGACAAGAAAAAAGGAAACTGTAGGGACCCTGCCCTTTGCTCTGTTGTGGCAAAATTCCGACGGCCATTAGGATCCATTCGCCCCATCCGTTCTCCCGGGCAGTGCTCCCCGTCAGGGCCATCGATGCAAAAGATCGTCTTTCGGTCGAGGTGCTAAGTCCCCCTCTGCAAGTTGTCGTTGAGTCAAACTTATCTATATTTACTTTCTCTACACTTACCTCTAAAATAGTAGATAGAGGAAGTATTGCATGTTCCACATCGCACAGGAAATTTGGGATTTTGAATTGCAGTAGAACAAGTAAAATGTTTTAGAAAAAAAAATATATATTTGTGTGTGTATGTGCGTGTGTGCGTGTAACTCAAGCAGTGTAACTCAAAAACAAAATGTTGAACAAAAAGCAATCCTTTAAGGATATGAAACGCAGATGTTCAAGAAAATCACCAGTACTATACCTTCACCGTCTTTACTTCAAACTGCAACGAAAACAACAGTAGGTACACGTTTAAGTAACACTTCATCGGTTGGTCGAACCGCACAACATGCATGTCAGCCGTGCGCATGAAAATAGTCCATTAACTAACATTCAAAATTGCATTTAATTTAAAATAACTACAATAATTATTTGCAAAAACAGTTTGAAAATCTTTACTAACAATAAATGGAATACATTAATGTTCAAATACAGTACTATTAACAGCGATACGAAATGCATGCGTAGGAATACAATTTTGCACTTTGTTTACCTTGTAGTTTAAAGTAAGGCCGGCGAAGATTTAGCTTCCTACAACACGCAAAAGCTTTCGTTAATTTTTTCTCAATAGTGGCAAAGATTTTCATTAAAATACTATATGTTTGACATAGGTATTGACATGATAAATAAAATGTACGTCCTAGAATTTAAAGCAAACAGCCCGTCAAGTATCCTATATATGAAACTTGTTTTATCATTTTGTCTAACAAGAAATAAATAAGAGGAAAGACAGAAACCTATTGTAATGAAAAATTTAGAACTCAATAAAATACAATTTGTGTGAACATTTTTCATAGCTTAGGCAGTTTTTTAAAATATTAATTGTTATTACACATTTCCCGTCTAGAAAATATGCGATCCTATTTTCTTTGCTTCTATCGCCAGATCTTATCAGGAATATACATTTGAATGTTATTTCCGCACTTATTGCTTGTTTTCGAATCATTCATAAGCAACTTAAGTGGATAAAAATCCTTTTTTCTACATATGAATAACGGATATATGTAATTTTGAATGATAGAAAAATTCAAATGAATGTATCACATCAGCTTTTTTAACAGCATTTATCACTCATTGATACTATACGGGACCACTGGACCACAGTTAATTTAGATAAACGTTTGCAGAAATGATTTTATGTTCATTTTGCTTTAAGTAGAAGTGAAGGTCAAATGTTTGAATGCGGTTCAGTATATATTTACTCCATACTCTCTCCTGAGATTGCGAGAAACTGAGTGATGTTTACTTCAAGAGATGATAAAGAAAGTAAAAAAGATCAAACTCAGTGGCTGATCCATAATAAACGTACATTAAATAGGTAGTGTATTTTAAAGGAATGTATGCGATTTTTTTTTTCAATACGTTTTCTTCTCTTATTTTCTTCCAGTTAAACAAAATAAAATACTTAAATATAGATATGATGTTTAATATAAGTGTTAGAGCTCTTTTTGATAAAAACTAAAAGGTTATCACGTAAAAGAAAGTTTGGGTTTGGAATTTTCTTCAAAATCTTCCTGTTGCATCTTTGGAAGATGCTGAAATTCAACACCAAATATGCTATTAATGTGACTTTTCGTTTTCTGAGTTATAACAGGCGCGCGCCTGCTTATAATTTTATTTTAATTAATTCAAAGCCTTATCAGAAAACCTAAAACCTAAATTTTTGGGTGACATGCATAATTAATATTGTTCTATAGAACTAGAAGCTTTTGGGTAGATCTCCTATTCAGTTTTTATTTACTTATCTTAAAACCACGCCTGAGCAACTAAACCAGGGATGTCCGACCTTCTGTTGTTGGAGAACCTTACGCAGTGAGCAGCAATAACCCACTCCATTCCTCAGTTGGAGGGACAGACACAAACAGGCAATTCCATGGAAATTTCTAACTCATACTTTGAATTATCTCAGAAGATTTCTTCATTCTAGATGACCGTTAAATAAATGATAAACAGTTAGGCTTCTCGTTAAAATACACAATTTATGTCAAATCCTTTTTTTTTCTTTTAAGTGAACCATTTCCCAGATATTCTCTTATTTGTTTGAATTTGCCAATACTGATACTTTTCTCAAGTAAGAATATATTATTCATTTTGTCGCTCCTTGGCCTTGCAATGAGAACGGAATTTCAAAGACATCGCATAGCAAACAGCTCTTAAAACAGTTCACTATCACTTAAAGCCTACCTTATTCCCATATTCCCTTTGCACCTACAACAAAATTTGCAGTAACGTAATTTCTGAAACTGCTTATGTCGATTAAAATGTAGTAGAGAAATAAACATAGTATGTATAAGAGTGAGTATAGCTCTACATATATTTGCGGACATAGTTTCTTCAAATTGAACTATATTAAAAGTATGTATCGCAATATGTTACGCGACGATCACTTGGTGTATCTTCTAAGGCTATGTTAAATATTGATAGACTTTTTAAACGTAAGCAATATCAAAAAAGTCACTAATGAACAGAACTTTATCGCAAAAGATTTGAAAGTACTTTCGTAAATAAAACGCAACGTACATGTAACCAACCCGCCACTGCAACACAAGGTACAGCTGGGGGTTAAAGAGAGGTAAAGGAAGGAGATAAACCCACACTCCTCTCTTTCGCTAACATTGGACATCCCTGAAGTAAACATACTAAGACAACCCGTGTATTAAAATACCAAAATAATTCTTGACCTACCTTGTATATTTTGCATGTGCTCTACAAATAAAATGTTGAATTTAAATTATTATTTAGAAATTAAGTATTTATTAAAAATCCAACATTGCTATTTTGTGTTTTTTTTAATATTCCGTACGATGAACGATTACGGATTATTTACTAAAATATTTATTTATGCATCGTTAAGCCGTTTTAAAATTTAGACTTGGGCTTTTTGGAGTAATTAGTTTAAGTAATTCTATAATCAATACCATAAACCCCATGTGAGTTTCTTTCTAACAGCTTTTTACAAATTATTAATTTTTTTAGGCGTATTGGCCGAGATTTGAATTACTTGGAGCAATTTAAATGTTTCACAATGTTGATGAAATATTGGAGAAAAGGACTTTGAAAATTGGAGTGTAATGCAAATTACTGCGCACCAGTTTTTAAATTCCTGAACTATTTAATAAATAATAAAGCTATTTAAATTCTGAAAGCAGAATATGAAGCTATAAAATACAAACAAATCTAAGGCTGAAAACCTGAAAATCTGCTTTTAGTTTTAAAAGATATTTTAACAAACCAGATGTGCTACTGCAAGAATGCATACTTGCATTAAATACCCAGCAAAGCAGCTTACAATTGACACAAAAGTAATTCGACCAATTCATGGCAGCAGAAGAACGACTGAACTCTGTCAAAGCGATATCTCCCTAGCTTCTCTGGTTAGACGGGGTCAGGCACGAGGTAAACATTATGGACTGACTCACACGGAGAGTACACGAAGGTCAACGTAGAATCGGCACTACATTTAAACTGTTCCTTTCACACAGGTAGTTTCATCACACATATTCAGCTAATTCATGAAAAGGCGAAACTTGTTCTAATACAGAACGGCGATGTCCAATGTTTTGGAAAAATAATACTAGGTTATAAAAATTCCAAAGGAAAGAATGGATAAAAAATGAAACGTGGAATAAAATAGAGGAAAGGAAGAATATAAAGAATCGGATGTGTTGCACTCACATGACTTTTTCTAGTCTTATACTAACAATTCTTATAAAAACTCTTATTCCTCTATCTTCTTGTTAGTTGAGATAAACATTTGCAGAAATTATCTTATTACTTGTTTCCTTGTAGGTACAAGGGGAGTGTTAGAGTACAGTAGGCTTTGTGCGATAGTCAGATCGTTTAAAGCTTTGAGATTCCGTTCTCTTTGCACACATAACATATAAAAAAATGAACAACGATGTTCCATTTCACGAAAGTTTTAAGTTTTCCGAAACTCACACACATAAAAATGAACTGAACTGTAGCAGGACTAGAACTAAGAAACAGTAATTGCTTTTTTGAGTGAAAGTTACAGATGCAATTTCGCGACAGCTGTATAAAGGTTCAAAGCCTAGTAATCATAAATCAGCATTCACGTAATGCAAGATTTTTAAGGTCGAACAGACCTAGAAATTAGATCTTGGGAACCTTCTTTGAGGAAAATTTCTATAAAAGGGAATATATCCAATTTGTGTTGAAAGTTATTTATCATGCCAATAGAAAATAGTTTACGAGTAAACCATTTCTAGCTGCAATGACGGTACTCTATCAATATTCACTAAAAATGGTGCTGTGTATACATAGATATCGGAATGATGATTTACAATATCTCAAAATCTGGTACCAATCCTTGACTTAGTTCTTACAGTTATTTTCATGGTAGTCAGGTGGCACACTGTAAAGAAGTGTAGAAAAGGTGAGAGTTGGTCTTTCAGTACTACATTCTCGCATCTCCATCATGGTCTGTACACGAACTTCAACAAACACTGTCACGACCCATCTTTACTACTGTACTGTCGTAACCGTCACAGTGCCGGCATTTGTTTATGGTATTGTTGTGGAGGGAGGCCGCGCGTCCCACACGCCCAAAGTCAGCTATCTCACACTACTAGGCGGCTTCTAAATGTGACCGATGACAATGAGTGCGGCAGAGCAAATACTGTACGGAACATTTTACTCTAGCTTGTGTACGAGACATTCTAGAAAAGATGAATATAGAGAAAAATCCGAGCTACGCCACTCTCATCTAGCCTCAAGACCGCAGGAGATGTAAGTTTTTATGATGGAGTCGTGAGTGTTGAACGAGAGAGCCAGCTGTTAGCAATGTGTGTGTATGTGTGTACACTGGTTGAGATCAGTGTCTGTCTTAAAGGACAGTTTTCGGACATTTAGTCGTTAAGTTAAAGTTGTGTGAAGTAGTTTTAATGAGGTGTTTCTCGACCGTAACTGGACGGTCATTTTATCACACTAATGTCGAAGTGGTATTAGTCACATCATTTGTTCTCGTAGTATGTGGCTCTACCTCTCGCTCTGTGCTGCCCCTTGAAACGTCAGAAACCACCGATTAAGGAGCATGGAAATAAAGATTCCTAAACTGTGATATGATATAGCTTCTTTGGATTGGTCACATTTTTACGCGAATTATTACAGTTCAGAAATAGGTACATATTGCTAATAAACTTGCCTTCAGTTTGCCCAACGAGCAGGTTCCTCGAGCGCTAGATGTGAATTCATAGACATCGTGTATATTTACAGTATGCCGCATTCTTAAAATTGCGTACTTCAAAATTTATTGTCATTGATTAAACAGGGCTTTGCTTCAGTGTTTGTACATGACCCCTAACAACTGCTTAATTGGTTTCAACGTGGCGGATGTTGACCAGCGCAGTAAACAACGGCACATGAATAATTCGGGCTAAGCGTTCTTTGTGTATCCTCCCTATACTGCGTGCGAAATGACTAGACCAGTGGTGGCAATAGCACACGTAAACGCTAACTGTGCATGTGTTCATGAAAAAGAGCAGCAAACTTCAGCTGCAAACCTAGTCTCATCCATTCTTCCCAGCTTTGCACTGTCTGCTGCCTTCTATTATCTTCAAGTTTCATTTGTCCTCTTTCAAAATGAGCCCCTTTCTCAGATACAATTTCTTTCAGTTCATCTCTTAAGAAGCGGTTTCTTTTCTGCCGATCTTGCAGCTACATTTTTCTTTCTCTTGACGAGTTTCAAAAACATTTCCTTCAGTAGAAGGGCTCTTATAAATAAACTGCTTCATAATTCTATCAATTCAAGAAATCCACTCATGCTGATTTCCCATATGCTAATTGATAATTTCATAATGATTTCTTATATGCTGCCTAATAATTTATTTATCATCAACACTGCTGTTGAAGAAGATACATTAACTATTAATTAACATTTGGCTAACTGTTCTGACTCCGAAGTCTTGTTCCTTCCAACTTAGCCTCGTCGTTATTCTTGTGGTTGATTTTTGGGAAATCTATTTTCTCCCTTTCTATTCAAGTGTTGCTTCCAATTGGTTCTGTATTCTATTATTGTTTCGTTTATTTCCTCTCCCTTTAATTGTTATATTTGATTGCTTTGTTTTATTAACTTATTTAAATCATGATTATTTCCTCAGCTTTAATTGTGGTCATTGGTGGTCTCAATTAAGCAAGATATTGAGCAAATTCATGGTTGGAATTAACTGTACAGTGCACTGCGTGTATGATGGTAAAACATTGCCTGTGTAACGCTAATATATAATTTATATCAGCAATGTCACTTATAATTGCTGGCAAAGGAACCCCTTCTGGCATTGAACAATATCTTTCACACATTTGTTAATTCTCCTCCGCAAACTCTGATGGCCAACACAGATGTTGCCCTAAGATTTTGATGACCATGTTGGATTCTCTAACAAATTCATCGAGCACAAAACCTTAATTTACGTGAACACTTCTGATTCAGTGCATAATTGCTCATATCTCACAATGCGTCTCGAATTTCCTCAACATTATTCTTCAATATAGTCGTGGTAGTTCACAGTTCCCAAGCATTCAATATGGCCAACGTTACACTAAACCGCAGTATTAATTACACCAAAAGCAGTACTGGCAACCTAAAGTGGAAGTTACTAACAAGCCTGAAAGGAAACCCCAGGGAAACAGGACAAGTTTTCAAGGCGCATTTCAATAAAGGTGTAAATTAAAATGTATGATGCTATGATGCACCAAACCATTTGAGTTCAATAAGCCAGATTTATAGTGAAACCATTAACCGGTTAAAGGGATATATTTGGCTTCCTGATTAAACGAAGAATTCTTTGCATTTTAATTACAGATAAGTCGAATGTCCTCCCTAAAAGAGGGTTTCTACAACGAAACAAACTATTTATGACAAAACTACGCACACATGAGTAATATAATGACCCTTGTTTTAGAATATATCGGTTACTTTTCCTGCAACTGGTTTAAAAATATTGGCTTCTGTGACAACACAACGGATACATTAACACTAATTATGGCCGTAGCTTTACCATAGTTATATTTTACGAACAGTTAGCAATTGTAATGCAACGTAACAGATACAATATCACCAAATGTAACCAGATCGCGCCATATTGGGGGAAAATGTCACAGTTGGGTTTTTTAGGGTATTCCAATAAGCTGTTTGCTCTATAGCTCCAGGACCCCTTTGTATGGTGCTTTACCACCTAGGGAATACTTAATATTACCTCTTTGCAACACTCCTTAGCTGATATTCATGAACTCACAAAAGCTCAAAGACCGCTGTGATGTCCAACAGTAATCAGTGAATGCATTACGTTCAGCAGTGGATAATGTACTAGTAATTCAAAATGGCTCAGAATGCCACGCAATAGTCCTCTGGTTGTTGACTACTGATGAGAACACACACACTAGAGGAGTGCTCCACCTGTTTGAGCCCAACAGTTATCATCCGTCTACTTTGCGAGCATGGCAGGTACATTAGCCCATAACAAATGGTTGCAAAGTGTAGGGAAGGCCTCTCTCTGGGATCAAAACATGTGCCTCAAAGTGGACTGGCTCGCTCCACTAATCGCATTATGGGTAACTCCGTTATATGTTGCTATGGCTGTCATATGTGCAGCTTATGTAATGTATGTACTCTTGCTCAAAGTGATTTACGGTGTCGTTACTTGTGTAATGGTGCTGTTGTGCGTTTTACAGAATCATCGCTCTTTCTGCTTTCCTTCTGATACAATTATTACTTGCACACGCACACAGATGAAGTAATCACAGGTTAGAATCAAAGTGACTTTGAGCACCCAAGCCTAACAATCCTGGGATTTAGTGTGCAACTGAAATGCTTACTCCGATGTAACAGTTTCACGAAATTTACGTCAATGGCACCACAGAGCCATTGTAGCTAGCGTCGACTCAGTGTTTAAATATTAAATAGCCGTACTATGTTGTCAGTTTAGTGATAGTCATTGTTGGCTTTGACGTATCCGTTTCATTTTATACTAAAAAAAATCTGATGTGTTGCACTCACATGACTTTCTCTACTCTTGTACTAACCATTCTTACAAACTCTTATTCCTATATCTTCTTCGTGTTAGTTAAAATAAACATTTGTACAAATAATCTTATTGCTTATTTTCTTGTAGGTGCAAGGGGAATATTGGAATACAGTAGGCTTTGTACGATAGTCAAATCTTTTAAAGCTTTGAGATTCCGTTCTCTTTGTACACGTAACATATAAAAAAAAATGAACAACGATGACCCATTTCACGAAAGCTCCAAGTTTTCCGAAACTCACACACATAACAAGGTATATCTCCGAAATGGTTCACCCTACAAGAAAATGTATTGAGACATAAATTGTGTATTTTAGCAAGATCTACATTTTTTGTATAGTATGATTTGTCTATCTCTAACGGTTTACCAGTTATGCAAAAGTCGTCCAGAGTAAATACGACTACAGGGGCTATAGCTAGAAAATTCAAGATATACATTTTATTTGTCATCAAAATATCTCAAACACGTGATATTTTAATCAAAATCGTTAGAGCCATTTTCAAGAAAATCAAAATTGTCGAAAACTTTTCCATGTAAAGGGTAATTTAGGGTGGGGCTATTTTCTTCAAAATCTTCATGTCACATTCTTGAACGACATTAAACTTAAATACCAACTTTGGTTTTTAACCGAGTTTTCGTTTTTGAGCTATGCTGTCCACAGTCTGACAGACTGACAGACTGACAAACAGACACACAGACAGACACACAGACACACAGACACACACACGGACCTTTTTCTAAAAATGCTTTTTTTGGATTCAGGGGGCCTCAAAACATGTATTTCCGGTGAAATCTCGACTTCGAATTTTTGGGTGGAATACAATACTTCCCCTACTTACCAGTAGAGAAAGTAATATATCGAAAGTAAATTAGAGGACAGCATTTTCCTGCAGCTAATAGGTAACTGTATTGCGTGAGTGAAACATACCTAGCACTGCACCGTGCCCTGATTAACATAATATGACGTCGGGTGGGGCTCAAAACAAAGGCCTGTCGGGGCTGAGCTGCATAGTTCACGCCACATAACAGGCCGACGAGTAAATAAAGACGCCCAAGGTCACCCTGCTTCGCGCGACGTTTGTGCGTAACTATCAACAATCGAGCGGCGGAACCAAAAGAGGCTTTCTTCTGAACCTGCGAGAAATATTTGGCTACGTCATCGTCGGCGTGTTTGAAGCAGCTCTCGAAAGGTCAGTGTGACATCATCCCCGCTATATAAGGAGGTACAATTAGATGAAGATGAATGAGTGAGTGTGAGATCTAAACCCTTAAGTATACTACACGATACTGTTCTACTATTCTCATAGATGAACAAGGGAGGCGTTAAATCATTGCTATATTCTCATTTAAAATTACTACACTAAACTGCAGGGACGCGGTAACGTGGGCGATTAGCATTTGGGAGAGCATGGGTCCGCGATCGAGCTTCCTAGGGTTTTTAGGGATTTTCTCTGGTCCCTAGGTAAATTCTAGGAAGGTTAATTACATGCCCAGAATTCCTTGTTCCTCACTTCTCCTTTTATTTCATCTTTATCCTGCTTGCCTGGTTTAGGATTGCTAAAGCTTTCTGTAAAATCTTTGTTGTACAGATCGGAGGCCGTTTCCAAATCCCGGGCTTGCTAGTGTAATATGTAAGCCAGCATCTGTGGGGCCCTGTCTTCTGGTGTTGTGTCTCAAAGGCGTTCAAGGTCAAGCTTCCAAACCCCATTCACGGGAGCTAAAGCGTAACTAACAATAAGCAAGCGGCAATACAAAGGGTTTTCCTAGCATTAAAGGAGTGTCCGGCAACCGGCTTGTTTGAAGAAGTTCGAGAACGATCTGACTAGGTCATTGTCGGTGCGTGGGGCGCGTGAAGGCCTGTACTTTTGAGTCGGTCAATGTGTCAGTGATGTGTGTGTGCGTGTGTGTGCGTGTGTGTGCGTGTGTGTGCGTGCGCGTGCGCGTGTGCGTGTGCGTGTGCGTGTGCGTGTGCGTGTGTGTGTGTGTGGTACTGTCGTCGTGAAAGACCTATTGCACTGAAGTGAAGAAGTCTTAATGAGTGTTAAGTGATTCTATTGTCGGAGTTAATGTAAGGGAGACAGAGAAAGTGAAGAAAGATAGTAAGACAGAAAGACTGAGTTAACCGTACGAGAAGAAAACAGTTGTGAGTTTCAATATCACGAAAGACGACAGACTAATGACTTTGTTAACATTAGTAAAAGAGAACTGTATATTTCTGCTAACTTTTATAAGACAATAAAGTAACTAAGAAGTAATTGGATTGGACTTTTGTCTATTTTTAACATACATTAAAGGCTGCAATTAGGATAAACAGTACTTAACGGGACCCAAACATTCGAAATGGTTACTTTATGTCAACGTCACTTATGAAATATTATTCCTTAATTACAACGAAGGAAAACAACTGAAAGTGCAAGCACATGAGTCGAAGTATGCTAATTGACAACCTTAGACCAAGTTGCATTAAGCAGAAATGACTGAAGTGGAAGAGTGTAGTTACATATATTTTCCTTAGTTTAGCGCAGTAAGTTGAACATGTGATATTGACCTAAACGGAAGCAAGTAGCTGTGGTCTGTAAGTAACGTATGTAATGTTTCGAATTTTAGCTGATGAAAGTTATCTGTTTTATTCATTCCGGATTAAAGTAGAAAAAGAAAGCAAACAAGGAAAGAGCAAAGCGTTCCTTTAAAGTAGTAAACTGCTTCACTACTACGCTATACCGAGCTGATATTTTGCCAGTAGAAGCTTATCTATTCTTAACTACAATTCATCGAAAGTGGCTCGGTGTAAACCAGGGATATCCAACCTTGTCTCTTCATTCACGCTTTGTTGACGTAACGAGCGGCTATTCCCCACTCCCCTCTTTCAGAGGCAGCAACAGTCAGTAGCCAGTGACGGACACTAACAGGCGATTCCATGGCAGTTTCTAAGTCATACGTTGAATTTCTGGAAATGCCCTCATAAGACCTCTTCATTCAGGATCATTTCTACATAAATGGTAAACAGTAAGAAACATAGGTTTACTAAATACAAATGTGGATCTCATTAAAACACACAACTTAAATACATTTTTCTTTTGAGTGAACCATTTCCCAGATATTCTTTCTGATTTTTTTGAACTTGCCAATGCTTATACTTATTTTAAATAGGAATATGTTATTCATTTTGTTATTCCTTGCAAAGAGAACGGAATTTCAAAGACATCGCATAGAAGCCAACTTTTGAAACATTTCACTATCGTTTAAAGCCTGCCGTATTCCTATATTCCGGTTGCATTAAGAAAAAATTAGCAATAAAATAATTCCTGAAAATGCTTATGTGGATTAAAATGTATTAGAGAAATAAGCGTATAGGAGTGAGTATAGCTCTACATATATTTACGAATGGAGTTTCTCCAAATTGAACTATATTAAAAGTCTGTATCGCAATAGGTTACCGAAGATCACTTGGATGATTTTCTAAAGCTATACCTTCGACTTTGTCGCCAAATATTGAGACTTTTAAGGTAACGAGTCCCTAATGAGCAGATGTTTATTGCAGAAGATTTGAAAGTAAATTCGCAAATCAAATGCAACATACATGCAACCAAACCGCCACTGTGTTGCAATAATTGAGTTTTAGAAGGGTAGCAGGCTCTGTATAAAGTGGAAGGAGGTAAATACAACCTCCCCTCTTTCGCAAACGCTGCAACTCACTGGTGTAAATAAACGTAATGTCGAATGCTACATGGAATAGGGCCATGTTGAATAACATACCGGAAAGTTAGCAGAAGCGGCAGTGTGAATATTAAAAAGTTAATTAAAAGTCATTTTAAGGCAAATAGATTACTTACTACAACAAGAGAGCAGGTTAAAAAGGAAAAACTAAACTATAGTTTGTAAGGTATTGGAAGCTATTTAATCCGAAGTTAAAAAAGTGGAATTCTTTATGTAGCTTTTAATTTCGAATTATGCACCAAGAAGATGAAACTAAGAGTTCATTTTCAGGCTAGGAAAAATCAGTATCCCCTAGGAGCAGAGGAACAAGTTCATTAAAATTAATAAAGTAGACACTCTTGCTCCCTATTTTCTGGGGATAATTTGTACACCAACACTGAGCACAGGTTAAGAACAGAAGCATATTGGTGCCAGATGTAATTGGTTTAGTAAAGACAGATAATGTTTAAAAATACTGATTAAACTCCCTACTAACAAAGTTGCTATCCTTATAGAAATATTTTTTTTAAATTTTATTATTAGTTTGCATTGGTAGAATATCTGCTCTGATTATTGCACAGAAATTTACTAGACACATCTAGGGGCGCATTGTGCTTTTATTTGAATACTTTTGTTTTCAATTCTTTTCGCAAAACGTCGATTACTTTTCTATCGCTTTATTGACCTATAAGATTGTATTACAAATACACAGATTTATTTTCCTCATTAACACAGTCTATAGCCTTTCGGGCTATCAACTCACAGCTTTTACTTCTGTAACCTTGCTCAGTCCTTTCAGTGTCTTTCTTCACTTTCTCTGTCTCACGTACACTCACTACAAACGACTATCTTTCGCGACAACACACACGCACAGCTGTCTCGCACTGTCTGATACACTGATCATATATGTAACCGTAAACTTCAACTCGCTGCTGTTTCTGGCCAACTTATATAGCGGGGATTGACCTCACACGACCTTTCTCGATTCCTCCACACACGCACCGGCAATGACGCAGTTAAAGTTTCCTCGAGCACGCTGCAAAAAGCCCCTTTTGATTCTGCCGCTTCGATTGTTAGTCACGTGCACACAACAGTCGCGCGAGGTATCCTGACATTGAACGCCTTTTCCCGCTCGCCGGCACGGCATGTGGTGTGAAGTATCTTGGCCCCATCTGTCCTTTGTTGTGCGCCGAGCCTGACGTCACAATATAAGTATGGGTTACAATGAGGTACTGACAGCGTAATATCTATATTTCGCACTCAACAGATGAGAACACATTTATGCCATGAACACATGAAAGAAAAAGAGGATGGAAACTTCGGGAAAATTAAAACAACTAATTAATATTATATGTCCTAATTACTACACGTAAGCAATTGAATTATTTTTAAATGTGTTTGTATATATTAAATAACTTCATCGGAAATTAGGAAAACTGAAATATGTCGATATATGGTAACGATACGAACATTGTAAAATAATGAAACTATATTTACCAACATAGGAAATGTTTCCTTCTTTAGAAAAATTCTAATCACACTGATCAAATAAAATATTTTATACTTTATTTCTTAAAGCTCACCTCAACATTAGAAAATAAACTATATCCTAAACTATTGTAACTCCGGTGCTCCATGGAACTCGGGCTCATTTGAGCATCATTTCACCTGTTTCATTCATTCACCGTCCAATATGACATTACGTTGGACAACGTTAATTAAAAGAAAAAAAAAAAAAAAAAAAAAAAAAAAACGGCCGCAGTGCACAATACAGGATGGGAGGGGTAAAACTACTTCACACCACATCACTTCACATGAGTAAACAAAAGCGCTCAAGGTCAAGCTTCTCCATGAGCGGCAATGAATTTTCGAGATCATTCGAAAACTGTGTGGAGGCCCGCTTTATTGTAGAAGTTTGAGAAAGATCCGTATTGCGTTATCCTCACTACATAAGGAGGTGAGGAAACGAGCACAGTGGTGAGTTACAGGGCAGTGGTGAGCCAGTCAGTTCTTAGTTTGTGTGTGTGTGTGTGTGTGTGTGTGTGTGTGTGTGTGTGTGTGTGTGTGTGTGTCTGCGTGTGTGTCTACGTGTGTGTCTGCTGCGTCGAAAGGAAGAAAGCGAAGCAATTAAGGAGTGTTGAGTGATCGTATCGTCCAAGGCAGCTGTTTGAAATACAGAAAAAGTAAAGAAAGACAGAAAAGAGTGAGTCAAGATTACGAGAAGAAAACAATTGTGAGTTGTAACATAACTACAGATTGTGTTAAGTTCGGTAAAAATAAAAACGAGATTGGAGCTTGTCGTCTCTGTCACAATACAATTTAGTGTTCAGAAAATACTAGCTGATACTAAGTACACATTATACATTTTCAGGTAAATTACATGATTGCTAATCTACTGCAGTGCCCATTAAGATTACTTCTCGTGAGCTAGTTTAATTTAATTTTTCGATAACAAATTCTATGGTTAAGATATCACTTTAATTTTGCTTTTCATTCCATGCTTTCTGCGGCACATTTCCCATATTCATTCGTACGAATAAGCCTGCCTGACTTAGAGCCTTTGATGAGATTTTTAAGGGCATTATTAGGAGCATTGTTTTGTAGCAGTTCTGTCTGTCTGAACAAACTCATTCTCTGAGTTTATTTATGGAGAATCTAAAAAAACAAAAGGTATGAAATATAATACTACTGGTTAAATTGCCAGAATAACACCTACGGATTGTACAGATATTCAAGAACATATCACATGCACATACCAAAAATGAATTCCTGTTGAGGAAATAATTTCCAGCACCTCAAGCTTGTGGTTATTGTTATCAGTTTTCAATAGCATTTTATGCTTTAAGTGAAATCCATTACTTTATGTTTGAATCTGCTGCCTCTCTTTGCCCCTTCTGCCACCTCGGTCTCCCGTTCTTGGCCGAACACCTACGGCCCACAACCTCAATAACCTTTCTGTTTGTATTATTATTTTTAATTTTTCCGTTTATATCCCACCTTTAACTTCAATAGGCATATTGACTGCCTTCTCTTTGGAATATATTGCTATAGGCAATGGTGTTAACTTGTATATGGATTTTGAGTCTTTGAGATTTTTGTGCTTTAAATCACACACACACACACACACACACATGCACGCGCGCACGCGCGCGCGCACACACACACACACATTAATACTTCCAGACTCTGGGGAGGATAGGAAATAATCACTGTGAAAAATTCCAACTCCCCAGCCGGGAATTGAACTCGGGACCCTTTGAACAGCAGGCAGGAGCTTTACCACTGAACTAACTATTCATTTGTTCCATTTGTTTACCGGTAGCTTTTATTGCTAATGTAATTGTTAAAGTTCTTGGATAATGTGACAGGTGAGATACAGCTTGAGTAACTTTTTTTTTTTTTTTTTTTTTTTTTTTTTGAGTTACCATACGTTGAAAGATTTATATACCTACCTATACTGCTTCGACCAAACGTTAATCAGGGTTTCTATATGATGAGTATACCAAACACGTCCTATATAGTTATTCCCAAAGAACCGTTTCAGCGAACAAGTATAATTTGTGTCAAATATTACAAGCCATCTTAGCTTCTTGAGGAACAGATATTAAATTATTTGTTATTTCACTGTCACGCAAACATTGTGTGAAGAAATGTTGTAATACCTTTTTACTTTCATTGAACGTGATGTTGCCAAATTTCTCTTAGAAATTAAACTCTGCATGACATTTTAACATTAAATTGTGACTAAATTCATTCTAATTACAGCACAATGTCTGATGACAGTTGGTGAAATAATTAGTCATTATACCCACTCGTTAAGAAAATAGATGGCTCCACGAAGCGGTTCTTTATCGACAATAATTATTGGAAATTTTTGTTGCACTCATCATGCAAAATCTCTGGTTAACGTATGGTCGATTCTGTACGTGATTTTTTATGATTAGTAAGCATGAAAACGCTTTATTCAAAATATACTTTTACATTATTCTACTAAAGCTAGTTGATACCTTAGAGGGTTTAAACTCAAGTATCACATTCCAATTTGGATCTTCATCGGATACTGAACCAATCAAAGTGACGAACTAAGGATAAATATGGATGTCGTGTTTAGAGTGTACGATATTCTGAGTATCATGGACAATCCGTTGTTTCTTTCTTGCAAATGGTTGATTATTAAAACTGAATTCTTTAGCGGCAACTGCATTTCTTTTCTTGGAAAAAAATCTATTATACGTAATTTTGGATATTAAGTTTCACAAGAGTGCGAGGACTTAACGGGCATCTAAGAGAAAAGAAAATTAATTAACGTAGCTCCCCATATAATTATTTCGAGAAAAAAAATTCTAGACATGACACCTTTACATATTTTTAGAAAATAAAATATGACGAAATATTAAAATAATTTGGTAACTAATCTTTAGGATGTAAGAGTTGATTTAACGCTGAAAATTGGATTGACAAAGTTCTAATTTAAATTTCTGTCATAATCCAAGCGGAATTACTTTATCGTTAAGTTGCATTTTAAGGTGAAAATGGATGTGTTCATTGTTAACCACGTCAAAGGAGTTTAAAAAGAGTTTATTCAAGCTAGACTTGTGAGGTATTTGCAAGTGAAACCAAACATCAAGGGCCATTTATAGTGACCTTTCACGTCCATTCTCACTGCATGTTATCACAAGAGTTCAACAAACTGAAATCACTGATTATTATTTGACTCAATGACAACCTCCGGAGAGGAACTAAGCACCTCAAGTGAAAGGCGATCTGTTGTGCCTGTGCCCCTCAGAAGAATGGATGAGGCGAATGGATCTTAAGGGCAGCCCGAACGTTACCACGACTAAGTAAAAATAGAAGTATAAATACGAATGTAAGATAAAATGTGTCAATATAAAATTAGCATTAATAAACAAACAGTGAAACAATAAACAAACATATATAAAAATTGGTAACATTGGGAGATAGAAAGCAATTTATTTAGTCTAAAAGTGTTAAAAGGATAATAGTGCCGTAGGATGTGGCAAACTTACTATCACATTAACTCTTGGAATAAAGGAAGTACATATTAGTAAATCTATTTGGTGCGATATTTTGAACAAAAAAGCATGTTGACTATCTTAAGTTAATATCATGATTACTCCACAAAAAAAGCATTCTGCTTATAACCTAATTCTACACAACTCCATATTCTGTGGCAAGTGGTTCGGTTTCACTTTCAGTGCAGAACAGAACCTTCCTCAAACCCCAAGGCATTTGTATAGCTCCCCACTTCCCTGATTAATTTTAACTTCGCAGAACTTCTGTCTTTTTCTTTCTCGTTACGCGCTGACTCAATTTCTAGCGATTTATGTATCCATTTTACTTCCCTCCATATGTTATTGTTATAGCCAAGCCTTCTGTGCAAGAATCTACTCTTCCCTTTCTTGCATATATTCAGGCTAACTTCAACATGGAAATGAATCACTGGTGCTATAATGTGAAGTGAAGGGTAACTTTCAAATTGGTGCTTCACCCATAAACTATACAAGTATATTTCTTCTCCTTTGTGTAAAGCTGTCAGATTTCCTGCACAGAAAAGCTATTTAAGACGTATTTAGAAAAATAAACGTTTTCTTCCTGTCGTCTGGAATTATGAAACACCTTTGGCAACACCGCGATTCATTAATTAGCCACGTGCTTGTAAAGTTCAACCACAACCGTAACACAAAATTTAATGGTGGGTGACAAAAAGATCTAGAGAAAATAAAAGCTAATCAGAAGCTTGCCACATGTTATGGTGTTTTCACTGTGAAATCACGATGTAAAGCTGCTGATATAAATATCATTTGCGCCCACAAAATGTGTTTGCACAACAGGAAAAGGAACAGTAGTGGGCACGTACTAGCCGCCATTAAGTTTTGTGTCTGCAATACTACAGGTGTTACAGACTACAGTTACTCCATTCGACCCAGTCAGTTGCAGAGGATGTCAAGAGCATTGCAAGAAAAACCACTGCACAATAATTGTTTGATAACATGAACAGTGAAAGTAAAAACATTAGAAAAAGAGGAGCACCGTGCGTAATTGTCAAGATCTTTATCAGCACGACTTCAATTACTCAATTTGTATTTATGCTCCCATAGAAATTGGAATAGTACTGCATATTTTATCTTGAAAAGGAGCGTCCTCTTTGTCTGCGTATGTGGCAAGTCAATAGATACTTAGAGGACTGGGTTACAAAAGTAGAGGTTTAGTAACGAGAAAGTCAACTTAAAGCAGCCAAAGCGAGTGCTGTAAAAACCACAAGTACTAATCCTAATTTTGTAATGTGTTGTTTGCAATATTTAATCTACGTTAAGGGTATTTTAGTACATTTATTATATGTAATTAAATTTATTTATTGCGGAAACGATATACATAGAGAAAGAGTAATCTGAGCTTAGGAAAAACAAAAGACATGACGCATTAACAAGCATGGGTGTTATAGTCTGTAATTTTCCACACAGGTTTGATGTGTAATTTAGTAAAATGAGTGAGAAGAAATGTGCCTCTATTAAGAATTACAATTTGTAATGGTTGTAATACTGTAATAACTATCACTTAGGGGAGAAAGTAGTTGTTTTAATATCCATTATTATAAAGAAAAAGAAGATACAATGATCATCGTTAAAGTGTATTTTACGTTTTGTCGTACCTATATTTTATGTTTCCATGACGTGTTTTTGTTTTGCTAGAATATAAGATATAGTGTTTATTGCCTAGTAACTACAAACAGAAATATCACTAATTAAAACAACTAGCTTTGTTGTTTATTGTGCTCCAAATCTGTTCCCAAACACAGATCTCTAAAACTCCGCCATTTGCAACTTTTCTGGTTTGACTACACACCCAGATTCTCTACCGCAGTGACGAAAAGGAATCTTACAATTGCTTGGATCGCATCTGCAATTCCCTCCTCGGCTGGCAGTACCTTGATTTCCAGAGGTACAGAGGAATCACTTCAGCATTCATTTACACATCCCGGGAAACCACGAAAAATTCATGGATCAGAGTGGACGGTCACGGAGATTGAACCCAAGACCTGGCGAATCACACGTTACAGTAGCACCACATCGCTCGGTGTGTATTGAGGTAGTTTCACTTCAAATGTTTGAATAAAATATATTGTGACGCTGGGCGCGGTACGGATAAGCTACTTTACACTACATACCAGTAGTTCAAGAAAGATCTGGCTACGTCATCGCTGATGTAAAAGCTTGCCCAGTGCGTGAGGGCAGGTCGTTTTTGAGTCGGTCAATTTGACAACTGTGTGTGTGAAGCTGTCGTCGTGGAAGATACGTAATGTCGAGTGAAGAAGTTAATGATTGGACCGATTTTGTCATTTTGTTACACTGGTGTCAGGAGTGGGATTCGTCGATTTGCCGTTTTGTCACACTATTTTAACCAAGACATTAATTTGACCTGACTGATTTGTATCGTTCATTTTAATAGCCCGTAGACGAAGGTTAAAATATCCTAGTTAAACCTGAACGCTCATTATCAATGCAAGCTTTAATAACCACGGTTTCTCAGGAATGTGGAACCTCACCAACAGTATGAAATTTTTCGCAACTCACACTCCGTTTGAAAGCAAATATAATATTTTGAGGACTACACTGAACGGCGGATTTGTATATTCCAAATATTTTGTTCAGGAGGCGGAATATGTGGTTGACGCATGTATTGGTAAACATGAAGCAGCGAGGTTTACGATGGGGCGAGTTTAGACAAACAAGGGCGAAGCAAAGGGAGAAAGATAATGTGCTAATTAACGCTGGCGGAGGAAAGATAAAGAATGATGATGTTGGCTAATATGCATGTGGAAGGTAAACCTTAGGGGAAGTTTTGAAGAGAGAAAATACGTTACAATTGATGTGATTCAGCCATGCGTTGCTTTGTGGCGCAGGAAAAATCGAGAAGTATTAGTGCTTGAGCGCTAGAAGCATTCTTCCCCACATTACCCTAAAGTCAAGGTGATGATGGTAAGTAAGAGTGAAGTAAGAGAAGAAAAGTTGTCTATCTCTCTGTGCAGTGCCAAGAACACCCTCTGCTCCCCAACCCCCTTTTTGTTTGGAACGTGATCCCGTATACAAAGGACCAGAATTACGTTTTCTGTAGTAACAAAATCCTACCTACCAAGCAACAACTTCCTTTTTTATTTTGGAATTTAAAATAAGTGGTTTCTCGCAGGACATCCTCCCGGGCCCCACTCCCCCTTGCTTCTTCACCTCTTCTTTTATTCTCAAAACTCAGGAAGGCGCTGTTATAAGAGGCATTGTTCCCTGTGAAGAAACCCATAATGCAGAAACGCTATAGCCCCGCATACATTTTTGTGGAAACATTTTGAAGTAAAAGACTCACGGAGTCTTCCACAACCTTTATAATGCCCACTCTGCAAGGTATCTAATGGGAGATTTTTCAGTGAACTGTAGTTGACGCCTAAAATGTTCATGTTCAAAGCAATCTGAATTATTGCTGACCATTGATTACTCAAGACGTTGCTCGACAACTATTGTTTAATAATAGTTACAGTGAAATAAGAATGTAACTTGCTATAAACACAACCATTACAATTTGTACCTGGAATCAGCAAAACGATACAGATCCAATTAAATATAATCTGCAGTTAGTTTAAATATTCTATGTGTACCAAGTGAATAAAGTAGATGTAAACAAAACCAGGTGCATTTTGACCGCAGCGCGCCTTCTTGACGTATCCGCCGTGTAAATAGTCCCTTGAAGAAATACTACTCCTAAGGTCTGAAATCTCACTTAATGTTTGCTAAAGCAGGAACTAAGCATAGTTGAATAAGAATACGCAGTTAAGTGAATTTGTAATCAGCCTAACTCATTCGGCGCGCGCATCATTCACTATGAAAGTAACATGGCGGAACAAGTGAGTGTTGTGAAACAAGCGTGGAAAACCGTTACGAAGTGGTGACAAGACAATAATATTGAACATGTGTAACAAGTTCTGTGAGAAATATCCCAAACTTGCTATACACAGATGACGTGGTGAAAATAACATGCAAGTTTATCGGTGTATCAGGTTCAACTATTTACAGTGTACGTAAAGAAAAGTCCTCAGCTGGTGAAGTCAGAACTCTCGGCAAGAAGAGACCACGCGCCAGGCAAGTGCTGCATGTTTGTGACGAATTTGTGACATTTGTAATCCGTCCAAACTTTAACTAGTTCTTTGTTAACAATGACCCCCTTCCCCCAACCTTAAACAAAGTGATGTTGGCAGTTAACTCTGATCCCAACTTTCCAGATTTAAGCTGCTTCTGGAGATTGGTTTCGAGTTCGTGAGCAGGAAACCAAAAAGCGTTATTGTGGACAGAGATGACGTAACTAACAAGTCAATTTCCATGTACTAAATGTTATTCAATCAAGTAAGTATATAATTTTAGTGGGGTAAAACCCATATTATATAGCGGTAAGTGTGTTCTGTCATTGCCAATGGACGTGGCCGCGGAGTGATGCAAACCGGCGATTTGTTTACGTCCACTTCATTCACTTGATGTACATAGTATGTTATTCACGACAGCTGTATTGTAATGCATTTTGGTTACAAACATGCAACACCTCTCTTTTTTACTGCACCTTTTAACGACTTCCTTTTAAAGGATTCATTACACTCATCAAGCACTTGTAGAAAGATACATTTTTATGGCCTTACTGACTGCTCATCGTGAAAGGGGGGGGGGGGGGGCAGATCGCTCACGACCTTGACTGATAACTGTATACTGAGCAGGCAAAAATATGAAGGTTCCTCAAGGAAACTTGCGAATCACCCAGCCCTGGCCTAATTAATAAAACCGGTTTTCCTATGTGCATAAAAAGTTGCCTCATGCAGTTGACTTGAATAGTCGAGATCGTTACCGCAAGACTAATGGACTGGCCATCCATTGAAAGCTGTTGGTTGTGGTTTTGAGTCTCAGCAGCTGCAAACAAATGTGTCTGTGGTAAAGGACGTGGGAGAGCCCACGTAAAATAATCGGCATAATTGGGTATCATTTGACTGCAGTTGCATGGATTATGCTTCTTTCTATTGAAGAATGACTCTGCTATGAAACTTGTAAAAATATCGTATTTTATAATTGAAATAATCTCAAATGCATATGCTTTAGTGGTTAAAGTAAGTGCACCAAGAATATAACAACAGAAACGTTCATAACGTGTAAATAACTCTATATAGAATCACTGGGGTTACATGGAAGCTACAATCTTATTTAATTGTAATATTCATATGAATAGATAACACATAACTATACGTATTTAAGGTACTAAATTCTGTTGTGTGCTTTGGTTTGCCGCGTAACGGGAGCTAGTTAATGACGCCATGTGTTTACATCAAGTTGGGTTCCAAGAGTGGAGCAATTCTAGTAATGAGCTGGCTACTCGACATGGGCTCTCGAGTATTCCACTGAGAAATTTCTTCATTTTCATTCTTAATAACCCAATGCTTTCCTCGCAGGGCAGAATGGCACATAGCAAGACATTATTCTCAGTTACACTGATTTAGATCTGGTGCTCATTAGGGGCAATCATGCAACTGCCGAACAAACTTATAGCAATAGGTAATTAGAAAATATATATAGCAATAATGCCAAATGAAAATTTAGCCTGGAAAAGCTTATAACATACATCACATATGTCATGTGATATGTCATGTGATTAACAGCGAAAATATAAATTCTTTCCTGCATATGCTTTGATCTATACAAGAAATTGTTAAGTACCGGGTGGAAGATATTGCTGCGGCCATACCTTAATAAGGGATTCGACATGACTGTAACACATTACTGTCAGTAAAGAACCATTTCACCGAGAAAAAAAAAAAGATTTGTGTCAAATACGAGTCGCACTTGGAACCATCTAGCTTCTTCACGAATAGATATAAATCATATATTAGTTTACTGTCTCGCTAACAATGTGTAAATACAGTTGTAATGCATTTATACCTTAACTCAAATGAATTAAGACACAATTTAATATTAACGTGACGTTACCAAGTCTCTCTTAGAAATTGGACTTTACATGGCATTTTAACATTAAATTGTGACTAAATTAAGGTAGAAATGCATCATAGCATTGCTCATAAAATGTTTGCGAGGCAGTTATTGAACTAATAAACCATTTATATCTATTAGCCAAGAAGCTGGACGACTCCAAATATTTCAGCACTTTCCTAAAAAATCTGCTTCCTGAATTTTTTATGAATTTCATTTATTATTACTAGGGAGCGATTTTTTTCTATTTGCCTATTTTATTCCTTTATTCATAAATGTAGACTTTTAAGTTATAAGCACGTTTCCTACAATAAGCCGAAATTCTTAGTTTTATAGCGCCTACAAATGTCTTTTTCATACGTTTGTGCCTGTTCTGTTTATTAGCGCCTAAGACTGACCTTTTTTCTCCAATTGCTCCTGTTAGTAATTTGTGACAACAGCTTTTGCATTTGTTAGTTTTGACGAAGTTTTCAGGGAAGAAATATTTTTACTACTAGACATTGTGAGAGAGATTAGCAAAGCGTTGCATCCGGCAGCGCTGGTCAGGGAAGAAACAAAAAGTTGAAACACGTTTCAAAGAAATCCTGGCTGGGAAATCATATCAACGATTAATGATATTTAGAAGGTAGTTTAATAACTGTAGCGTAAGAAACTCTTGACCTTGAGCCACAACAGATGCCAAATTTTAAATGTTGTTCAATTGCACCGGGCGAAGTAGAATGAAGTTTCTCACAATATAAGAACACAAGTTCCAATAACAAACCATTTGATTTCACTTGAGCTATTTTGTGTATTTTGTATGCTCATATCTTAATCGTTGTCCCTGCTTGGAATTTTGTATAATTTTTAAGCAACAAATATAATATTTAAGCTGTTAATTATGGTGCGTTTTAAGTGCCATTTTTACTAAAATGTTGTGTTTCTAAGCATTTATTTAGTTCACTTTTAGTGCTCATATAAGTGCCCATTTTGCTTATTTTAGTGCCTTGCTATTTTTTTTGAAGAACTGTATTACAAAAGAAAGTTAACGTATAATAATTGTTTGGAGAAATTATATTTTCTTACTAAATTTTGATAGGGCGAATATTTTAGAAGTTATAGCAATTTTTTATGCTAATTATTCGTATGCCTAAAACACTGCAAGTACAAGGAAACACAATATTTTATTTAAAAGGCAGGTTTATTACTTGTTATTAATATATCCCAAAGAGAGAGGGGGAGAGAGAGAGAATAGTATTTAGGCAGGTCAAGACGAAAGTAGGTGCAGAGTGAAGGAGAGACCTCAAGAAGGCGAGAGAAGAGAATAGAGGACAAACTAGGCATGTTTTCAATATGGCGAGCAGAGATGTGGGTTCTGCTAGCATTAAACAACTGAGTGAGAATTTATTCATATTAGACTTGCTAACGTCTAAAGTGAAGCGGAAAAGAATATCTTATTGAAGTATTTCTAAATATCGTCCAGCGCATCACACTTCCCAGTTCTGCAGTACATTTTTATTTTCTCATTAAATGGATGCATCTGGGATTCAAAATCTTGGAGTGCTGCAACTGTAACATTCTCATCGTCTTCAGATAAAAAGACGATAGAATAACACTAGGTAGTCTGAGAAAAGCAAAGCTGTATCCAGTTGTCCTTCAATTAATTAAAATTACTGCAGCAACCTAAACGTGAAAGACGTAAGCTTATCAGCAAGTTATTGATAGCATTTTGAAGTAGCAGCGAAAAACGTGGTTTTACCTTCACTTCCTTGGCAATATGACTAGAGATGTTCCGGGAATTTATGAAGAAACAGCGAATTTTAGTTAAATGTAATACTGCAGCAGAAAACTCCCTTTCCCCACCAATTTTAATGTTTTTTATATTTTGCTCTACAATAATTATTGATTTTTGTCAGATTTATGAAGATAAGGTAATGTCAAAGATTAAAAGAAAGAAAATGTTAGATAAGGAAGTGTGGGGTGTTTGGATAGTTAATAACACAGCATTTAACAATTATGCATATCTAACGATAACAACGATGTTAATATTGTAATAAACAATTGTTTGAACCTCATGTAGAATCATGGTAGAATCGGTATGAAAATTAAATGCCACAACCTGAATTTGAACCACGCATTCCTGAGTTTGTATGATGTGGCAACTTAGCGGTTTCCTCGTAAAGTACAGGGCACTCTCAATTAATCCTCAGATAACATACACCAATAGATATTTATAATTAATTACTTATCTTATAATCAGGGCGCGGATTTTTATGACATGTCATAGTTTTTGTTTGTGTCTTTTTTTCCATGGAAAATGTGAGCCAAACACGATTTTATAAAAGGTGATTAAAATTATGCAGTTCTCATGGATAATATAAATACACATTTTGGCTCGTTTAACATTCTATATCATTTTCTTGTTTTTCATACTCTAGTCATATTATCTCTTATATTTTCGTATTTTTGACATATTACTTTCTCTACTGGTAAGTAGGGGAAGTATTGTATTCCACCCAACAATTCGATGTCGAGATTTCACCGGAACTATATATTTTGAGACCCCCTGAATCCAAAAAAAAAAAAAAAAAAAAAGTATTTTAAGAAAAAGGTCCACGCGCGGGCGCGCGCAGTGTGCATGTGTCTGTGTGTGCGTGTGTGTCTGTGTGCCTGTGGAGAGCATAACTCAAAGACGAAAAGTTAAAAACCAAAGTTGGTATTTAAGTTTAATGTCTTTCAAGGATGCGACACCCTAAACTACCCTTCACACGAAAATTTTTCAACAATTTTGATTTTCCTGAAAATGGCTGTAACGATTTTGATTAAAATGCCATATGTTTAAGATATTCGTATGACAAATGAAATGTATATTTTGAATTTTCTGGCTATAGCCTATGTAGTCCTGTTTACTCTGAATGACTTTTGAATAACTCGTAAACCGTAAGAGATACACAAAATCTTACCGCACAAAAAATGTAGGTCTCGCTAAAACACACAATTTATGTAGCAATAAATTGTTTGTAGCGTGAACCATTTCGGAGACATTTCTTGTATTTTTGTGTTAGTTTCGGAAAACTTAAAACTTTCGCAAAATGGAACATCGTTGTTCATCGTTGCAAAGAGAATGGGACCTCAAAGCTTTAAAACATTTGACTATCGCTCAAAGCCCACTGTATTCTAATATCCATCTTACACCTACAAGGAAATAAACAATAAGATAATTTTTACAAATGTTTATCTCAACTAACACGAAGAAGATAGAGGTATAAAAGTTTGTAAGAATGGTTAGTACAAGAGTAGAGAAAGCCATTTGAGTGAAACACATCAGATTTTTTATTACTTAAAATTCTCCACACGACAAAAATTTTGATCAATTAGCTTCGAATTTTCAGCAAAAGATCATGATTGCTTATTAGGCTTAGGTACATAGACATTTTTAAATGTTACAATTCTTTTATTTTTATTAAATACCGTTTTATATTCATTAAATCGCAAAACTGCCAAGTGCCTAATCCAAAGGGCTTATTCCTTTTGTTTTCCTTGCATAGCTTCAATTGAATTTAAAAAAAAAAACCTCGGTGTGGAGTATTTATGGTGGTCTTTTAAAAGCGAAATAAAATAGTGAATAGGATATGAAAAAAAATCTGATGTGTTGCACTCACATGGCTTTCTCTGCTCTTGTACTAACCATTCTTACAAACTCTTATTCCTATATCTTCTTCGTGTTAGTTAAGATAAACATTTGTACAAATTATCTTATTGCTCATTTCCTTGTAGGTGCAATGGGAATGTGAATACAGTAGGCTTTGTGCGATAGTCAAATGTTTAAGATTCTGTTGTCTTTGCACTTAACATATAAAAAAATGAACAACGATTATACACTCCACGAATGTTCTAAGTTTTCCGAAAGTCACACACATAACAAGGAATATCTCCGAAATGGTTCACCCTGCAAGAAAATTTATTGGCACATACATTGTGTATTTTAGCAAGATCTACTTTTTTTGTATAATTTGGTCTATCTCTAACGGTTTACCAGTTATGCAAAAGTCGTCCAGAGTAAATACGACTACAGGGGCTATAGCCAGAAATTTCAAGATATACATTTCATTTGTCATAAAAATATCTCAAACATATGACATTTTAATAAAAATCGTTAGAGCCATTTTCAAAAAAATCAAAATTTTCAAAAAATTTTCCATGTAAGGGGTAGTTTAGGGTGGGGCTGTTTTCTTCAAAATCTTCGTGTCGCATCCTTAAAAGACATTAAACTTAAATACCAACTTTGGGTTTTAACCGACTTTTCGTTTTTGAGCTATGCTGTCCACAGACTGACAGACTGACACAGACACACACACGGACCTTTTTCTAAAAATGCTTTTTTTTTTGGATTCACGGGGTCTCAAAACATATTTCCGGTGAAATCTCAACATCGAATTTTTGGGTGGAATACAATACTTCCCCTAGAGAAAGTAATAAATATATCCAAACCAAATAAAAGTACCTTATGGAGGCTCCAGAGGCAGTTCGAGTCGAGTGGGGAAGCTTATTCCCCCACCCGAAGTGTCTTTACCGCAGTACCTAGCCGTTATACGGCTTTACCTGCGCGATAGTATGGTGTTCTGGTCTACAGGGATTTAATCTCTGGGAATGTTTGGGATCAGGGGTATTTATGGGGGCAAGATGGATGTTGGTAGAGATTGGTCCATGAACGGGCACTGCCCATACATGCTGATTGGCTGGTTAGTCAATCAGGTGACGCGCTAATCTCCTCCTGGTTCTGGCCGTCAGTCACTCACTGAGAGGTGATCTGAGTTAGG
This sequence comes from Tenodera sinensis, assembly GCA_030765045.1. Classification (NCBI taxonomy): domain Eukaryota; kingdom Metazoa; phylum Arthropoda; class Insecta; order Mantodea; family Mantidae; genus Tenodera; species Tenodera sinensis. The sequence continues at coordinate 90,578,753 of CM060963.1, forward strand.
CGTTTTACTCTGTTTTAAGTACAGATATTCATTTTGCCTTTCCCATCTTCGAAAATTAGCCCGTTGGACTTAAGATCTCCTTCGGCAATTTTTTAGATGGTAGTCGGCGAGGCTCTCTCTGGTCATATTGTCCCAGAGTGTTCACCAGTGGATTAGGCTGGTTCTGGAGTTTGTTGTACATTGTTCGAGCGCGGGTTTTAATCACGTCGACAATGTACGGGATGCTGGAATGTTCGAGAAGGATGTGGGCAGGAAATCTCCAACCAGTGTCATAGATCATCCTTAATGCCCGATTCTGCAACGTCTGGAGTCTGATGAAGGTGGACTTTGCCACCACTCCCCAGATCTTGCATCCGTACAGGACCAGAGGCGGGATGATCGCACGATACAGCTGGAGTTTCAGGCGAATGGGCATGGTTTTGGAGCTGAGGATGGGATACAACTGTCGTAGGGCTGCGTGACCTTGTAGTACTTTGCCCCTGACGTGATGCCTATACGTTAGCCGCCGGTCCAACGTGACCCCGAGATACTTCGCCGTAGTGACCCAGGGGATCCGACGGCGCCGAAGCACGAGGTCCTGCGGGAGCCGGTTTGCCAGCGTGTTGGCCAGGAGAATCGCAGAGCTTTTCTCCGGGTTGATAGACATGCGCCAGTTCTCGCACCGTCTACTGATGGCACAGAGGTGGGCTTGTACTTGAGGGTAGCTGTAGCGCGGGTTCTTGTTTGTTGCGAAGATCATGAGATCGTCCGCATGCTGACAGATGTGAGTGTTGGGGTGCGTAGGGAGATCGGCCATGTAAGCATTAAAGAGTGCCGGTGACAGTACACTGCCCTCGGGAACTCCTGCGCCAATGGGCCTTTCTCGGGAAAATGAACCCTCCACCTTCACTCGGAAGCTACGTTCCTGTAGGAAACTAGCCACCAAGTAAATATATGGAGGGGGGATTTCGTGCTGTATGAGCTTGTAGATAAGCCCTTCGTGCCAGGTGGTAGAGAACGCCTTTTCCACGTCAAGCAACACTGCCACCGTTTTGGCCCTTTCCTGGTAAGCCAGGGAGGCCCTTTCGGCTACTCGTAGTAGTTGCTCGTTTGTGGAATGGTCAGAACGAAAACCAAACTGATGTTCCGGTAGGAGGCCTTTTTCCTCTAAAAGAGGTCGAAGGCGGGTCAGGAACAGTTTCTCGAAAACTTTCGAGATAACTGGTAGGAGGCTGATGGAACGGTAGCTAGAAGGAAAGATCGGATTCTTGCCCGGCTTCAACACGCATACCACACGCGCCCTCTTCCAGACTTCCGGAAAATGGCGCATGCTTAGGCATGCGTTGTAGATCCGAGTCAAGTGCATCAGCTCTAAAGGGAAGGTGCTGGAGCATTTCCGCTGTTACCCGGTCCTGCCCAGGGGCTTTTCTAGGTTTTAGGTGTTGGATGGTGTTAGTTACCTCTCGAGGGGTAACTATCGGGATGTGGAAATCCTCGTGGCCCGCAGGTCCAACTTCTAAGAAGTCTTCTACTGCTTGTTCCACGAGGTCAGTATGATCGTCGTTCTGAGGGTTGACTCTAGGCTGGAATTGAGTTTCCAAATAGTCTGCTAGCGCCTCTGCTTTTTCCCTCGGTTCAAAGACAAGTCTTCCCCGAGGGCTATGCACAGAGTAGAGTGCTGGTGTACAGTTTTATCTTTCCTCAAGCCTCGGACGATGCGCCATGGTTTCCTCTCCTGGAGGTTTACATGTCGCAACGTGTTTTCCCAAGCTGCTTGCCTATGTTTTCTTAGGAGTGGTCTCACCAGGGATTTGAACCTCTGGTGTATTACTCCTATCCTAGGGTGACGGAATCTCTGCCATAGCCTTCTAACAGCGTTTTTTGCTTGAATGAGGCGTTTCAGTGGAACAGGGATAGCTGTAGGGTTTGGTGCGTCGGTAGGAATGCGGTGCGTATGAGCACGCACCGCATTTAGGACAGAGGTTGAGAACCCCGTGGCTGCCTCCTCGAGAGCCTCTATCGAGTCTATTCGAGGACATGCTTCCACGGAGTTGATGTTGTATGGATTGTTATATTAGGTTACTATACCGTGATACAAATTTCAGGTCGCACCAATGGAAACTGTGGATTTTTAGGGTTTTCACGTGTGTATTGCCTAAATCACTAAAATCAATTATATATTATGATAATACTGGTTGATATACAAGGTGGGTTGTTACATTACATATGTATTGATTTCTTGATAAATGTATAAAGTCTGTTTAGTTTTGTGGTTATTGTCTTTGGATACCGTTTTGTTAACGATGTTAACGATTCAATTGTATGTTGAATTCGCACCGCCATTAATTCATACGCTTGCAAGTAACGATTCTTAGACTATTAAAACACCAAGCGGCTCCGACAGTTTTGGCTTCATTTATCACGTTGCATCATTTCTGAGAACCAAATGCAGCAGTTCAAACTATATATAGGTACCTGGGTTCATATTCTGGAGCTCATAAAATGCAGCGATATCTGCTTGAAATCCTGCATATGAGCTATGAGATTCTATTTTGTTTAGGGTATGGAAATGGGAAAGGCTGAGGTTGAACAGGTTAATTTATTAAATTATTTCAAATATATCTCGCAATTATAACATGTTGATTATAGCAAATAATTTAATAAACACGCCGCCTTGTTAAACAATGAAATTTGAAATGGCCATGGCCGTAATATCAAGAGGAAGAGCGATATCAAAATTTAAACACTGAATATTATAGATAGTAAACGCGTAATGACTTACTCCTTAAAGTTTCCTTACATGTAAATGCAAGGAAACTCATATAGATGACAAAATAAGTATCCTTTGTTACTTTTCTGTTAATTTAACAAGTTATGAAATTTCCTTTATGGACAGCATTGTTAAGAGTTGGCTATATTAGTAAAGGTAAAGGTAGAGGCAAAGAATTAGTAATGGTAATAAGCTATTTTAGACATGTTACGGGATTTATCACTTATTAACTGTAGGGTACTGCTAGCTCGTGAAATCCAAACACCATGGACCTTAAAATAGTCACTAGCTTTCAATATGTCTGTTGCACCGCGTGTCAGAGATCTAAATTGTCGGAGTACATAATCATGAATATTTCTCGTGGTGTATACAATAATTTATGGAGCACCAGCGTGTTACTAAGTAAATTATTAAATCACTGTTTATATTACAGAAGCTGTAAATTGAACATTGAAGTAGAGTCCATTCTTTCTAGGAAGGGACATTTCATTTATAAAGAAAGCTCTATCAATTAGGGGAAAAGAATAGAAAATTTTTATGCATCTAAAGGAGCTACTGATAAGGTATTGCCAATGGAAAATAGGCATTTGCATAAATCATTATAAATATTACATTTTAGAGGAAATCCGGTGAATAGTGTTTCTAAAATGGTACTTAAAGGCTTAATTGTGCCTAAAACATTTTCTTCTCACTATGGGAGAAGTATTTGATGCTAATTAGGAATCTGGAGGTTGAAATATACAGATGTTAGGGGTAAAACAGCAACTGGTATAATCTTCGCAAAAGTAAAGGGCATATGAAGGCGGGCCGTACTGCAGACTCCAGCGAATCGTAGGCTTGCCCCTCCTACCAGTGCTGCCGAATGTGGTGCAGCATCTCACGTGCTCTTATGCACAGAACCTCTGTCGGTACACGCACTACGCTTGGCAACAGCGCTCTGCTTGGGCATTGGCCAGCGTTCACATGCCTTTGACTTTTGCGAACAGAATAGTTGAGGAAGGTGTACTGAATATTACATCAATGTTCACTTCATTTACGAACTTATAATCTTACTTCATAAGAGCAGTGGAGAGACCCCGCGAATGGATTAGCATATATTTTAATGATCCTATCTATCATGACACCGACCGGCTGCCATCAGAGAGATGCTGACGGTCAGGCTACCTCATACCATGGACAGCCGCGCGCCTCAAAGAAACTCGTGTTAGCTACCTCATACCACTCCTGTTATTGCGTGACCCAACATTACAGTGGCCAGAACTAAGACGACAATCAAAACTTTTCCATATTGTTTGTGAGACTTTCGACTGCTAGCTTATATATGGGGGGTTCGAGAAAAGTTGAATTTCGAGAAAAGTCCGTGCCACGCCATTCTGGCCCTTGCATATAAGTGAGGCGAGAAGGTGAGGGAAGCGAGGTTTTATGACGCAGTCGTGAGTGTTGAATGAGGCAGCCATTAGCATGTGTTTATGTTTGTGTGTGTATGTGTCTGTACGGCCGTTAAGAGAAATGTATGTGTGTACCGCCAGAAACAGTCTTCAGGCATTTAATCATCTCGTTGGACTTAGCCAGTCTTGAATTGAAGCAGTTTTAGTGAGTGTTGAGTGAATTGTCAAAGTCAACTTTTGTGAGACCGACTGTAAAGGGATGCCTGCGATCGGAAGGAACAGCTGTAAGCTGCAAGGTCTCGATGTGTTAATTTGCGTTAACGATAATCAAAGAAAAAGCAATTATTGAAAGTGAAATCTCTCACACTGGTGTTAGAAGTGGCATTTGTTGCCTTTTCATTTTGTTACAAAACAGATACTCGGAATGGAAAGTTTCAAACAAAAAGAAATATTTTCTGCCAGTTAATTAAAAGCAACAAATAGCTTAGATGAATTGGAGTAACAAATACAAAGTGAAATTGATTGTATTGTTTACTTCTGCCCAAGTGTATATTCAACAACCGTTGCGTTATTTTTCCTTTCTCCACAGTAATGACCATGATGTGTTTGTTGCTGCGAATGAGCTTAGAGACCAGGGAACGGCTTATATCATGTTTTCCATTTCTGAAAGCACAAATCCGCTCTAGCTAGAATTACTCAGTCCATTTGTAATTCGTTACGTTTATTTCAGCTTTACTTGTGTATAATGTGGTTCGGTTTTTGTGCTTCAGTGAATAATTTACATTTTAAATATTTAATATACGCAAAAAGCCTTCTTTCTTTCTATATGCATGACTAATGCATTTTGGTGCGTTTGTGCCGTGGCCCATTACAGGGCATAATTATCAACATCAGCGGTGCCCAAACTGTCTCTTTGGAGACGCTTACATAATCAACAGTGCCTCCCACCCCCCTCCTTCAGCTGCAAAGTGAATGAGTTCTTGCCTGTGACTGCAGAAACTCAACCAGACAGTCACTATCCAGTGACGGACAAAAGCAGGCGATTCCATGACAGCTTCTAAGTCATTACTTGAATTTTCTGGAATGTTCTCAGAAGACCCTTTCATTCTGGATAAATTTTGCATAAATGATAGTGTGACAGAGAGAGAATGAGACAGAGAGACAGATACACAAAAACTTACTAAACACAAAACGTGGATTTCGTTAAACACACAATTTATGTCAATTACTTTTTTTCTTTTGGGTGAACCATTTCCGAGATATTCTTTATTGTTTGCTTGAATTTGCTAATACTTCCACATTTTTCAAATGGGAATATGTTATTCGTAAATATTACACTATTCTTAAATCCTATTGTATTTCCCTTACACCTACAAGAAAATTAACAATGACATAATTTCTGCAATTATGTCTATTAAAATGTAGTAAATAGTGAAATAAACTTTTGCAAGAATAGTGTGTATAAGAGTGAGCATAGTTGTACATATATTTGCAAACAGAGTTTCTCCAAACTAAGTTATATAAAAAGTCTGTATCGCAATAGGTTATGCGACGATCACTTGATGTATCTTCTAAGGCTATGCACTTCGACTTTGTCACCAAATATTTATAGACTTCTTAAACATAAGCAGTATCAAAGGAGTTTATTTTAAAGATTTGAAAGTGATTTTGTAAATCAAACACGACATACATTCGTATTCGTTTCGACCAGGGCTTGAAGAAAGGGGTTAGGCTACCCTGAACTTCCCACTGCATGAGGTAAGACGTACGTTGGGCGTATGCCAGACATGAACAGTTGAAGTATCGGCGTTACAATGTGATCTTTATTGTGCCACATGCATGAGAATTTTGTTTACATTATCTGTTTGGCTGAAAATTACTACGAAGTGATTGTAAATAAGAGACCTGAATCCATAGGCTGAAGAAAATGATCAGGGACGTGCAGTAGTCGGTAAACATGAAGAATAAATAAAACAGTAAAATATACAATATTTTATTGCACTGGTTACAACGTGAAAGTAATGTAACATTAATGGTCATTAATGGAATTCGAATAGGCTACAACTAACCCTCCACTGCAACACAATACACGTCTGAGTGATAAACTCCGGGTATAGTGGAAGGCGGTAAACCCAATCTCCTCTCTTTGTATATTAATGACTGTTTTACTATTTCAGTGATTTCTGACCTTATTGAGTGTACTGTGCGAGGGTGGTTGTTGTAAACAGTTTCTGCAGTGAGAACTCTTGCTTCTCAGAGCACTAATGGTTTGTTATCGAGCTGCAACAGTAATATCGCGTACATTAAAACGTCACGTGCAACGAAAAGAGTCTACTGAGATAATGGAATCTTCTTCCTCGTGTTGTTTCTTCCCCGTCTTCTCTTGTTAAGCTTCGTCATTCCCGTGAGATTAGACAGCGAGAGTCCCGGATAATCTTTGTGACGTCATGAGTTTCTTGGGTTTCTACCAGCAACGTTATGGAGAATTTTGGCTCTCATGCGGTTCCTTTGATGGCTTGAGAAAGCAACCTTCTTTGTTAACGAATATACCGTCGCTGTATTTGCAAATTCCGTAATGTGTATAACAAACTTTAACAGGTAGGGTAAAAACTGTTCTCTGCTACTCTTTGTTGCGCAACATAGAAGTGCAGCATGTACGCTAAAGAGGACGATGGATCAAATTAATAGACAAATAAATATTTTTGGAACGTGTTTAATTACAATTTAGATGCAATATTGCAATACATGGTAATGTTGCTGTGTTTGAAAGTTGGGAACTAAACATGTGAAACTGTAAAGACTTAGTTATCGTAAACTTAAATAAAAATGGTGTTAAGGGTACTTAGATACTAATATTGTGAGGTAGTATTTCGCCCGCGCCAGATGCGACGTCACTTGGCGTCTCCAGCAAAGTGGTAAGCTACCGGAACTGAAAGTGAAGTGCAGGATGGTAGCTCAGGAGTATTTTCTAATGGCGATTGGGAATATGGTGAAGATATGCCCTACATAAACAGACATGTAACTCTGATATAAAGAAGTTTTAATCTTCATAAATAAAGTTATAAGCTGGATTAGAATGTGAGAGGAGAAAGCGGGTGGTCAGAAATGGAAGGCTGTCGGTTTCACCTTTGGGGAGGTTGCTAGCGTCTGGAGTCCCATTCTTAGGCTAATCGATGACGAGAGGTTCATAAGACCTTTAAGGACCAAAGTATCGCAGACTCGTCACAGAAGTTAGAATTGACGACCACGACCACGACCACGACCACGACCACGACCACGACCACGACCACGACCACGACCACGACCACGACCATCACGACCACCATCACGAATACCACCACCACCATCACGACACCACCACCACCGCCACCATCACGACGACCACCACCACCGCCACCACAAGGATTAGCCAATTGCCCGTTCCAGCTTCACACAATAGCACCCTAGCACTTCCTAGGACGCCCCACATCTCTTCGACCTCTTGCTTGGCAATGTCTTGTTCATCTCTCCTCAGCTATTCGACTCGTATGCTCCATCAATATGTCATTCTTTTTGTCGTATAAAATTTCTACTTTTAGTTCCTCTCTTATTTCCTCATTATTACTTGTTCTAAGGAACGTCATCTCCACAGTCCGAATTCTATATTTCTGGTTTTCTTTACTTTCTTTTTTTTTTCTTTGTCTTTTTCTTGTTTTTTTTTTTTCTTTTTTCTTTTTTTTACCCAAGTTTCGCATTCGTACAATATTGTGCGGATTGCCATAAATGTGTATAATTTAATTTTCGTTTCTTTTCTTACTTGTTTTAAAAGTTCTCTGTATAGTTCCCCAAAGTTCCTGGAATTTGTTTATTTTAAAATCAATATTCCTTTGCACATAAAGGCTGTTATAGCAACCTAGAAATTTAAATACTGATACCTACCTATTCAAAATTTGACCCTTAGAATAGTTTTAGAATGCACTGGATTTTGCCTTTAAACGCCATGATCTTTTTTTTTTCTTTGTTATCGATATCTTAAAACCACATAATCGATACAGTTTCATAGAACTGACTTCCTAAGTCCAAATTTGGGAGATATAAATATAAGATACTCACTAACAAGGTAGCCGAGTGAAGACTTTGTGAGCACACGTCAGCTAAGATAACTCTAAATGGGCAGAGCATGATCTCCAAGAAATAGCAAAATCTGTTCCTGAAACACAAGCTTCAATGGAATTACTTGCATATACGCTAACAGGAAATCGCATGTCCCAGTATATCCCAATATCTCAATTTTATAAATTTATTCCTATCAAAAACTTACAGTGCGTTCATCAAAGCAGGATAACCTCGTTCCTGATTAATGCAAGCTTTTCAGCATGCCTGTAGATTAAAGTGACGGAAGAAGTTGCTATATTGTGACGGATACAAGGCTTTCTCAGTGAGCTGCAAGAGGCAGCATACAAAAACGTGTTTCGAATGTCAGTACTGCTTCATTCTATAGTGCCACCACAGCGCTGCGGTCGGCGTTTCGCGCATGTGCATTAGTCTACCTTGTTCACTAACTCTCAGCTGACGCCATTTTGGTTGCTGTACGATGTGTTTTCTGTTTGCTGTGCATATTTAAAATGTTTAAGACAGTTAGTGATCCCCCGACTAGGATACGTGCTGTGATTGGATTTTTGAACGCAAGGAATGTGACACTAGCCGAAGAAGCGAATTTGAAGGCGCTATAAGCAGTGGCGGCTCGCAGTTAAAATTTTAGGGTAGGCAAAGTGTAACAACAGCAACAACAACAATAATAACAACAATAATAAGAACAACAATAACAATAACAACAACAATAATAGTAGTAATAATAGTAATAATAATGATAATGATAATAATAATGATAATGATAATGATAATAATAATTATAATAATAATTAATGGTAGTGATAATAATACAGTAGAACCCCGTTTATCCAAAATAAAGGGGGCGAAGTCATTGCGGATAACGCAAACAATATATTGTTTGGTTGTTTAATAAGTGCAGAGTGAATGAGTGTGAGTTACGGACGAATTACCGCCAAAACTAAAATGAATGAAGAAATTGAAGAATTATCTGGCTGTAGCATTGTGTTAAGCAGCTAGAACACTCCGCTTTTCATTGTCAGTGCGCAGCGGAAGCAGACTTTGTAATAGTTCACTAATTAAGTCGGTCATACTGGTATTACAACACACTAGTATTACACAGAGTGATGAGACGATTCGAATCTCTGATATCTTAGTTTATGCAGTATGCCTGTTCGGAAAAAGTCGCATAAGTTCGGATTTGAGCCGGCAAGTGTTGTGACTGCTGGCAGACGCATCTAGGCATGCTCGGAGTGCACATACAGACAGAATATTTCCTTATCCATGTTCAAGGGCCTCGTACTGAGGAAAAGGGGCCGGGCCGGCAGAGGTTAAGCTAGCTGGCTCTCCACTATAATGCTCGCAACAGTTAAAGGCATGTGAACGCTGGCCAATGTTCAAGCGGAGCGCTGTTGCCAAGCGTAGTGCGTGTATCGGCAGTAGTTCTGTACATAAGAGCGAGTGAGATGTGTGTACCACATTTGGCAACGCTGGTAGACGGGGCAATCTTAGGATTCGCTGGAGCCTGCAGTACGGCCCGCCTCCATATGCCTTTAACTTTTGCGAAGATTATAACCAGGTTCCATGCGTTATCATTTCTGCCGCGCGTTTCAAACAAGCAGCTCAGTTTTGATGAATCGGAATTGAGATTCAAGGATTTGACCATGCGCTGGTCATTATAACCGAGAAATCTTTTCTTGAACTGCAATTTAGGGAAAATGACGGTTCAAATGATAACATGCAGAATCATAGCTAAACATTGTTTGTTGATGTATTACGGTAGGGCAGGCAATGACTACCCTGCCAACCGTGAGGAGCCGCGCCTAGCTATGAGTGAAGGAACTGTGAGAAAGTGGTTTAGTTGTTTAATGAAGGTCGCACAAATGTGCACGATGAGGCTCCGAGTAGTCGACTTCTGTTGTCAACGCTGATTCAGTAAAAAAAAGTTGAAAAAAAATCCAGAAGAATAGACGTTTCACAATAACAACGCTCTCAGACGTATTTTCGCAAATTCCAGGAACTGTTTGTCGATGAGGTGAAACATGTTGTAGAGTCGTGGCTATCATCATCTGCGGGAAGTTTCTATGAAGAAGGTATGGATAAGGTGACAAGTGTTTGAACATTGGCGGAAATTACGTACAAAAATAGGTTAAGCTATGCTGTTTAATGTAAAAATGAAATTGTTTTGAAAAAAAGTTTTATTATTTATTTCCAAAACGCTGCTTACTTTCCGAATACCCCTCGCTATTTTTCTGAAAGTATGTATGTCTCTCACGCCCTTTGGGATGAGCGCGAAACCTTTCTTGCGAGTGAAATGAAATATACTAACAGCACGGTAATCCCGTACCGCATTGCAGCGCACTTCACTGTATATAATTCATAGCAGAGACAGCTCTTATATGTTGGCACTACTGTGGTCCGACACCGATGTTAGCATAAATTGGCCCATCAACAAGTGGCAGGCCATTTTTGATTTGTTTCCTGTCCGCTTCATTTCCCAGTCATCACAATCATCGTCGCCGTCATCAACATTTATAAGTGAGCAACGCACAAAGCCCGTAAAGTTTCATTAAAAGTGCCAATGCACGATGCCGATGCTCGGAAATGACAAAATGCAATCCAGCGTTATGGTCCCCGAGCAAATATTTTTCCTTTGTTTACATATTATTTGTGTTAACTGGCATAGCGTGGTGCATATCAAGTGCTACTGTAACACGCAATGCAGGCTTTCTGCTAATTACCCATTACACTTTCATTAACTGCACCCAATCCGGAGCTCAAGATGAGGGATTGTTTCATATTACGAACAGATGCAGCTCAGGGTTTGAAACCAAGGCAAAAGATCTGATTGCATAAATTGTCGTATTGCATAGTTCCTTGTAAAGAAAGCGATAATTAAATTTGTAAACAGCGCAGCGCTAAGTAATTCCTTTACAGGATCTCGAGAAAAGAAAAAGACAAATAGCCACTTACCAGTTAATAGAAAGGCACTATTTAATTATTCAAACCAAAAATAAGGAACATTTTTAAAAAGTTATGTAACTTCATAACATAACTTTTGAAATAAATTACGTGCTTTAAAGAAAGCCATAACTTTTGTAAATTAAGAATACCATACAGAGTACTTCAGGAAAAGCCAATAATTACATTTCAATTTTCACACAAATTTATGAAATATTTTATTTTAAACAAGCTTTGAAAATAAAAAAAAGGGTCTTAAATTATTCCATCTAAAGGCTAGTTTGGATCCGACAGGAAGATTTTCAAGTAAATCTGCTACAACTGCCTATTTCAGATAAAGACAGAACTGAAGGAAGTATAAATTTAATAACTTTTATTAATTTGGGATACAAACAACATTTTGTAGCACAAAATTTACATTTCATTTTAATATAGCTTGGAAAGAGCTTTAAGCATTTGTAGCTAATAACAAAGAATATTTCCCCATTATTAACACTAAAAAAATATTTTGGAAAAATTATTTCGTTTAACAAGATCTGCATTTTATGTGCAGTAAGATTTTGTTCATTTCTTGCGATTTATTAGTTATGCAAAAAGGCATTCAGTACAAATAGGACGTCGCAGACCAGAAAATTCTCAAACATGTGGATTTGAGTAATAATTATTGGAACGATTTTGACAAAATAAAAATCTAATTAAAATTCATGCTTAGGCTTTCTAGTTGTTAACCAGCCAGAAGTCACTCTCTGAAGATGTCCAACGCAGTCTTGGGCGAAACGTCGGATAATTCATCGTCTGGACCACGGCCCATAAGAATAAGAATAAGGCAGATAGACACGGATGCAGACCTATTTTCTAAAAACGCTTTCTTCTTATTCAAGGAGTCACAGAAGGTCTATTATCATTATAACCTCGCATATCGAATTTTCAAGTAAAATGCAATACCACTTCCACCGACTATAGGTAAAATATGTTTTGAGCAGGGAGCGGGGTTTTAGTAGATAAACATAGGAATGATATTAACAGCACGGAGTATAGAGCCGGCAGCTAGCGTGAGGGTTGAGGAAACGACACACCCACACCTACACAACAGCCTGTTTCTTGCGGCTGTCGTGTTATATTTGGTCGTTTTCTTTTTTTCTTCTCTCTATGTTATCTGTCCAATAACACAAAATGGTTTACTACTTGTTACGGACGGGACTTCCTATATGAAGAAAACTGCCACAGCAATAGAGTAAGCATTTCCAAAACTAAAGCTTGTCTAGCATATAGTCTCCACCGAGTTCCGGAAGAAATTATATCCTCTTTTCCGGAAATTTAAATGTTTTTATAGCCAACACGAAAAAGATATTTCGCATAACACACTCCAAAATCAAGATACTTAAGCAGATGGCACCTGGAATTCCCTTGCCTCCACAGCCAATTGTAATTCGATAAGTGACATTGCTACAGGTTGCAGTATATTATATTCAATATTACCACAAAATTGTAAGCATAGTAAAAGTCTGTGACGTGCAGAAAAATGTCGCAATACGTGCAGTGAAGCAAATAATTACACCAGCCTTGTTTGAAGGTCTTTCATGCATTGAGAATAATTTCAGTAATATAGTAACCGCAATAACATATCAAGTCATCTGCATAAAAAATGCTCGAGACTATTAAGACAATAGAACAAGTTTCAGAGACACAGAGGCATGTTTTTGTACACTCCTGTCACGTCTATAACGTAGTTTTCCAAAATACAAAAAAACTTTCTGTGAGCAAATCGGATGCGACTTGCTTTCCATAAATTTAGGAAATACATTATTGCACATTGCAATAACCGCTCACGATGATGTCTCTAGCTAAAATTCTAGACATTAAAACCTTAATAAAAATGAAGTTAATTGCGCGCTTCAAATGGTTAAACATTCATTATTTGCTGCCTAATAACGCTCCTTAACCCTGGTATTCCTACCTTTGAACCAGGGTGTACTCTGTACTGTCTTCCAGTGTACTTGTTTACAAGAGCACTACAAGGTCGCCGGCGTTTCTACTTCCCGTTGTAGGTGCACGGTTAACTTCATGAATTTCTTACTAAAACTCCGGCCCTGGTTATGAGACTAAGTCTCCAGGTATCAGGTAAGGGTAGCATAACGGTAGTATTTCCACACACAAGCCAAAGACACTCGTTGTAGCCCGGAATTGAGCCTCAATGGTTCAAATGTGTTATCAGCACTCCCACATAATGACCATCAGCATTTCGCAACATTAAGCTAATCAGAGGAAAGGGGATAACATGTTTTAAACGGCTTTAGTCTGATATTACTGCATTATTTGTTTTAATTATTCCTTACAATTTAACAGATGATTTAATATTGCCAAACGGATTGAAATTTAATAGTTTATTTTATATTAATAGATATCTGTAATTAGTAGTTCGGCAAGGGTGAAATTCGCTTAATGTAGACATTTTTGTACATGTTTAACATTAATTAAATGTAATTATGTTTTATTTGTAGTTATTTGGAGTTACTGGATGTTAAACATTTATTGGAATTAATAATTAACGATTATTAAACACAAACCTTGATACAGCATAAAGGATACATTTCTATATCGTACCTGTTACCTTAAAATAACATGTTATTTTCACCCTATTAATAACAAATATTGTAAAAGGAGCTTAACTAAATTCTAAGGTTATTTTAAATGCGACCGCTTTTTCATTAGTTCTGTTGTTTGGTGGGTTTTAGAGCCTTAAATACACATATACGCACAAAGTCAGGCACCTACGCTCGTAGCGGAGTTCAAACGTGCAGTAGTCTACGTATTAGAACACCAAAGCCAATACCATACTTAAGTACCTTTGGCGGGCTCAACTGCATAAAATTACATACAAATAATAATAATGCAGGCTCTTCCAGCTTTGGCACACGCCAGAGAGCAGCAAAATACTCATGACTCTCAGAAATCTGCCTGCAGTATGTAATGCAGTTCGGCAATGTGGGCAAGCGATCACAGCTAAATAAAGAGTTGGAATGAAGTGGAAGGAAGCGCAAGACCCTCTTCCAGTGAAAATTTCCTATCAGTTATAACATTTTACCTCCAGCTGTGCTCCGAGCACTGTTACTGAACTCCACGAGTAGTCCTGCTCAGACGGGAAAAATTAAAGTCTGTTCAATGTCTCCAACAATATGGTAACAATGAGTTTAGCATTTTCTGAGTGCCACAATAATAAAAACTAATATACTTATTTTCAGTATCAAGTTATTTATGCACTTTACTTTCTCCAATAATTAACTTTAAGAGGAAGTATTGTATGCTACCCAATAAATAATACCAGAAATGTGCGTTTTGAGACGACCTGGAATAAATAAATGTTAAAAAAAAATCAGTATGTGCATCAGCAAAGAGCATGGCTCAAAAACGGAAAGTCGATTAGATATCAAACTTGGAATTTAAGTTAAGGCATGAAGATGACGAAAATTCCCACTCCTTAAAATGACTTTACATGAAAAATCTTTCTCAACTTTTGAGTTTCTAAAAATAACTATGACGATTTCGATTAAAATAGCATATTATAAATATATCTACAATGCAAATGAAATAGATATCATCCTGAATTTTTTCTGAATGACCTGTGAAGTCCTCTTCATTCTGAATTAGTTGTGCAACAATATATTGCCAATAACGTTTTGTGGCATTAACCACGTTGTTATATAATATTGAAATTCGTTGTTATTGAATAATAATTAATAATAATAGTAATAAAAATAGTAATAGTAATAATAATAGTAATAGTAATAATAGTAATAATAATGATAATAATAATAGTAATAATAGTAATAATAATAATAATAATAATAATAATAATAATAATAATAATAATAATAATAATAATAATAATAATAATAATAATAATAATAATAATAATAATAATAATAATAATAATAATAATAATAATAATAATAATAATAATAATAATAATAATAATAATAATAATAATAATAATAATAATAATAATAATAATAATAATAATAATAATAATAATAATAATAATAATAATAATAATAATAATAATAATAATTCTCTTTTCTAGCACCCTCTAGTTCCAAAATCATTGCCATGTTTTTTCTCACGTCTTTTAAGTTATTATGTGCGTAACTTCGGGCATAATTATGTTGAAAATATTGGTGTATCTTCCTTTGCAATATCTGTATCACGTGATGTTTATATTTAGGTACCATTATAGCTCATTTAAACTATACAAATTGCATGTGCGCGCACACGCGTGTGTGTGTATGTGTGTGTGTGTGTGTGTGTGTGTGTGTGTGTGTGTGTGTGTGTGTGTGTGTGTGCGTGCGTGCGTGCGTGCGTGTGTGTGTGTTGAAGAGCTAGAGAAACTTTTAGATTGCACATAATAACAAAGTGAATCTGTGTCGACATCGTTCATACATTAACGCAGTTACAGCTAATTATACCTAGAGCTTTTAATGTAATTAACGAACGTGTTAACAACGAAAACAAATAAGTTACTGGTAGCCGTTACATATAACTTTAACGCACCGTAACTTAGACTGTTATACAATAAGAAGTATTTGTCACATTCCTACTCCTATCAGAGCGTCCCCTCAAATTACTCATAACTGCAACATGCAACAGAAGTTTGTAGATTGTGTTCAAGCTTCTAACTTACATAAAACCGAAGTGACTGACAACGTTGTGTGTGGCACGCACAAAGGCAGAATATTTTATAGGTATAAAATATTTGAACAGGAAGCTTGACTTTGACGGACCATATTTTCTTTTTTCGCTAAAATATATTTTCTCGTATATTTAGACCTTCCCCTTTAATTTCCTATTGTTTGCAAAAGGTATTATGACACAAGCTCGTGCACGAAGTCAGTTTTTCAAAACTCAGTAGGTGGTACCTCCAGGAGACTTTCCACCTGCTAAATTAATCGCCTTCTCACGCAAGGCCACTATATCCATTTACACGGCTAACGTGTTTATCTACACCTTCCCTACGAGGCGAAGATGTTAGGGTTATAACTTTATTTATACACTTAAAACGAGAACATAGCATAAGACTGAGGAAGTAGAGGTAAGTACAATTTAATGACTATGTCTCAATAACTTTACTCCAACTCAAGATACCCAGATTTGGGATGGATCAAGTATTTAATAAAGACGTATTCCTTCCTTCACCATTCTCACATTCAGGAGGTACAGGGTTCAATCCCTGACCATGGGTCTTCGGGGTCACGAGACAAAGTCTGGGAGGGAAAATTACACCCCCCCCCCTCCCCGAATTTCCCGTCCCAACACTACATTTCGCCTTGCCTTCAATCCAGTCTTTCAACCTGGTGTCGAGATGAAGAATATCCACACACGTTAGGAACCCTCACGTTGGGTCGCTCTTCGCCCGGGTTCCCTCACGCCCGTAGAGTACTCTCATTACATGCATTCCTCCCAGGGGACTGATGCGCAATGGCCAACATGTTCTCAGTGTGTGATTCCCTCCGTACACACTCTATCTCTACCTCAAACTCTTTTACTACTTATGTATGCCATTGCGGGATATCGTGGTTTACAAACAATCACCTTAACTACCATTTAAATGGCAAAATCTTGCAAAGAAGTAAAACAAGAAAATTACTGCATCTCCAATATCCAAATTCTTCCAAAGTATATTCCTTTTGAAATTATGTGGTAGTAGTCTTGCACCTGTTACGCAGTTAATACTATTGTGAAGAATCAACGATGTACATATACATAAAATTTATGGGTGGGAAAAGGATATAATTTTATTTTCGGCCATTGCATCTTGCCCTAAGCCTAGGCAAGATTTTCTGCCTATCACTTCTGAGGATTTATAATCTCAAAAATTTCAAGAAAATATTTTGGGTGCTGGTGTTGGAATAGTACGTTTTCTGCATATCAAATGGCTGGAGTTTGAATTTCGATTGGGGCCAGTTGCATGGTTAAGATTGTATCGAGGTTTTATCTGACATGGAGAAAGTAATTGCCAAATATTTCTAAGCTCCTGGGTCAATTGAAAATTCATTTCATATATACATTAATCATCTGACATCATACGACACATTAATCTAAGACACTAAACTGTTGTTTAAGGCAGTTACTAAAAATAACCCCTAGGGCGTGTGCTGTATGCAGAGGTTACCCTCACCGCCTGACCACTGTGTTCTCCAGCCGGAGGAGTACATAATGCGAGTGGCGTGGATCAGCGGGCCGACTTCCCCGACCGGAAGGCGGCTGCCTGACCTTTTGGGGACCCTACCTTCCTATTGGCGCCTCAAGGACCAATTGAGTTTCAGTCCCCGTACCAGACCTACAAGCGGGGGGAAAATCCCATGCAGGTAGCGGGAGTCGAACGTGGTCCTCCGCACCAGAGTTAGGCGCGCTACACAGTTAAGGTAATTATTAACCTAAAAATTATAATAGCTCCCATTAGTTGTATGAAAATCGTTGTACACGCATACCGCAGTATGTTTGGTTGCCTGAGTCATAGTTGTTTTCATAACATATTAATCTGAACTGCGCACGTGGTATTCGTGGTGGACGAAGCGGCGTCAGGGTGAGTTTACTCCGGTTTCTCTGTTTTTCCCCGCCACTCATTGCACCAATTGCTCTTATTTATTTATTTATTCTTATGAACATAACAGGCTTGGAAGCCCAATTACAATGTTCATCATACATAGATGTTTACATATAATAGTATACACACTCAAATAAAATACAATCGTTAACTTCGCCTGCATTTTATCCCCACTATCATACCCGTTGCTTGGCTAACCACCCGCTTTCAGGTCTTTACTCTGTCCGGTCCATAGGTTCTTGTGCTCTCCGACAGGCGTCTGACCCTAAGAACTGGCTTGTAAGTCCTAGGGGGTGTAAGTACTATATAAGGGGAGAGTAATCAGGCAAAGGGGAAAAAAAAAACCTAACAAAAATTCTAAACTCATATGCAAATAACATTATTATTATATTCTTTAAGAGCAATAGCTTTCGACACAATTTAAGAAGTGATACGTCAGTTACTGGTCATTAGTGGTAGAAGACGATATGCCCCAGCTATTCAGTAAAATGTTCAGTTTGCCACTTGAAATTAAGGATACATAAAGGAATAAGCGTGAAAATGCTTGTTTTTTTCCTTGGTGAATCTCAGGTAATTAGCTAACTCAATAATGTGTACGTGCAGCAGGCTATACATATATCTATTTTAACTTGTATTTTTAGAGGAGAACCAAGGTTAAAATCATGTTCACTTAAAAAGGCAATCATATTTTTTCTGCGTTTCAGCGAAGAAGTTTGCGCAAAATCTAAATATCCTTAGGCTAGCACATAATTATAACTAATCATGTAGAATATACATTTATAATGTATAAATTGTGTGTTTATTAATAAAGCTGATTGATAAGTGTCATTTCTGTGGTATGTTTTAATCCACTGCGCAGAGTACAAAAGTCGTTTTTATTAAGAGCGACGTTGTGGATTTATTGAATTAAGACATTTTGCTGGTTGCAATTTGCAATATACCTACAACAACACACCTGAATCTTATTTATTCTAAATATCTGATTTTTTACTTACTATCTAACTGGATAACAGGCATGCAGTAAGTAAATTTCTAAGGTCAGTTGTTCATATCCAGTAAATTATTCTTGGATGAAGGGATGTCACTTCCTACATCTAGTACGAACAACAAGTTATGATATCTCTGAAGATGTTGATTACATAAACTCTTATTTATTACACGTTGTATAGGAATGTTGTATATACTAAAGATTTAAACACCCCATAACCCTCTAAAAATGTCCAAGGTGCGAAGATGACCTTAACTAAAATTTCTGGGAAAAGTAATTTTATTCGCTAACAAATTCCAGTCTCGAGAAATAAAATAAAGAAGAGAATAATTTGTATGAAACTGGACTGGTTGTTATATATAAAACATTTCTAAGGCCTTTCGCCAGATATTCTTTCCTTTCGTCATCCTTGAGCTTGCTTCTTGAGTTGTTTTTTCTTCTTATAATTAGTGGAGGAGGAAAGATGCCTGTACCAGAATGTGACTTTAGTCACGGTGACCAAATAAAGCTGCTTGTTATTTCTGTCCTCCATAAGAGTGAGTTAGAAACTTCAAGGGACGTTTCGTGGACTTATAACTTAATGATTAAGTAATTATATTATCTTACTATAAGGGTTTAAGCAAGCTTCATAAAGGCACATACAGGACAGGAATAGAAAGAGTCAGGTGTATTTGAGACGAATCCATGACGTCAAAGATAAATAAGAAATGGATAAGCCCAAGGGATATGCAATAAATGTGTATCGTGTAAGATGGAACAATGAGTACCTTTAACCCAATTATTTTAATAAAAGCAGCTCAATCTGTAAAGTTATTATAAGACATGCATATCAAAATTGCACGTTTAGATTAAGATTACAACAACTTATACTTTGTACTGCCCAGCATCGTTTTATTTTATTTATGAATTAGCTCCATATTGTGTTCAAGTTCTGAATAGCCATTGTTTAACTAAATAAGCTAAGAAAACCAAATTGCAGTCAACTAATCATTAAGAACCAAAACTTAGAATAAAAGCTACGAGAAAATCTGATTTAGATGGCACCTGGACACGATACTTGTTATCAATGCGCCATTATCAATGTTTAAAACCTTAATTACTTAGCATCCAATGCAAGACATTTATATAGCAAATTCTGCTACTAATTACATTAAAGTCATATGTACAGCCAGGAATCCACAGTACAGCAGAGATAGTACCATTACGTTCTGGAAGAGCAACCGGCTTAGGATCCGGAAGGAGAAAATTGGGTTCAAATGGACTTCACCACTAACAAGACAGGACAATTCAATCAGAATGACACTTCAACACGATGTTAATGATATAGGTAAAATAACTAGCGATTTTAGCATGTAATTTAGCTTCCTTACAGCGTCAACTCTTCTATCATAATCATCATTATTAATTATTTCTTTTTTCATCAGTATATGCTCTTTCGAAAGGGCTTGCCATCAGCGTTTTTAAAGAATCACTTCAACGTGAAGAGAGGTCGAAGTTTTAAAGAAATAACATTGCTTACGTTCCACCCCTAGGAAAACAAAGTATTGAGGTAATACATTATTAATAGTTTGTTAGTCTAAGCAGTTAAATAAACACATTCTCTGGGCAAAGCATATAAACAACGCAATTTATTCAAAGGAAATTATCGTGATGTTACATTTAACAGGAGACTTTAATTTTATGAAAAATAAAGAGGATAAAACAGGACGTAACATGAATATGTTCTTCTCTACCCATTCTTCAACTAACTAAGCTTAAAAAACCTCTTGTTCTATCTACGCAAATTGAGCTAAGCATTTGCAGCAATTGTTTTATTACATATTTCCTTGTAGGTAGAATACGCACAGAAGCGTATAATAGGCTTAAACGACAGTCAAATCATCTAAGAGCTGGACGATTTGTGAAGGCTTTGATATTTCGTTCTCTTTGCACGAGCGAAAGAAAGGAATTATAATACAATAAATAAGTAGAGACACAAGCTTAAAGATAGTGATAGACAAGGGCTATCGATGGCCAACTCGAAAGAAACGTATACTCAAAAACTTTAAAAGGCCTCTCATTGGCTGGAATACATTTCGACTCACTGCAAGTACATAGTAGAAAAATACGGTTTAAATGCGTCAAAAGAGTAAATATGGAACTTTTTTAATTTCAAGTATCCGGTTTTAAAACCGGTAGTCTGCATCTCATGTTTTAACACGCTACTGTAATATAACATAGTCTTCTGTGTTATGCAGAACTTGCGAATCTGTCAAGCTGTGTTATTATTTAACAGATGCCGATGACCACATCGTGAGCAAAAATGTTTTTCCTGTAACCGTTCTGACAATGCACACTTCTAGAGAAATGGATTTTTTGCTGTGCACATGCTCTAAGTCTTTCGCTTTAATCGGCTGTAACAAGAAAGTTGGGAGCTTTAATAACATTTTAAATCTGCCTCTCATTAAAATTCCGCAGCGTTAACCTTACTTTAAAACAAAGGATCTACGACCTAAGAAGCTGCTTGAATTTTTAGCTGCATTCTCTATGGTTCTCCTTGCATTACAAAATACTGCGTTTACAAGAGGAGAATAAACAACCTGAATAAATCTCTAGAATATGAAATCATAATTTTGATGTTTGATTTCTTCCTTTCAATATCCATATTAAAGCAGATATTCACAGGATGAAATCTAAATCTAAATCAATGTTGTTAGCTAACGACACACACACACACGCACACGCACACACGCACACACGCACACACACGCACAAACACACACACACACTGAATTGCTAAATTTAATATGTCACCCTGAACAAAGACGAATTGCTTGAAATGTGATAAGAAATACAGTAACTGGAATGCCATAATCACCTAAAGGGCATTCCACCCTTAGAAGATAGTACACGTTAAATGGATCGTAGTGTTGCAACATGTACTAGTTGAGCGACTCCGAGGTGGCCGGAGTCCTGCACTTAGTCCTTCAATTGCTGCTTGACGAGGTGGGCACTTTTAACTTTGGTATCCCTGCACGCCTTTGTCACTGTATGATCTAAATTTACAAATGACTCGTCTGTATAAACAATTGATTTCCCCTGGTCCCTAAACCTTTATGTCTTTTAGATATTTACGTCGCCATCTGATGGTATCGTCTCTTTCTATTAATATGCACTTGTTACCCCCTCTTGCATATTCGAACCCCAAATCATGTAAGAACCGACTAAGTGTGGTCCTTAAGAAATTTGGTAGGGTCTCATCACTGTTGAACTGTGACAAAATTATATTCAGCGTGGGTGGAATATTTGCAAACTGTAAAGAATGAACAATTCGCCGAACTCCACCTTGCACTATTCAATCATATTGCGTTAACCTAGCGTTTTGTGTAGTCCCACCCTTTTTGCTTTCTTTTTCGATGGCGTTCTTAGAGGTCCTTTCATTAGTTCCTTTTTAATCATACACACTACTGCTTCTGAACACCCGATAGCCTTACCTGTTTCTTTTACTGCCTTACACGCATTTTGCTTCAAAAATAATCTAACACATTCATAATTATTTGGCGTTCCTTACTTCTGAATTTACCAACATACCGTCTCTTCCTAGCTTCCCCCTCCATAACTACAAATATTTACAAAAATATTAAACAAATAACGCAATAACAGCTCACAGTTACACACACGGCTTCTTTCGAACTAACGTTAGTGCTGCTCCTTATACTATCTTCTGTGTCAGGCCTGGCGCGGGAATACGCTGAATAGATGAATACCTTTTGTTTGCCTGACTGGATAAAAGAAAGAGGTTACTGCCTTTTGGTTTATTTTAAAAACTTTCTCCAACCTTCCTCAACATTTGTTCTCGCTGGTTCCCTGATGTAAACTCAATAACAAAAAACTTTCACACCGCGTAACTTTTGCAGTGCACAGATATAAAATTTTCCGAAAACATTTAATTTAAAAAATTATAACACTTAACTGGGTAAACTTAGAGAATTCAAAGTAGGCAGGTAGTAGCACTATGGTTTACTCTACCTAAGAAAAAATATATAGATGCATTCTAGCAGTTAGTTTGTTAGTTAGTGCGTGATGAGTGTAGAAACAGCAAATATCGGACTTCTATTGAAAAAAACGTTTTCTGAAGAAATTTGGGCCTATAGAAATGTATAATGACGATGAAAAGGATATAAACTGATAGAGAAAAAAATTCTGCATAGGATAATGTGTTCAAATCTTAAATTTATAACAAATGAATATTTATACCATGCTATTAGTAGTCTGGCAACAGCGCGAGGGTAGAAAAGGACGCGGCTAATGGCAACTTGTATGCGCTAGATAGAGACAGAGATGTCCCATTTAACTCCATACTGTCTTGTAAGAGTGGAACGCTATATAATATTCATCACGGAGTCCGAAAACAACTACAGATAAAATCATTGTTGTGCAGCTTGATTTCCTCTTGACAGATCCCGCCGCCAGTGACAATATAGGAAACCAACCTGCACCATCAGATATACAAAAACACCAAAGCTTGTAAAACCCTGACAACCTATACCACCTCACGGGTAAATCCGTAATTAAACAGATAGGTACCGTGGCCACCTTACCATCCGCCTGGGTTAACCCAGGCGACTCGTACTCACTCCTGGACTCCTTGATTTCCTCATTCTTCCAACTCTGACCCTCAGGTTCGTAGTGGCGTTGGTAGTGCGGAGAGTAGAACAGGGTTATGTGCGTAACTTTGAACTGTAAACACAGACAGCGGTCTAACAACAAATATAATTTAAAAACTAGATTATTATATAGTTTAGTATATTTCCTAAACAACTCAGGATAGCGTAGCTTGTAAAATGGTATATTGGTCTGTATCATAATTTTACACAGCTGTTCAAAGAACTCCAATTGTAGTGGTGGACTTTCTTGTTCTTCTACTTTCCTACTACATGACGATGCAACAAGTGATTTAGGTTCTCTATTTCATTTGTTCATTTTTTTATTTCAGCTTCATTGTTAAAAAAGCCTAATTTTAATTAAAAAGTAGTGTTTGACCTATTGCTTTAATTAATTGCATGTGATATTTTGTATCATAATCACAATAACCATCATGATAGTTTGTATTTCTTAAACCGACCATCATCTCTTGCCTCTTTTGATGTAATGTGTGAAACTGTTCTTTGAATTTTGTCTGTTATGTAGAATATTTTAAATTTTTCTACTACCCATATTTTCTAATCTAACTTCCAGTCTTTATCACTTATAAATTTCATTTCTATTTTACCTGTGTCTTTCTTCCTTCTTTTGGATTCATATAGTAGAGTATTTTATAAAGTTTCTGTTGCGTTTCTATTTAACGTTCTCTTAATTATTCCCCAGATACCCTAAAATATGCGTTTTTGTGCCTTATATATTTGTCGTAGTTGGATGAAGTATAGCAGCCAAGGTATTTGACACGAGTTGTTCAGTTAGTTTATTTTCTATCAATACTTTTCATCTTACTTATCCTTTTACTCTGATTGCCAGAGATTTTTAAACTTTTTATTTGTATATTTTGATTTGTTTACCTTGTAGGTAACAGACAATGGGTCCAAGAGAAATAATATAGAGGTAATTAATATTAAGCTTTCACCGCCAACGTATTAATTGTGGCTTCACGGATGATCAGCCGTGTTAAATGAATAAATGTAGAACGTTCGGTCATTGCAAATTAGCATCTTCTTCAGAAACTGAACGAAGTACACATACAATTAAGAAGTTGGCAGGCTGAGGGCAGCCGAGGTACATATATCATTCGTGTATCTGCCCTTGTTAGGACTTAACCACTAATATGACGGAATGTGCGGCTTGCAGGATGGTGGTTTTAATTGAGTTTGAGGTACTGACAGGAAGGTTTGCCCAACAGCTATTGGCCAGAGTGTAAACTGCAACCAATTAATTGGTTGACTTCTATATTTTGAAAGAAAGTTCAGCTTTTGCTGCTGCTGAAGATGGTGGTTTAGGATTAAGGGCACTCCATTACTTGGTCACCAGTGCTTTTATAAAACAGATCATATCAAAAGCTGTGATATATTTCAATATAAAATAAAAATACTAGTAAAAGGCAAATATAGACAAATATATCAAACAAAAACACAAAAGGCAGAATTAAAATAGTTATAAAAAGGCTGAAAAGGTAAGAAATTTCGTCCACCAGGACCTCTGCAAGTCTGACCGGCAGTTGCAGAGAGCCTCGAAGGTGCGCTAGGCAAATACTAGCAGCACGTGACGGACAGACAAAAGGTTGTCGCACAGCAAACAAAACTTTAGCTGCTGATGGAGTTGCTCCAATGTCACCGGATGCCTCCGCATGTTACAATAACTTTTTCCCCTAAAATTACCATTTAGTAATTAGTATTACTAGTATTCTTAGTATTTTAAGATATACCTGCGATATACCTTTTTCTTCTCATGATCCAGTGCACCCGTATGTAATATCACGGCCAAGATGTAATTACTTATTGAAGTCCTTTATGAGCCTACAATATGTACTGATATATGACATCTATCTTCCTTTTTGTTTTTTTAGCCGTTGCCGTTTCCCCATCCCAAACTTCCAAAATCTTGGATCTTGGGCATATTTAATGCTTCAACCTCTTTCTGGCATTGTCATTATGTATAATTATTTTTCCAGGTTAACTTTGGTCACCCTCTTTTCCTTTTTCTGGTTGATTTCCCTTGATATAGTTGTCTGCCCATCGCTGTTTTCCATTCTTAATGTGTCCTAACAATTTTAATTCCTTCTTCTCAGTCCTTTCAATCATACTCTCTTCTGCCTCCATTATGTTTCTAATTTTCTTAATGTTCAGTTTTTCGCGCTTCTGCGTAAATAACCCATTTTCAGAGCTATAAGTCTATTGCTGTAGTAATTGATGATTATCCATACATTTCCCTATATTATAACAGGTTCCACCAATAATTTACCAATATATTTTTGGCGTCTTTCCAAATATACTATATAGCATTTAACGATGATATCATTTTCCAGCTCAGCTCGTGTTCTCCTGACCTATCCTTCCATGTTATGCACTATAAGCCCAAATATTTCATTTGTTTCACTTGCTTTATTTGTATTCCTTCTTCCAGTATTAAAGTCTCTCTTTCATTGCTATTTATAGCCACATATTTTTTTCGTAGATTTACTATATTATGACACCTTACTAATTAAAAGCATTTTTAGCAGATGTTTACAATTAACAGTAAATAAGTATAAAACTGAACATTGCCATGCATAACTTATAGAACCTCTGCAAAAACATATATATGAGATAGAGAAAGGGTGACAATATTACACATAATCCCTTTTTTTTATCCCTGCGACAGTTTCTTTCCTGAACGTAAATGTCTCTCATATCCTATTCTGTTTTGAACAATATGTATATGAGCTGACACCCTTGTAGGATTCTCGCCATTCCATTTTGCACTCCTTTGATCCGAAGATTGAATGGTTTTTGGCTTTCTTTAACGATGTCACGGAATCACGACCTAAAAATAGAATAAGGTGGCTAGTTACCGCAACTTGTCACCCAATGTCACGCACAAGGGACATTCCCGTCCGGGCATTCCTCACATTCCACTTCACACTAGGTCACGTGACCTCAGGTTGCCGCCGGAATTCCTCCACCCAGGCAGCTATTCATGGCTCCCTTCTGCATGACGTGGTAATTACTTCACACGCGAGGGGCGCTGTAAGCGCAAGCTACTTGTTAACGTGTTGACGCAGTTGTTGAATTAAAAGGCAAGGGCCTTTTAAAAGTACGACAGAGTATCATCGTCATCAGAAAGGTCAACAATCGTGGTATTTAGGCTATCAGCAAGGAATATAGAACTGCTGGCTAATGTAGGTAGGGGTTTCAACTTCTACTGAGACTTATAATTGGTTTTCATGAGCGGATTTATGGGGTGAAGATTTGAGATTTCTTTCGCTTAGAAAGATACGTTAAGTGCCCCTATAGAAGTTAAATTTACCCTCGTCTTCTCTGATACCTACAGACACAAATGAAATGATAGGTACAGCAACACCCGCTTTTGTAATTGCATTTTATAAGCACTGGGAATTCAATAATTTAGGACCAGGTAACTATAGCAGACACAAAATTTAATGTCGGGTGACAGAGGAGCTGGTCAAACCAACATCCAAACGGAGGCTTGTAAGCCTTGCGGTATTGCATACGTTAACCAAGGATTCTACATGTTGAGTGTAACAAATATGTCCAATACAATTAATGTCAATAAACAGTCGTTTCGCAGAAAAATAACTGTGTCAAATATTGAAGCCATCTAGCTTCTAGACGAATGGATATAAATAATTTATTATTTCAATAACTGCCGCAAGAACATGGTGTGAACAGTGCCGCAATGCACTTCTACCATCATTCGAATGAATTTAGTCACAATTTTTATGTTAACGTGATGCAAAATTTCTCTTAGAAATTAAAATTTGCATGACATTTTAACATTAAATTGTGACTAACTTCATTTGAATTGAGATATAATATTATTGCATTGTTCACACAATATTTGCGCTGCAGTTAGTGAAATAACCATTTATATCCATTCGTCAAGCAGCTCCAAATATTTGACACCATGTTTTTCTCGGCAAAGTGGCTGTTTATTGACATTAATTGTGTTGGACATATTTGTTACACTTATCATATAGAATCCCTGGATAATCTATGGCCGAAACAGTAGCTTTTATCCTGTAGATAAACAGCATGTAAAATCACTAAATAAAGCCGGTGATATAAATATAATTTGCGCCCACAAAATGTATTTGCGCAACAGGCAAGATAATAATTTAATCACGAAGTGGTTAGCTATTAGCCACCATTAAATTCTGTGTCTACCACAAAACAGATTTTGTAGAAGACACACGATTTATAATGACACCATCCACATTTACTCCAGGGCTAGGAACTATTCCTGTATCGAAAGTTCCTCACTTAAAAATGCAAACACCACTTAACGGGGTCACTTGCGTTCCTACAAAGCCCTTTGTAAAACTGCTGCAAGAGACACGAGTCTGCAAATACAACTGCTGGCTTCTTAATTAGACGTTCCACCTGTAGACCTGGTTGGACTTCTACCAATGAAGTTGTTAGAACACCAACTTAAAATTGTTGCTGCCGCTTTCGTGTATTTTCTGGTATTTTCGTAATCTTCTTGAATAATTACACGTAGAAAACTACATTTGTATAATTTTAGTTATTTTTCCGCAGACATTGTTGAGATTATTAAACACGTGAAATGTCACGGTGTCTGGAACGTGTAACAGCGGTTCATTCCCCGAGGTTCTCCTGCAGTATGCATATCCATTCCTCCATT